>CM046886.1:25829353-26429353 GCA_025688845.1 Cucumis hystrix
GAGAATCATCATCAGCATATTCATCTTCAATGTGTTGCAGAAGAAGCAGTGGGCGCCATGATAGAGTTGGATCGTCTATCATGTACAACCCCAAGAAGTCACAGCAGCAGTGGGCGCCATGATAGAGTTGGATCGTCTATCATGTACAAACCCAAGAAGTCGCAGTAGTAGTGGGCGTCATGATAGAGTTAGATCTTCTATCATGTACAAACCCAAGAAGCAGAAGTCGAAGAAGCAGTGGGCGTCATGATAGAGTTGCATCGTCTATCATGTACAAACCCAAGAAGCAGAAGCCGAAGAAACAATGGGCGTCATGACAGAGTTGGATCGTCTATCATGTACAAACCCATGAAGCCAAGATGCTTGCATAGAGCCTTCAAGGAATGGCTAAAAAAAAGTCAAAGTGAAAGTCAGTTAAAAAAAAAGGTTAAAAGAAAAAGCAAAAATAAAAAGTTAAGAAAAAAATAGTATTTGAAAAAAAAAAGAATAAAACAAAAACAAAAACAAAAATAGAAAAGAAAAACAAAATAAGAAAGAAAGAAAAATCAGAAAAAAAAAAAAAAAAACTTTGGAGAAGGCAAATACATAAGGAAAGGGTGATAAGCAACTAAGGGGAATGATTTTTGCTCTTTTTTACTCTAACTTTCTTCTCTATTAATAGAGGAAGAAATATGTCAAATCTCCAACTTTTCCTCCAACTCCTCAACAAATCTGTTAAGATGGAGTTAGTAGTTGGGATTAGTTCCTAATATTTTTCTTTATTGAAAAAATAAACAAATAAGTTAATTCTTTAAATTTTTGTTTGCTTAAATAAATCTAGGATTGGAAAAAAAATTGAAAAAAAAAATCAAAATCATTTTTGTTTTTCTTCTATTGCAAAGAAAAATAAATCAAATTAGGGGATAAAAAAGATAAAAAAATTGACTTAAATTCACATTTTGATAAGTTGTCAATATTTCAATTTTATCATTTTTTTAAGTCTCAATTATCCCATTAAATTCATGGGTAAAAAAAAAGTTCTCTTGACCATATTCCAAAGGGTTCTTATTAAAATAAAAATTCACTTTAAAATTGACATTGGGTTGTATTTCAAACTTCATATAACATTTTAACTACACTTATGTCTAAATGCATAGTGTGATTAATTTGACATATTAACTGAAGTCAAAGTCAAGAACAAATCACTTGTATTTTTTGTTTCAGCTTATCGTTTTCGAGACTCGCCCACCCATACACGTGCACTAATCTCGAAAAGGGGGCATTTGTTGAGCAAGAAATTTTGACCAATTAAATTATGACACATCATCACAATAAATATGGTCCAATAAACAAATGGGTTCACCCATGTCTAAGAAACAAATGGGCCAAAGTCCAAGCCCAACTCACAAATAGGCTCAAGTCCAAGCCCAACAAGCAAATGGATCCAAGTCCAAGCCCACCAAGCAAATGAACTCAAGCTCACCTAAAGCCCATAAAATTTCTATATAAATAGAGACCATTGTCATTCATTTTTCGGGGTCTTTTGGTTGAAGGAAGAATTGAAGCTCTGAAGCTCTGAAGAATTGAAGATTCAAACTTCTACCAGCTCTCAAGACGTGCAAGTTCGTATCAACCTCGAGATCAACATCTTTTGAAAGATTAAAGACTTAGAAGATTAAACTTTCCTTGGATTCCAGAAGATCGAAGTTCAAATCGACTTGCAACTACAACATCCTAAATACCGAAGATCGAAGACCAAGAAGTTCTAAAATGTTTATCTTGTATTCGAGAGAAAGCATCAAAAGAGTAAATATTAGAGATTGTATTCACAATATTCATCAATATATCAAAGTTCAATTCCACTAAATACATTTCTTCGAAATCTCGTGTGAACAACATTCTCATTCTCATTCTCATTCTCTTCCATCTAATTTTTTATCTTTTATGGTGACATTTAGATTTTTTTTTTTTTCATTCAGTTATATCTTTACATATTTCATTGAAGGTGATGGAGATAAGAAGACAATCATGGTATGATTTTAAAAAAAGGGTTGGACAAGATTGGAAAGAAAAGAGAAAAAAATGGGATAATATGCAACAACATTTGTTTTGGTAAAAAAATTTGGCAAATTGTGTGGAGGTTCCTTGGTGTAAACAATTTTTAAATTTCCTAAATTACACTCAATGAGCTCGTAGGTCAAGAGTTATAAATATAATGCAAGAGCCCGGCTTCAATTATCATTTATTACCTACCATATTCAACTTAAAAAAAAAAAAAAGATAAACAATAAACTAGTGTCATTTGGCATTGTTTGTCAATAAAAAACGCAATATAGCATATTCTCATCTTCTTTAATGTTTGTATACTTGTTTTCTTTCTCCTCTTTCTTGGTGTCTTTAGCATTTTAACTAATATAACATTGTAACATGACATCATTTAAAGTACAACTAGATATATTATGAGTCATATTATGATGAGACTCATGGAAAATGTTCAAATCCTCATTTTAGCTTATTTCAATATTTTCAAATTTCTTTCAATATTCGAAAACAATTGGTTGGCAATCTTAAACGTGGCCGGGCTCAACCCTCAAAACTCCAAGAACCTTGTAATTCAATACATCATAACCTATATTCAAAAGACTAATGACAAAAAAGCTTGACATCCATTGCAACAAAAATGGTAAAACTTGCAAGTTGCAATTGTATGAAATTGTACTGTGTTTATACAAGAATGGTGTTACCATCATTGACTGTCCTCCATTTGTTAGCAGCATTTGAACATATAAATTTAAGTGGCTTCTACCACAAGAGAACTTGATCGGTATGTTATGTGTTCACTACTATTGTGATCATTAAGTAGTAGTTACGTAAATTTGAATAATTTGTTTTTGGATGTTCAACCGATTAAAGTCATGTTTACTTAGAGCATTTCTTGATCCTTGCACGTTAGCTAAAATTTATGTTTGAATTAAACTTCTTCTCTCTCTTTTTAATTAAATTTTATATTTATTTCTCTAATTATGTTATCTTAGTATATGTTGTTTTGTAACTAATCATAGGTTTTGGGACATAGTTTTGTTCACGAGCTACGCGAAATCATAGATCCAAGATAACATACTTATCCGTTGATTGTTAATAATTAACATTCTTTCGTTCTTTTAATCAAGAAAGAGGTATTGTCGTAATGTTTTCTACTTTTATTTTTAACTTTTATCGCCGATCCCTACGGTACTACTCACATTTTTGGAATATTTGAGTAATTGAGATTATTGAGATTATAGAGATGTGCATAACATTGACTGACAAAATAAAAGTGAAAACATTGGCAGTAATTTACCAACATTTCTTGGTGGAAATTGTGTGTATTCTGAATATGGAGGTTGCCTTCTTAGTGATAAAGGTCCTTGGAATGATCCTGTCACTCTTGCCTTGCTTCAGGTCCTTCTTTTTAACCCTTTCTAAACATTTGTTTTATTTTTCGTTTTTCATCTAGTTAGTTTTCAAAATGTTATATATTTAACCAAACTTTTAGACCAAGAATTTTGAGTTGTTATTGTTCTTGGATAATCTTTGATCCAAATGAACATGTAGTTAGGGACGGATTTATTAAGGAGTCAGGAACACGTGCCCTTTTCATATTATCGGTTTTTGTATTTTAATATTAATTTTGAAGTGTCAGATTACAATATATATTGAATAATTCTTCATTATCGCTAATTTTTTGTTTTGGTGAAGTGGTTGTGCGAGGTTTAGTAAAAGGAAGATAATTTTTAAAAAGAGGGAAAAAAACTTCGAGCCCTCCTTTGTTATCTAACAAATATTTAGAAAAAAAATGCAACAAAGTTGTGATCCAAACTTCCACTCTAAAAAATATTCCATGAAAAATATATTATTCTTTCTTTTTTCTTTTTCTTTTTTTATGCAATTTTTAAATCCACATATTTACATTTCAAAAAATCACGTGAAAATTGTCGGTCTTTCTTTATTATTACAAATGTAGTGAATGTTATTAGAGTATCAATGAAACGTTGAGATATTTTAAAATATTTTTTAGTGTGATTATTATATAGTGTCCGGTGCCCCTTATATAAAATTTCTAGATTCGCCACTGCTGATCAACATCATTAAATTTAAACTGAAAATTAAATTCCACTTTATAATTATTTAAAATAAATTATCAGACATAAACGTCAAAGACTAAAAATGAGTATATAATGAAAATTAAGGTTCGTAAATGTATAAATCTCAAAACTCAAGAATAAAATTGAAACATTTTGAAATGTATAAACTATAAAACTTAAGGACTTAAACGTTTATTTTTAAGCAGGTTATGATCTCTTCAGCAGATGAAACTTATGATAATGAAGAAGAAAGTGGTTTTGCTCCTGAAAATGCTTTGTTAGACGATACGGTAAGCAACTTCCGTATTTTATTACAAAACTAAAATTTTCCCAGATACCATTTCCTACTCCTTCACATTACATTCTTCAATTTTTAAAATAAAAAAATAAATTTAGCCCTTGGTTTGGTTTGGTTCAAGTATATGAAAATTTTATGAATTGAACTGGTTTTTGGATTCAACTAAAATAACCCAAATAAATATGAACATGCCTAAACTTAATTATTAACTTTAAGGACGTCTATTTTACTAATGATATAGTTAAACATACATATGTATATTTTATTGTTATTTTTTGTTTGATAATTTATTATTCAATAACTCTTAGATAGCCCTTTGAAAAGAAAAACTCCCTAATATCCATTTTACTTATTTTTAGAACATATTTTTTAAAAAAAAAATCCGTAAATTATTCAAATTCATATCAATACGTGAGTTTTTTAACTCACAGGTGAGAATGATATTAAAAAAAAAAAAAACAAACAAACAATCTTAACTTAAATTTAATTTTTTTTAATAAAAAAATACATATAGGCAAAATTCACGGAAAATTGTTTTCCTTTTAAGATTTTTTTAGTCACAATTCTCACTTTTTATATATTAAGAAAAAAACAGAAGAGAAGTTTCAAATCGTGGAAATTCATTTGGATGTGTAAAGTTTTGTAGGGTAAATGTAAAATTGAAAACAATATAATATCAATGGGATAAGTTTGTATTTTTATTATGTAGATTTATTACCTCAAGGATTATTAAACACATACCACTATTAAGAACATTTTTAAAAAATAATGTGATTTTAGAAAGTATTGTCAAAAATAGGTTATGAATTTGGACAAAGTCGTGGACCCCGTCCACGACTTCAGTGATGTGGCCGTGTGGGCCCCACACCTTCATTTTTCATTCATTATTAATATTATATATTACGTACGGGCCCCACAATATATATTTTTTTTCAATTTCTTTTTAAAAAACACATATTATTTTATATATATACTAATTCTCATACCCTCAATTTTAAAAATATCTTTACTTATAAAATTAATATCAACTTTTCAATTTCAATTGTTTATTTTTTATTTATTTTTTATTTATTTTTTATATATCAAACATCTCAATATTCAAATTTTCTTATTAAATTCACATTTCCTAATTTAATTAGATTATTTCTTCATCAAAATTATACATTTTTTTATTTTTTTAAAAAAACACATATATTAACAAAAATTTGTTATTAAAAAATATAATAAATAAATTAAAATAGTAATAATAATAATTGAGAGAACTTCAAAAATAATAATAACAATAATAATCATAACAATTGACCTGGATTTTTTTAAAATTGAGAGTATTTGGGAAATTAGTATATATATTTTTAATTGATATTATTTTAAGGGTAAGCTTCAACTTCTTTCAATTATTATTATTACTATTTTAATTTGTTTATTTTTTAATAACATATTTTGCTAATATATGTGTTTTTAAAAATAAATTGAAAAAAATATGTATAATTTTGATTAAGAAATAATCCAATTAAATTATGAAAGTGAATTTAATAAGAAAAATTGAATATTGAGATATTTAATATATATATATAAAAGAATAAAAGATTAAAAGAAAAAAAATAAATTAAAATTGAAAAGTTGATATTAATTTTGATAAGTAAAGATGTTTTTAGAATTGAAGGGTATATGAATTAGTATATATATAAAATAATGAAAAAGAATAAGGCATGGAGCTCACATATAATATATATTATCTATAAATAATGAATGAAAAAAGAAGTTGCGGGGCCCACACGGCCACTCACCGAAGTCGTGGACGTCCTTATTTTAAATTAAAAAAAAAGTTCCACTATTACTAACTCACAACTCAACACTCTCCAAATAGAACCTAACCTACACAACTATTGTCAAAAAGAAAAAAACAAAATATGATCTCTCACTTTCAAATCTTCCTTTTTTTTTTTTTTCCGTATATTTCCCTACAAATTGAAAAGTCCAACACCCAACATCGTTAACATTCACGTGATGCAAACAATAAGGATATGTTTGGATTGATTTAATAAAAAAAACGTTTTCTAAAATTTTTATTTTTATTTAAATTCTTGTGATAAAAATAGTTTAAAATATACTCCAAAATCTATTTTTAATGATTGTTACACCATATTATTTTTAAAATAATTTATTTTTTAAATTAAATATTTGATAATGTATTTCAACACTCCCTAAATCTCATTTACATGATTGTCTCGTTATAGTAGTTTCTTGTATTAATTAGTTATTTGTTAGTCTAGTTAAGTTAAGTAAGTTTAATTGTTCTTAAATATGGTCTCTCTAATTTCTATATATGTGTATGCATTTCTTTTCTCTATTAGCACTCCGTTTGATCACATAAATATATTATTCAAAACTATGAAATTTTTGTGACCTAATTGAGAGCCTCCTTTAATGTTCATGATGATGAGTTCATATACAAACATCAATAACTCAAAATATATTTTAAAAACCCGTGAATCGAAAATACATATATTTCAAAACTTGATGAATAAAAAGTTATTCTCACGAAAGAAAAGAACTTTGGCAAACTAAACTTAGTTAGGATTTATTCCAAATATAGAAACTAAAATTAGACATTTAAAATTACATAAACAAAAAATTGGAATTTGAATAAATTCCAATGTACAGAAACTCAAAAAATATTTTAACTTAAATGAAAGTTGTCTTATTATTTTTTATTGTCAACAAGAATATATATATATATAATTTGATTGCATTCCAAGTATCCAATCATCTAGCTTTGCGTAGCTAACTCAAGAATCCAATCACGAGCTGGTATCTAACAATATTTTTTTTCTAAAATGTATTTTTATTTTGTTTGTGATTGAAAGAGATGCATTGGAAAAAAAAACTTAAGGAACCAAATCAAAATGCAAAACAGAATCCACCTATGGAAGATGTTATTGATCAAGTGAGATTGTCGAATACACAAAAAATGGAAAGCTAAGTGGAGTTACAGAATGAAATTTCGACGCTTCAGCAACATTGAGGTTGGAGATTGAATTGTTAATTTTGGGGTTGCTGAGAATCTGGTTGATGCATGATCTCTTCAATCAACAGCTTCAAATTGAGATGAGAAGAACCTTCTTCTTCCATGGCAGCCTTTGCTATTGCAGCTAATTCCCTCACTCTTCTTCTCATCTCCTCCCCTTCTCCACTCATCACCTTCTCAATTGCATCTCTAATGGCTTCCTTCTTCACTTGCACCCCAATTTCCTCCTCAACTCCCCACCTTAAACACTTCTCCACTCCCACACTCACTCCAATTCTCAACACTTCAACGATCAACTTCTCGTTGAACGTCTGGTCGGAGAACAGTGGCCAAGTCACCATCGGCACTCCCATCGATATCCCTTCGATGGTAGAGTTCCAACCGCAATGCGTGACGAAGCCACCAACAGCTGGATGTGATAATATCAACAGTTGTGGAGCCCAACCACGAATCACAAGGCCTCTATCTTTGATCCTCTGTTCAAACTCTGACTCCGCCAACCAATTTTCTACTTCCTTTTTTGTTGACTTGGTTTGTCTTATAACCCAAATAAATGGCTTGTTGGATGCCTCTAGAGCTAGCCCCAACTCTATGATTTGTGGTGCTATTACGTTGCATATGCTGCCTAGCGCAGCGTAGATTACTGACTCTGGCTCTTGCCTGTCTAGCCACTCCATGCATTCTTGTTCGTCAATGGCGGCTTTGTTCCCTCTTTTTGCTTTGTCCTTTGTGTCTTTGTTGCATAGTGAAACTGGCCCAATACACCAAACTTTGTCTGATCCTAAACCATATGGATTCAAATATTATATTTTTTTTTCCATACTCTTTTGAATTCCAATTTTGTAAATAGTGTTTAACAATTATTTTTCAGTCCATGTGAACTTGTAGATTGATATTAGTTCTAGGAAAAAAAACTTAGGTGTTTATTTCTAAATAATAATAATAATAAATAGATAAAACAAACTTAGGTGTTCCTCTATGTCTTTGTGAAGCAATTGTCAAGTAAAAAGTTATCATTTGGCAATCTTTTCTAAGAAATATCTTGACTGTGTGTGAAGTGTAATATGTAGTTATTAGTTTAGTCTTGACTATTTAGTTTGACATGTATACATGTCTATTTTAGATTACACTCTGAGTTCAACTCATTTAATTGTCTAATTATAATTTGTCACCTGATAAATTTTGTATAATTAGTTTTTAACAATACTTAAGTTCTTAAGTTACGTTTATTTTTTTTCCGTATCAACTAACTATACAACACAAAAAAGTTGAAAATATTTATAAAACAAAAGGAAAAAAAAAAAGAGTACACCACATGTTAAAATGTTGTTGGACATGCACTTGACAATATTTACTTAAAAGTGTGCTATTGTACTGATTAATAACATTTACCTACTCATCGATTAGCTTTGAAGAGATCACAAGTTTTCAACAACAAGGATGAACAAATTCATGAATGAAGCTTTTTGGGAAAGAGAAATAATAGTTAAGTACCTATTGTCTTCTTAAACTCCTCGAGGTATTTAGGCTCTAACCCATCGAATGAATTCATTATAAAACCATAAGAAGCGGTGTCAGCTTTAGCCATTTGATTCCCCCACTCCAAGAACACAGGATCCAAAGTAAAGACAAGTTGAGACTTAGTAACTTGAATCGAATCAGGAAAATTAGGGATAGAAATTAGCTCAAAATCAGAAGCAGCCATGATTTTCTCCCCATAATCGGTAGCTCGCAAATTGGCCATAAATAGAAGATAGAAAGCAGACAAGCTGTAGAAAACAAGCCTAGGAACATTAAACTTATGAGCAATTTGAATAGTCCAAGGCAAGGCCATGTCTGAGACAATACAACATGGTTTTGGAGAGAGTTGAGGAAACAAATGCTCTATTTCGGAATAGAGGAAGGAAGTTGCGGTTAAGAATTGAGGGAGTAAGTGAAGTGAAGGTAAAGAATCGAAATTTTCGCAGTTTTGGAGAAGGTGTTGTTGATGAGATGGGAATGGGAGTTGGATAATTTGAGTAAGAGGAGACTGAGAGAGAAGGGATTGGATTCGAGTTGCGTTTTGTGTGGTTGTAATGAGAGTGGTTTTTACACCATTTTGAGATAAGAGCTTGGCGAGCTCGGCCATGGGGATTTGATGGCCTTGAGCCATAATAGGGAAGAGAAGGAAATGGGGAAGCAGAAGTGATTGTTTGGATTTGGAAGACGCCATGAGAATTTGTGGAGTGAAACAGTACAACAACTTCTTATATAGATATCTCTTTGTCCTTTCTTGGCTACCAATTAAATCACCTTATTTCAACTATTATCACAGAAGAAGCCACGTTGCATTTTATTTGTTTCTCATTTTTGACCAAAAAGAAGGAAAAAGTATCTTTGTTCCGGTTTGGTATAGTATTTAGATTTCAAAATTTAGGACTCTTCGTATATTATACTCTAAATATTTACAATATTTACACATATATTTACAGTAGACATATAAAATGTTGTCTTATTTTACAGAAATTAAATTGTGATTAAAAATGATCTATTATACTCTAAATAATTAAACTAGTTTTATCAACTAATTATAACAATTTTCCTATTTTCTTTCATAAATTTCAATCGAATCACAACCAATTCTTTTCCTAATTGTCCTCAATATTTAATATGGTTAAGTTTCCTTAACCTCCAAAATTTGTAAATCAGTGAGATGAGTGGAGATATGTGTAAACTGGTCCTAATACTAACAATTATTAAGAAAACTGAGCAAAACAATCCTTATTACTTATCAAAAATAAAGTAATATAAAAATAGAAAAATCTATTGTTTTGGGAGAAATTGTTTAATCGTTGGTTTCTTCTACAAAATCCAAATCAGAGCACCAAAAACTGCCACCGTCTCTTTCTTTAGCAGCTTCACTTCCGATGGCTTCCCCTCCTCACTTTCTTCTCTTCCCATTCATGGCACAAGGCCACGTCATCCCCATGATTGACCTTGCTAAGCTTCTTGCCCACCGTGGCGTCATTATCACCATCGTCGTCACGCCCACTAACGCTGCCCGCAACCACTCTGTTCTTGATCGCGCCATTCATTCCGGCTTACAGATCCGTATGATCCAACTTCCGTTCCCATCGAAAGAAGGTGGTCTCCCAGAAGGGTGCGATAATTTGGACTTGCTACCTTCCTTTAAGTTTGCTTCAAAATTCTTCAGAGCCACATCTTTTCTTTACCAACCTTCTGAAGATCTCTTCCATCAACTCAAACCTCGCCCAATCTGCATAATCTCCGATACGTATCTTCCTTGGACCTTCCAACTTTCTCAGAAGTTTCAAGTCCCCAGGCTCGTTTACAGCACTTTCAGCTGCTTCTGCTTCCTCTGTATTCACTGTTTAATGACCAACCCTGCTCTTTCCATCTCTGATTCTGACTCTGTAATTTTTTCCGACTTCACTGATCCCGTGGAGTTTCGCAAATCGGAGTTACCCAAATCCACCGATGAAGACATACTAAAATTTTCATCTGAAATTATTCAAACCGACGCACAATCCTACGGCGTCATTTTCAACACATTTGAGGAAATGGAGTACAATTATATAACAGAGTATAGAAAAACAAGACAAAAATCGCCGGAAAGAGTGTGGTGTGTCGGCCCTGTTTCGCTTTACAACGATGACAAACTCGATTTACTCGAAAGAGGGGACAAAGCCTCAATCAATCAACAGGAATGCATCAACTGGCTTGATGGGCAGCAACCATCTTCGGTTATCTACGTTTCTTTGGGCAGTCTATGTAACTTGGTGACAGCCCAACTCATAGAGTTAGGACTGGGATTGGAGGCGTCGAACAAGCCATTCATTTGGTCAATAAGAAAAGCAAATCTCACAGAAGAACTAATGAAATGGCTGGAGGAATATGATTTGGAAGGGAAAACCAAAGGCAGAGGATTAGTGATTTGTGGATGGGCTCCGCAAGTTTTAATACTAACCCACTCTGCAATTGGGTGTTTCTTGACGCACTGCGGTTGGAATTCGAGCATTGAAGGAATATCGGCGGGGGTTCCGATGATCACTTGGCCGTTGTTTGGGGATCAAATATTCAATTATAAGTTAATTGTAGATGTTCTGAAAGTGGGTGTGAATGTGGGGGTGGAAACGCTGGTAAATTGGGGAGAAGAAGATGAGAAAGGGGTGTATGTGAAGAGAGAGATGGTGAGAGAAGCCATAGAAATGGTGTTGGAAGGAGAGAAGAGAGAAGAGATGAGAGAGAGAAGCAAGAAACTTGCAGAAATGGCGAAGAGAGCTATGGAAGAAGGAGGATCGTCCTACAAAGATATAACGATGGTGATTGAAGATGTTATTGCTAATGGAGGAAGTTCAGAGAATGGAAGATGTTGATGATTTTATGATGCTCAAATGGGGGGTTTTTCTGTTTGATTCACTGTTCAGGGCTTCAATTATTGCATTTTTATTGGTTTGAATTGGCCATTGTTGAGTTAACTTTCATGGTGAAATTGCAATTTGATGGGGATTTGGAAAATAAGTTTGTTGTCAAGTCATCTAATACAGGATATTATTTTGCTAATTTCTAACAAAATCTTATTCTTTATTTGTCAAACCACATTTTATTCTTAGTGAGTAGAAAAGAAAAGAGATTTTATTTACTTGCCTAAAATGTTTTATTTTATTGAGTTAGTACAACACTGACAAAACACATGCACCTACTGTCCATGTCATGTGAAAATATATGACCTTTATCTCATAACTTCTAAACCAACGAATGAATGAATGAAATACGTACACGAGGATGAGGGTTATTTTTAAAAAAAAAATGGATAATTTAAAAAAGAATTAAAAAAAAAATGGGTGATATAGAAAGTATTTAAAGAAATGAGCTGAAAATTTAATCGGATACGTCTCTTATTTATTATTAATTTAACCTTGTTCTCTCTCCCTTTTTTTTTTATATCTTTCCATTGTTACTTAATAATTTTTATTTTTTTATATTATTTAAATAAATTCAGTTTTTTCTTTTCTTTTTTTAATTTTTCCATTACTACTTAATTGTTATTTTTTGTTTTAAATCATTTCAGCATTTTCTTTTCTATTTTTTTATTTTCTCATTGTTACTTAATAAATTCTTAATTGTTATTTTTTGTTTTATTTATTTTCTTTAAATTAATGTTAAATACATCCATTAATTTTTTTTTTACATTGAAATCATCCATCTTATTTTAGGTTAAAATACCATTTTGGTATTTGTATTTTGATTTTTGTTATTTTTTTGTTAATGAACTTTTAATT
Source organism: Cucumis hystrix (assembly GCA_025688845.1). NCBI lineage: Eukaryota > Viridiplantae > Streptophyta > Magnoliopsida > Cucurbitales > Cucurbitaceae > Cucumis > Cucumis hystrix. The sequence goes on from CM046886.1 coordinate 25,842,065, forward strand.
GTTTAAAAATAACAACAATAATAAGAATAAAAATAATAAGAACAATAATAATAAGAATAAAAATAATAATAATAACCCATAATAATAACAATAATAAAAAATATTGATAACAACAATTTTAAAAAAAATAATAATAATAAAAACAACAAGAAGATGACAAGAATAAGCAAATAAAAATAAAAACAATAATAATAACACTAATAAAAATAATAATAGCAACAATTTTAGAAAACAACAATAATCAAAACAAAAATAATAAGAACAATAAATAATAATAATAATAATAATAATAATAATAATAACAACAATAATAACAATAATAACAATAACAATAATAACAATAAGAAGAACAACAGTAATAACGATTAATTGCATAAATTTTAGAAAGATCATTCCTTAAACCTTAAATTATTGACAAAATTATCAAATCATTATGAACATTGTTGTTAAATCAATTTTGAAGGAAAAGATACGGCTAAAATTAAAAAAAAAATATCAAACTGATTACAAAAATTCGAAAGTGCAATAATAAATTATTAAAAAAATCATATTAAAATTAAAAAAATTAAAAAAGTATAAAGTAATAAATAATAATAGTGAAAAATTAAACAATTAAGAGTACATTAACAAAAATTGAACAAAGATCAAAATAAAAATACCAAAATGTTATTTTAACCTAAAATAAGATAGGATGATTTCAATGTAAAAAAAAAAATTAAATGGATGTATTTAACAGTAATTTAAAGAAAATAAATAAAATAAAAAATAACAATTAATAATTTATTAAGTAACGAGACAATAAAAAATAGAAAAGAAAATGGTGAATTTATTTAAAATAAAAAATAACAATTAAGTAATAATGAAAAAAAAAACTGAATTTATTTAAAGAAAATAAAAAAAAAAAGTTATTAAGTAATGATGAAAAGATAAAAAAAGAAAAAAGAAAAGAAAAAATGCAATTAATGGGAGAGAGAGAACACGGTTAAATTAATAAAAAAAAGTAAATGAGGCCAAAATTTTCGCCCCATGTCCCTAAATACTTTCCATATCACCATTTTTTCCTAATTTTTTTTAAATATACCCCTTTCTTCAAATAACCCCGAGGATGAAAAAATCACATTTGTAACACTCGAGTCCGTTTGAATTGAATTTAAAAAAATGTTTTTAACAAAAAGCAATTTTGTTTAAATTTTTTTAAAAAAATTATTTAAAATATACTTAAAAATCTATTTTAAATGACTTTCAAATACTTTAATTTTTTTTTTCAAAATAACTTATTTTTTAAATTAAACACTTGAAAATATAATCTAAACAAACCATAAACTTTTCTTTGGATGATTTCACTGCTTATTTCACTAATATAATATCATCATAATAAATAAATTAATATTGTTTGTTATTAGTTCTTTATTTTAGTTATTCAATTAAACAACGGAGACTTTTAAGTATAGAAATATTGGTTAGTCTATGCATAAGTTATAACAAAATTTTATACATTTCTTACAATCTAGATGGACATTGATAGAAATTTTTTAACGTTTATTAGTGAGAGTAATTGATATAAATCTATCATTGATAGATGATAATAGAAGTTTATCAATGATGGAAACCGATATAGGACTTCATTGATAGAGGTTGATAGAAATCTTTAGTGTCTATCACACAACTAGAAATTTGGATTTTAACAATGCAAAAGTTGCGTCATAAAGAGTTTCAATGACACAATTTTTGCATCATTGAAGTCCCTGTCAAGAAAGGCTATTTAACGATACTTTTGCAAAGTGTGTCGTTAAATATGCTTAGATGACATCAAAATTGCGTTATTAATACTTTTACCTTGACGCAATAAATATATCACTGTTTTCTATAACTTGACACCAATATATTGTCATCAATATACTTACATTGACGCTTTGTCATCGTTATTTATACCTCTTGATATCAATATATTGTCATGAATACCCTTGCATTGACGCTTTAAATGTGTCAGCATTATCTATCACCTGACCAAATATATTGTCATTAGTACGCTTATATTGACGCTTAAAATGTGTCACCGTTATCCATACCTTGACACCAATATTAATACCCTTACATTGACTCTTTAAATGTGTAATCGTTATCTATCACTCGACACAAATATATTGTCATTAATACCATTATATTGACACTTTAAATGGGTCACATTTATCTATAACTTGACACCAATATATTGTCACGTTTAAATGTTTCATTACACCTAATTATTGTCAAGAAGTGTGATTTGACGACATTGTTTAGTGCCGTTATTTTTTAATTCGCAACACATATTTTTCTAGCATATATTTCTCCTATAAAAAAAATCTAAATACATGATTTAACATTACTCATATATGTTTAGAAAGATTTTTATATTGATAATAAAAAATATAAATTACATTGTCGGTAAAGGTTTTACAATAATCCAAAAGATAAATTAACTGCAGTATTACATGTATGTGTGACCTAATCTAATCAAACTAGCACATAAATGGACTTCATCGATACCATGGCCCACGAATTCTTCAACTACCTCCAAATTTGAAGAAAATGAACTTAACCAACATTCATTTACAGAACATGCATAAGTATAAGTATAAACATTAAATACATGCCTAAAGAGATTTAACCTTCTTAATAGTGCCAACAAATGAACTTTTCGAAATAAGTCAAAGTTCATAAGGCCAAGGTTTTTAATAAAAAAACCCATAAGGAACAAATAAAAACACCGACTACATAAGTGTAAGTATATTATTATAAGTGTTGCAAATGTAAATTTCGATTCAATCTTTACAAACCCAAAAATACTCTAGTTTGCATCAAGTTGAAACTTAAGCATAAACTTACTCTTAGACCCCTCCAAAGTCATTACAAAACAAAGTATCAAGTTTCTATATACATGTCAACATGATTCTTAAAGCATATGTCTAAGCGGATCGAACAAAATAGTTTTTCAGTGACTACCATAATTGCAAGATAGTCAATGCAACGAAGTATCAAGTTCCTAAGCACATGTCAACGTGATTCCAAAAACATATATCTAAGGTGATCAATGTATACTATTAGCATTTCTTTTCCAACGTGCAACAATTTCTCTTATAATTTTGTAAGACTATTTATGTTCTTTTTTATAACTAGAGATGTTATTTAATTAAGATTATTCATAAATTATTAAATAATTAACTTAATTTACATTAATTGCTTGCCATTACTGTTCGCACGAGATTTTTGCAGAAATTTGGATTTGTGGAGTTGAACTTGAGTTGATGTTATATTTTTGTTGATTTGATGCAATGTGGTTCGATCTCGATTGGATGCTTGCGCTTTATTTGTGGAAGTGGAGTACTTGATGTTCTTGAAATAAAGTTTGTATCTTGAAAGAAGTTTCAATCTTCGAGGGAAGTTGGAGTCTTGAAAGAAAACTTGTATCTTCAAAGGAGTTTTAATCTTCGAGGATGATCGACTTTAGGAGTTAAGGAATCTTCTAGCTCTTGGGAGGATTAAAAAATTTTCAACCTTTATAAACGAGGAGAACTCTATTTATAGAGTTATCTGATGGGCTTTATTGGCTTGAGTTTGGTTGGTCCATGGACTAAACCACATGAATTTGGGTCATATTTACCATTTTAGCTCAATTAAGCTTATTTTTGGACTCAATTGAACAAAAATAATTAATTTGATCAAACGATTTTGATGAAAACATGTGACATTATCATAATTGACCAATTTATGTTTTCAATTTGAATTTGGGACACATATCAAATTTTTAACTAGTTCCAAATTCAATTATTTGCACTTTTTATCATTAATTTAATAAATGATGTGACAATTTATGATTGATTTCAAATTTCTTATTCAACAATTACAATGGAGCTAGTGCAGTAATGAACAAAAATATAAAAATAACGAAAGAAGAATAATAAAAGTGTAGGAGCTATCCTTTTGTTAGGCTAATTAAAGTCAACTTTGCTTTTTTGAAGAAAAAAAACATTTAAAACCCAAGTCCAAATTGTACATACCAATTAAAGATCAATATTGAAAGTTTGGTTCATATAGTTTGAAAATAAAAGTCTCAATTTAATTTTAATAATTTTAATTAAAATTAGAATCTAATCCTTTTAATTAAATAAAATTCTCAATTAATCACACTAAAAACTTCTTCAGAATTTTGTATTTTAGTGAACAATAAATGTTTTTCTATTGTCCAAAAGGTGATGGACTCGAATCTGAAATCTATCTACCAAGTGTTGCATTGAACTCATTTTTTCTTCTAAAAAAACATTTTTTCTTTAAAAGAAACTTAAACTTTAGATAGTTACAAATATAAGAATTAAATTTAAAATATTAATATATATAGTAATATTTTAAAAAAATTACAAATATAATAAAATTTGTTTAAATTTATTAATAATTTTCTAAATCCTTGAAAAATTTGGTCAAGTAACTTATATATTTTGTCATATTTGCAATTTTTAAAAGGTGTTGTTATATGCTTAATTTTTATTCATAAAGTTGCTATCTATTGTAATTATCCAAGACTTTATAATTCCTTTAAAAATATATTTATATTATTTTGATGTCCCAATATTCATTCCAAGACTACTGCATATATTGTTCGAATCTAGCACTCAACTGAGTTTATACTTCAAGGATAGTTAATTATGAAACATCTATGTGTTGCTAACATTGGAAATAGCACACATATATTTTACGTAAAAACCAAAGTTCAAAGTCTTCTCTTTTATAAAACCCCCAAAAGCAATAGGGAGGACAATCTGTGTGGGTGAATATTTAGACAAGAGGCCGGTAAAATGAACTAATATATGGACTACTTTGAGACATGGAATTGGAACTAACTAACTAAAATAAAAATAATTGTTAGTTCCTAATTATGATATAATTTGACAACCACAAGGATGATTATTATTTTATCATTACATGAATCAAAGAAAAAAAAAAAAAGGAAAAGAGAAATGAAACTCCAAAAGAGAACTTGAAGAAAACCACCCGTATCCTGCTGCTACAATAATTTGTGGATTACTGGCAATTGGTGGACACTACAATGCATGAAGCCAAGTTGTGTTTGTCTATTACGCTTTAATTCGTATGGACATTCCAATGAGAAGTATGAGAAGAAAACAAATCCATACTTTGTCATCGTTGCAGCTAAATTCCAACTTTGGCAATACGCATAGCTCAATTTGGAATAACCCAAAAATGCTGATGCAAGCCCTGACCTCACACTCTTTTTAATTTGAAGCAGAACTGAAGATAATACACCTTATATCTTACTCTTAAATCAAAGATTAAAGTACTTTTAAATTATGATGTAATAATTTTGATAGAATGATGGGGAACCAAAATATGATAGTTTTCTTTTTATGATTGTTTTCTATGAAAGTTCCGAGAAAAAGATTTGACTAATCATCAACAGCCTTATAAGTTCTTAACTAAGACGTGGCAGTGAACAGCACCTTGTGCGCCGATTGAGCTAGCTCTCCCATGGATTCTCACACCCATGGAACACCTCATTTTCTTCTCTTCCCTTTCATGGCACAAGGCCATATGATCCCCATGATCGACCTAGCCAAGTTTCTAGCTCGCCGTGGAGCCATTGTCACTATCGTCACCACTCCTCTCAACTCTGCTCGCTTCCACTCTGTTCTCACTCGCGCCATTGATTCCGGCCATCAAATCCATGTCCGTGAACTTCAATTCCCTAGCCACCAAGAAACCGGCCTCCCAGAAGGTTGCGAGAATGTCGACTTGCTACCTTCACTTGCTTCCATATCCCAATTCTACAGAGCTATCAGTCTCCTTCACCAACCATCGGAAAAGTTGTTCGAACAACTCACCCCTCGTCCCAATTGCATCATCTCCGACATGTGTATCCCTTGGACTTTCGATATTTCTCAGAAATTCCACGTCCCCAGACTCGTTTTCTACAGTTTAAGCTGCTTCTTCCTTCTCTGCATGCGGAGTTTAACCACTAACTATGAATATCTAAAATCCATCCCTGATTCCGAATTCCTGACTTTACCAGGCTTGCCTTCTCAAGTTGAGTTTCGCAGGTCACAGATCTTTACATCCACCGATGACTACTTAATCCAATATAGTTTAAGAATGTGGGAGGCTGATCGGCAATCGTACGGCGTAATTGTAAATGTGTTTGAAGAAATGGAGCCAGAGCATGTAACAGAGTATATAAAAGGAAGAGAATCCCCTGAAAAAGTATGGTGCGTTGGTCCTCTTTCACTTTCCAACGACAACGAGCTCGACAAAGCCGAAAGAGGCAACAAAGCCATAATCGCCGGCCATGAATGCATCAAATGGATGGACGAACAGAAGCCTTCGTCGGTAGTTTACGTGTCATTAGGAAGTCTCTGCAATCTGTGTACAGAGCAAATCAAAGAGCTGGGATTGGGATTGGAGGCATCGAACAAACCATTCATTTGGGTGATAAGAAAAGCAAATCTGACCGTAGATCTACTCAAATGGATGGATGAATATGAATTCGAGGAGAAAACAAAAGGGCGTGGGTTAGTGATACGTGGATGGGCTCCACAAGTTCTGATACTCTCGCACTCTGCAATTGGGTGCTTCTTGACACATTGTGGATGGAATTCAAGCGTTGAAGGGATATCCGCAGGGGTGCCGATGATCACATGGCCATTGTTTGCAGATCAATTGTACAACCATAAGTTCATCGTGGAGATACTGAAAGTGGGTGTGAGTGTTGGAGAGGAAACAGATGGAGATTTGGGAGGTGTGCAAAAGGTAGTGGTGAAGAGGGAGAAAGTGAAGGAAGCCATTGAAATGGTGATGGATGGAGATGGTAGTGAAGAAATGAGAAAGAGATGTAAAGAGTACGGTGAGAAGGCGAAGAAGGCGGCAGAAGAAGGAGGTTCATCTCATCGGAATCTGAATCGGCTAGTTGAAGATATTACTGCTCATGCCTTTGCCTGTGGTAATGGAAATGGAAGCTGCTGAGTTTCAAACATAGGACCCATTGCATAAAATAGTTCTAAGAATTTGGAATAAAGAATCTCATTGGTCCCAAATTGGGAGATACGTTTTACTATTTCCATTAACTTTTGAACTAGGGATTAAGAAGGGCCTTGTGATTTTATTTACACCTATGTGAAGAATAAATAAAATATTTTTTTATATAATAGTTATCATGTAAATTTATTTACACTCCATCAATTCACCTTTCTCTAAAAACTACTTTTTAAAATAAATTACAAAGTTCCAAACATAAAATGAAAGCCAAAAGTATTGAGCTGTTATAAAATTCACCTCAAAATTTATGGTTTTATATGTATATAATTTAACTATGAAAAGGTAGGTCGAATCTTACACCAAGGTATTTATCATTATCAAGCATACATTTTCTAAGTTCAAAGGTAAAAGTAGGATATTTAAAAAATTGGGTGAAAAAACTAAATAGCCCAATCCAACTCATGTGGTTTAAATAACTTATTTCCCAACCGCTTCTAAACATAGTTTTTAGCATTTTGGTTGAAAAAAAGTATAACTTAAAATAATGCACTTATTTAAAATTAAATTCTAAAAATAAACCTTACATAAAAATTGAAGTATATCTACATGACTTACAATTTTCTTTTCTTTGCTTGATAGTGTTTAATTTTTTTGAATGCTTAGAAAAAAATGTTAAGGAGAAAATACACACGATAAATACATATAAAAACTAAAAAAAAAAAAACAAAAACAAAAACAAAGAAATATCATTTTTTAATATAGTAGAGATAAAAATAGAAATATAAATAGAAACAGTGATAGAGAGAGATCGTGTCTTACTTCATTAATGAGCTATCTAAGCGTAATTTTAGGATATATATTATAAAATTCATATATATTAGCCCTCTTTTATATATATATTTCATGTTGTACTTGAAATATATATTAAATTATTCTTTTAAATTAAAGTATTAAATTCATTTGTTATTTCTTTTCTTAAACATGATTTTAATAGATAAATTTTTAAAAATAGCAAATTTAAAAAAAAATATTTACAACTTATAGCAAATTATATCACTGATAGTCATTGATATGTTATAATAATAAAAGACTATCATTGATAGAATCCAAAATTTTATTACAGCTCGTAAATATTTTAATTTACTTTGCTATTTTTAAAAATATCTCAATTTCAATACCGTTTTTTATAAATTATAAAAAGAATTTGCATATGATAATTAATTTAAAAGAAAATCTACCTTTTAAAGGATATTCTTAATGGCATTAAGTGAGATATTCATAGGGATGAGGATGCCACCCCGTATCTATCACATTCTCCATCCTTACCAATTTTTTTTGTAGGAACGGGACAAGAATTCAACGTGGGATTAGGTTCGGGAAAATATTCTTCACTTTGTTTTTTTAATTATAAATAAGTATAACTAAATAAATAAATATAATAGGACAATTATGGTGACAATATAATATCATGTATGACAGATCTAGAAATTTCATATAGGAGCACTATCTAACAAACACACTAAAAAATATTTTTTTTAAAATATTAATTAGCTTCAAAAATTAATTAATTTAATACGTATTACAATTGTCCTCTATAAGTTTGTATGTTTTGAAATTGATTCATGATAAATTTATTATCTAACTTATCCAATAAATCTTTCTCAATATAAGATATAAGACAATCATTCATCTATTGATCTCTCATTCGATGACGTAGTCGAGTCTTCACAATATTCATAGCAAAAAATGTTCTCTCTTCGTAACAACCATTTTCGTAAAATTATAGCAGAAAATGTTCTCTTCGTAACGACCATTTTCGTAAAATTAATGCCAATGTAAGCAACTAATAAACTAATGGGTAGACCTTATCTCTTTTGGTAAGGTACATTTTCACTGCAACCAATAAACTATAGTGAGGAGGCACAACCACATAAACCAAATTTACATTTAAAGAAGCATTATTTAATATATATTGTATTTTCAAAGTTCAAAATTAATATTAAAATACAAAAATCGATAATGTGAGGGACATTTATCCGCCCTTGATTACACTAAATTATGAAGTTCAGAAAATGAAAGTAGTCAAAAGTATTGAACCCTAATAAAATTCATCTCAATATTTAAGGGGTTTTATATATATAATTTAACTATGAAATAATATTTTGGATCTTACAAAAAGACATTTATCTCTATCAAACACAACATTTTCTAAGATCAAAGTTAAAAGTAGGATATTTAAAAAAATCTTTGAAAGAACTTTATCATGTAAAGATAAATGTGTAATAGTTAATAACTTAAAAAAAAAAAAAAAAAAAAAAAACAAATTAACTTGTTTACCGAACAGAAACAAAAATCCTAAAATTCAAAAGTCCTAAACTTTGATTGCTATACTTCACCTTCCTTCTTATAGTCTCTGGATACCAAATTTGCCTAAAAACCTCTTCACTAATGTCAAATGTTTGTATTATTTCACGCATGTATTTAGTTGGGTCTTCAAAATTATACTTAAAACTATACGCCCATCAGTAAAATTTCCCTTCGTGATATGTGTCAAACAAAGGATTCTCATATAAAGATTCACAACCAGAAGCATCAATTTCTCTCCATCTATCTTTGCTTAAATCGTAGATTTCCACCCTTGCAGGAATATAAGAATCACAATCTTCTATTAAATATTGAAGAACTCTAACCACTTTAAAATCCTTAGATTTTGCATCGTAACCAAATCCCCGGGTGCTAGAATTCAAATACTTTCTCATGTATATATCCTCAGGTTGATGTTCCATTACATCTTGGTAAATAAATGAGGGTGGAAGTTTACGGAGTTGTCTAGTAGCCATATTACAAAGAAAAATATCGTCATCATACCCACGTAGACAAACTAAGCCATGAGAATGGTTGACCATACGTAAAAGAGCAGATTCCTCATCAAAATTGACATCGTGAAGAGGCACAGATTGATCCTCGTCAAATGCAAAATGGACGTCAAAGAGCGATCGAGGGGGAATTTGAGGATGGAATGTACAAATTGTTCAGAGTTGCTTCTCACAAGACGACCTTGGAGAATAAGGTGTTTTTGTTGAAGAGAAATTGAGAGATGTTTTGATATAAATGTAGGATCGTTGATTAAAGCATTCCACGATTTGCTCACAGATTGTAATCGAAATAGAGACTGTGGAGGAAGCTTCAATAGAATCTCGATCAAGACATCGAGAGTGAGCATTATGAGCAAGTTGTAATGTGTTGATATGTTAAAAATGGAGAAAAGTTTAAATTTAGGGTTTGTAATTTGATAGGATATGATATGTTTATTATGTTATAGTCCTTAAATACATAGGGTAGAGGGAAATTATATTTGGAGATGGAGTAGATACTACTTGGGATGATTTTTAATTACACAATCAGGTCGTGTTAAGGAGGTGATGTGAATTTTTCTTTTAAAAAATTTATTTTAGGTACAACACACCATACATAAATACATAATAAATGTCGTTATTCAATTCATATTTTGTGAGTTATATCAATATGAATACAATTTTTGGAAATATGCCCATCAAATTAATTTTAATGATATCAAAAAAGTAAACAATAATGTTTAAAAGGGAAATTAAATAAGATTGGAAATTTATTTTTAACAACCATATATGTACCCTACTCTCTCATTTATTTCCTTCCCATTCTTCTTTCGGTTTCAGTTTAATTGGAAATAATCTTCTTTTTTTTTTCTTAAAAAAAATCTGCATTAATTCTAAATTATATTATCCTTGAATATGCCAAATGTGGAAATGTTAATTTTATATTAAACATGAGGGTATTTCAAGATAATTTGTATCAAATTTTCAAAATTTATTTGTTTGTCACCAGTTGGTATGTTTCTTTATTTTTTAAAGAAAATATTCAGTATATGACAGTAGCAAGAATGTATCCATATTAAAAATCTCAACTTCATATATAGCTATTAGGGGTATTTAGACCACTAGTATGTGTATGGCATTTCTCGAACATAATCCTTCTTCCAAACCTATTTCGTCAACTTCTTTCTATTGTTTTTTTCTCTTTCTTTGAGGAGGAAACAAAAAAAATTGTTCTAAAATCTTATATTGAAAAAAATGGATTTCAATTTAATTGGCAATAATTTTTTTTCTTAAGAAAAATATGCATTAATTCTAATTGTGGTGTCATATATAACTAATGATAAATTATATATAATATATACAACTTTCAATGTGTATTATGTAGTGTGTGTATATATTGAAACTTCGATTTCAATTTAATTGCTGGAGAAAAGTGAATTTACTTGTTTTCAATTTTAGGTTTGGCTAAGAACCGTAATTCAACAACTTGGTTTGATATGAACTTGCATCATTTTAATTTGTTCATTCATCTCTGACAGTTGGTTGGAACTATACGATGATAGATGGAAGGGTTGTTGTGTTAGAGTGAAGATGGAGTTTGCTTGGATGACATGGCTAATATATTATTGTTAAAGTTTGGTCAAAGTCAAAAAACACATGCTTAAGTTTTTAAAATTAATATATGATTTATTTTGCCAACTAATCAACTAAATTAACATGTCATCATACAATTAGCTATCGGGGTTTAGAACCCATGGCTTCTTCCCAAAAAAAGAAAAGAAAAGAAAAAAAGTATAGAATGCAAGATTTAGATCAATAGTTTAAAAGAATCATTTCTCGGACATAATATTTCTTCCAACTCTAATTATGCAATGCAACTCCTTTATTTCGTTCTCTTTCCACATTTTGATTATCCAAATTTAATTTTCGTTCCAATCACTACAACATTGTTTGTTTCAAAGTATCAATTTAATTTACTTCAACCATCGATCACTACAACATGGTTTTGGATAGCAAAACAAAAATATTTATTCGAGAAAGCAATGTTTATAAGCATGGTATGATTTTTCTCAAAATAAAGATGATAATAATAAGCATATGATTAGAATTATTTATTTTCTCTCAATTTCTAAATCTTAAACAATTTCTTCAATCAACTGTTTGAGATTCTGATGAGACGAACCACCTTCTTCTACAGCTCTCTTCGCCATTTCAGCAAGCTTTTTGGATCTCTCTTTCATCTCTTCTCTGTTTTCTCCATCCATCACCTTTTCAATGGCTTCTCTCACTTCTTCTCTCTTCACCATCACCTCTTTCTCCTCTTCTTCTCCCCAATGTAAAGCTGTTTCCTCCCCCACACTCACACCCACCTTCAACACCTCCACAATTAGCTTAGCATTGAACACTTGATCTGCAAACAACGGCCATGTGATCATCGGCACGCCGGCTGCAAACCCTTCGATGCTTGAATTCCAACCGCAATGCGTTAAAAAGCTTCCAATTGCTGAGTGCGACAGTATCGCAACTTGGGGAGCCCAACCACGAATTACAAGGCCCCATCCTTCAGTTTTCCTCTCAAAATCATACTCCATTATCCATCTCTGTAATTCCTCTGTGAGGTTTCCTTTTCTTATGACCCAAATAAATGGTTTCTTCGATGCTTCCAACCCCAACCCCAGTTCTATGAATTGGGGTGTTCTTAAAGTGCAGAGACTTCCCAGAGAGACGTAAATCACTGAAGATGGTTCCTGCCCGTCCAGCCAGTTGATGCATTCGTCTTTGTTGATTGAGGGTCTCTCGCCTCTATCAGCTTTGTCCAGCGCATTGTCGTTGCAAAGCGAAACAGGGCCGACACACCAAACTTTTTGCGGCCAGTCTATGCTCTTTCTATACTCTGTCACATACTCAGTTTCCATCTCCTCAAAAACATTTAAAATAACGCCATCAGAATGCTGATCCGCCTCCACAATCTCAGAACCGAAATTCCTCATTGCTTCAATTTTCACTACAGGCAGCTGGGATTTGAGGAACTCGACAGGATCGGGCAAGTCAGGTAAAGTCAGGAATTCAGAATCAGAGATGGAGGTTATGAAAGCATGATTGGTTTTCAAACTCCGCATGCATAGAAGGTAGAAGCAGCTCAAACTGTAGAAAACTAGCCTTGGAATTTGATGATTCCGAGCAAGGCGTAGAGTCCAAGGGAGGCACATATCGGAGATTATGCAACTTGGACGAGGGCAGAGTTGGTGGAACAACTTTTCCGATGGTTCGTAAAGAAGACAAGTTGCTCTGTAAAAAGCTGACATGGAAAAAGAAAGCGGTGAAGGTAGCAAGTCCAGATTTTCACACCCTTCTGGGAGACCGACTTGGAGGGATGGGAATGTGAGAAGAGCCACATGGATTTGTAGTCCAGAAGCATTGGCGCGAGCAAGAACAGAATGGTAACGAGTAGCATTGTAAGGAGTGGTGACAACGGTGATTATGGATCCAGGGCGGGCGAGAAGCTTGGCGAGGTCAATCATGGGGATCATGTGGCCTTGAGCCATGAATGGGAAGAGAAGAACGTGAGGAGTGGAAGCCATGGGAGAGTGGGGATGAAGCAGCTAAGAGCCGTTGTGGCTCTGCTTAAGAAGAAAATTTTCGATTTGATGGGAATGGACGGCCTATTGTTGGAGTAGTTAGTTGTTACCTATTGTTTTGTAAATAAATAATGGAGTGGTTATTTGATATCAATATAATGTTTAATAATATCACATCACCGATCTATAATGAGTTAAAAGATGATTAATAGCAACGACTAAAATAGACCATTCTTCAAAATTTATGGACCAAAAATTGAATTTTAACCTTAAAAGATTTGCTAGTTAGAAGTATGTGGATTGCCTGATAGTAATTTTACATGTATACGTTGTAAATTAAGACTATACATCTTAAATTTTAATTAAAAAAACAATTCCATAGAGAAAAAGAAAAAACATGAAATGACAACCTACATCAACCAAATAACAAATGGAGTTGTCATCCTTAACTTACATACTTGGGGTTCTCCAAACCAAAACAAAGAAGGAAAGGAATATGAGAGGAGATAGATAAAATTTGATAGTTTTATAAAACATTTTGTCTTTATAGAAATGACGTGGATTTAAAATATTATAAATTTATAAGAAAATGAAAATTATCATAAATAGAAAAATTGACATAAAAAATGGAAATGGAATCGTAAAAAAAGACATCATATTCTTATTCACATAAAATAACTATGAACAGAAAACAATAAATAATTGAATTAACATCTAATGACATTTTCCAACATAACAAAAAAAAAAAAGTATTTACAAAATAATTTTTTTATATCACCAAATTTAATATAAAAAACTATAAGATATGATGTTACAAAATGACATGAAAAAAAATATATTTTTCATCCTCTCTCTATCTCTCTCTTGTTGTTTCTCTTCCGTCTCGATTAGAGATTTTTCTTCATTTTTTTTTTCTTTCAGAACAATCTCAATGAAATTGTTTATAAATACATAAAACAAATGTTTGCTTGATATCATTATTATAACTCATGTTGAAAAATAAATTACATACAATATTTTATATTATAAAATATTGTATGTAATTTCAATGGCCTCTTTCACTTTTTCTCTTTTCACTACAACCCCTCTCTCCTCTTCCTCTCCCCGAGGCATACCCATTTCCACCCCCACACTTGCGCCGATTTTGATTATCTCCACAATCAACGTCTGGTTGAATATTTGATCTGGAAAAAGCGGCCAAGTGATCATCGGAACCCCGGCTGATATCCCTTCGATGCTCGAATTCCAACCCCAGTGTTATTGAGTGTGATCATGAACCCTTTTTCAAAGGAAGTCTATTAGTACTTGACTTCTTCCAAAAAAAAAAAAAAAAATCTACACATAAACATAAAAAGTTCCATATTTTTGTGACTTCCAAGTATCACACATTTCATGATAGGTTATTGTAAATATTTATGACTCATACACTTAATCTTTAAAAGCTCCTTAGTATATTTTTAGTGACTTTTTGCTTTAAATTTTTAAGTATTATTTTATTTTAAGTTTGTACTATGGTTTTGGCGCAAATAAAAAACATTTTCATATAATTGTACAGTTAAAGTTAAAGTTGTAATTCATATGAATTTAAAATTTGAATTACAAATTAAACATTATCTTAATCTCTTTATGCAACATTATTGCCCTATCATCGTCTCCAATATTATCTTAATTCCTAGATAGATGGCCACCATGAAGATATTGAAACTATGTCTCCCTTTTTACTACTAGCCCAACTCAAAATGGTTTCAATCTAAAACTTAGAAAATCGAATTATAAAAAAACATTATATTCTCATTCACATAAAAAAACATATATGAACACAAAAAACAAAAGATAACTGAAATTAACCTCTAAACATTTTCAAACCTAAAAAAAATTATTTATAAATATAACATATAACGATTAAAGAATTTATTTTTTTATCTTTAGTAAATAGTCAACTTTTTACTATCTATAAAATATTTATTTTTAATGTATTTTATATTTACATGAATCTTAAATGATGAGTTTTGTCACTAAATTTTTTCAATTGTCTCAAATAAGTCTTTAAATTTTAAAATTTTCTTTTTCTTCTTCTAATAAATCTTTTACAAAATGTCTAATATTTATCTCTTTCGATTTTGTATCAATACATTTTAGATATATCTAATAATTTTTTTTAAAAAATAAATATTTTTAGATATTAAAGTTAAAACTTTTTTTATCTAATTGATTCTTTAAGTGAATAAGACCTATTCCCTGTTAAGTACAAATTAAATTTTAAGAAAAAATATATTTTGGTTCCTATATTTTGAGGATAGATGCATTTAGTTACTGAATTTTCGAATGGCTTATTTTCAACTCTAAAATTAAAAAAATATGCTTAAAAGGTTCTTCTATTAAAAAAAACTATAAGGCTAAAAATTGTCACTCAATTATCACACTTTTTTATGTTAAAAAACTAACAGAGTCGTGGGTCCAAAAATTTTATAGGGGTATTTTTAGAAAAACAAAACAAACTAAAATATTTCCTAACTATAGCAAAATTTTCGATTCTATCACTGATAGTTTTTTATCACTATAGCATATCAATGATAGAATTTGCTATAAGTTGTATGGTAGAAGAGCCACATGAATTTGTAAGCCAGAATGGGTGGCACGAGCAAGAAAAGAGTGGTAACGTTCAACGTTGTGGGGGGTGGTAACGATGGTGATTATGAAACCATGGTGGGCGAGAAGCTTGGCGAGGTCAATCATGGGGATCATGTGGCCTTGAGCCATGAAGGGGAAGAGAAGAATGTGTGAGTGGAGGCATGGGAGAGTGGGGTGGAAGCAGTGCAGAAGGCGGCCCTGCTTTTGAAGAAATCGTTTGTCAAGAATTTGTTAGAGCGGGCACCAGCTTTTTTGGTTTTATTGGAAGGGCAATTATTAATGCATCAAGTCTTTATATTGGAAGGGCAATTAAAATATGGTATTGGTATTCGATTTTAATTCTTACACTGATTTAAAATGTAGGAAGCAAAATTAGACATTTCAATCTTAAATCTAGTTTTCAAATATATTCGCTTATATTATTTCTTTCCATACAAATTATTAGGATTATTATTGATTACCTTTGATAACTATCCACATCTAAAATTTTATATAATAGTAAGTCTTTTTTTCTTTTCCTTTAGAATCTAAACATTCCTTATAAATTATATTAAATTAAAAAAAAAAAAAAAGTCATTCCTCGATTCAAATTTGAGTATTCTGATGCAGGAGAGTTCTTAGTCACGTCAAAAATGACATAATAATTAAATCAAAATACATGGATCATAAATATCCTTCGTAAAAAAAATGAAGAAGCAGCTTGCAATGAGCAATCGCTCACACTTAAGGATATGCCAATTTTAATCCCTGAATCTTTAGTCAAACTCAAGAAATCAAATCAAGAAATTGTTTATTGATATATTACAAAACATGCTTTTAAAAATTTAACTTTTAAAGTGTGTATTTTTTAAAATAAGTTATTTTAAAATAAATTAAATTATTTGGTAACAACTTCAAATGCCTTTTAAAATACTTTATTTAAATTTTATTTTAACAAAATAGTTTAAATAAAAATATATTTTTGTGTATAATCCAAACTACCCTTTCCTCTGTGTCTTATCATTTCATTTGCTTGATAGTGTTATTAACAATACATCACTCAAGTTTAATATTGATGATAGGGAAAAAAAAAAATAATTCTTTCATTAATGCTCTATTAAATATTATTTTGTTTACGTAAATACTATTAATTGTGTTTTGAAAAGTACTTGTTACTTGAAGTAAGTTAATTGAAATGTTTGATAAATAATACAAAAGTACTACAATTAACTATAATTACTATAATTTAAAATATTAGACCTGTCTACGACAAGTTTTCGGAATTCTTACTTCAACCGAGGTTGAATCAAATTCTTTGGAGATTTTTACTATCTTAAACAAGATAGAGCGAATTTATCTTAGACGTGAAATGTTTTCGAGGATATTCATTTTCTAGCTCTTCATATGTAATAAGGTTGTTTGTGCTTTTGCTTTTGCAGCGACAGAGGCCTACCTTTTCTATGACAATTCTTGTAGTCTATTTTTTATTTGGTTTCATTGAACTAATTTCATTTTAGATTATCAATAATAAATGTGATAACTGGTTTGGGTGAGTTACTGAAAATCTAATTTTTTGAAGGTGGAAAAAAAATAGTATATTAGCTACTTCATTCAATAACAAATTATTTTGAGTGCTAATCTCATTTGGCAAATGTATTTTATTAAATTCTTTTACGGTGAAATAAGTGTTTAAACAATTATATAAAAAAAAAAACATAAGTGTTTTTCAACTTTTACTTAAGGATATACTCGTTTGAGAAAGTTGAAATAACGAATTCTCTGTTGCAAAGTGTTTAAACAAGTCAAACAATTTAAACCCTCCCAACCTAAATGGTAAGGTTTAAGTTGTTTAGTCTTCAGTTTAACAAAGTGATTGGGTTGAGTTTAGGTTAATATAAACAATTTATGTGCATCTCACTTTTTTATCACAAAAAACACTCATTAAAATATTCCAAAGAAAAAGTAAGAAGGAATTGCTACAACATAACATGTGATTGATCAATTGAGTGGAATGGAAAAGATAGTTGATACCTGAAAAACATCTAAATATTTTTCTTTTCAATGATTAAAAACATGTTGAGAAAAGATGGATAAAAGGATACATCCCATTCTAACCTTCTCATTCTTATTTCCACCCACTGTTTTTCTTCCATCTTTTCTTCTCTTTCAAATAAATGTGTATTTTCCACCACATTCTCCAATCTCCATCATCTCAAAGTCACCCATTTTCTTAAATATTTAGGTGGGGATCCAATGCACCATCTTCTATTCATCTCAATCAGTTGGTGACAGTTCAACTTTTTCAAAAGAAAAAACAAAACTTTGTTTATCAAAATCTATATTTGTGTAGTCCAAAATATTTTTTTGTATTTGTTTGGGAAAGGGCTGTGTAGTCCCCTATTGTGGGAGATGTCACTATAGTTGTTTATATAAATACATAAATAAATGTTTGCTTAATATCATTATTATCACTCATGTTGAAAAGTAATTTTCATACATTATTTTATATTATAAAATAAGTTGAGAGTGAAGAAGTAACATTGCCAAATTTATTATTAGCTTAGCTCCAATACTTTATTTAAAACAACACATCATGCAATTGAAAACAAAATATATCAGCAATACATCATTCAATTTCAAATAACTTCAGAGTTGATGATGTTTCTGAATTAGGAGTGTGAGGTTTCGGTGAGAGGAGCCACCTTCTTCTACAGCTCTCTTCGCCATTTCGGCAAGCTCTTTGCATCTCTGTTTCATCTCTGCTGTGTTTTCTCCTTCCATTACCATTTCGATGGCTTCTTTCACCTTTTCTCTCTTCACTACAACCCCTTTCTCCTCTTCCTCTCCCCAAGGCATACCCATTTCCACCCCCACACTTGCGCCGATTTTGAGTATCTCCACAATCAACGTCTGGTTGAATATTTGATCTGCAAAAAGTGGCCAAGTTATCATCGGAACCCCCGCCGTTATCCCTTCCATGCTCGAATTCCAACCGCAGTGCGTCAAAAAACACCCAATTGAAGGGTGTGAAAGTATCAAAACTTGAGGTGCCCACCCACGAATCAAAACGCCTCTTCCTTTGATCTTCCCTTCAAAATCGTACTCTTCAATCCATTTCAATAGCTCTTCTGTTAAATTTCCTTTTCGTATGACCCAAATGAATGGCTTGTTTGATGCCTCCAATCCCAGTCCAAGCTCTATGAGTTGCTCTGTCACCAAATTGCACAGACTTCCCAACGCTACGTAAACCACCGAACATGGGCCCTGTTCGTCCAGCCATTTGGAACATTCGTTTTCGTCGATTGAAGCTCTGTTTCCTCTGTAAGCTCTGTCGAGTTTGTTGTCGTTACAAAGGCAAACAGGGCCAACACACCACACTCTGTCCGGAAATTCTCTTATCTTCTTATACTCCGCGAGATTCTTAGGCTCCAGCTCCTCAAATGAATTAAAAATAACGCCGTGTGACATCCCATCGGCTTCGTTTATTTCCTCAATAAAAGCCGTCATATCTTCGTTAACGGATTTCGGTAGCTGCGTCTTGCGAAATTTGAATCCATCGACTAAAGCTACGGTATCAGAATCAGAGATAGATTGAATAAGAGGCCCCTTCATTTCTAAATCCTTCGAACAAAGAAAATATAAGCAACTCAAGTTGTAGAAAACGAGCCTGGGAATGTTGTGTTTCTGAGCAAGGGTTAAGGTCCAAGGAAGGCAGATATCGGAAATGATAACGGTAGGTGGAGGGCAGAGTTGCTGCAACAGTTCATCGGATGAATCGTAAAGAAGAAATGTGGATCTGAAGAAGGTGGGGGCGGAACGAAATGATGGTAGTAAGTCCATATTCTCGCAGCCTTCAGGTAGACCGGCTTTGTTACAAGGGAATGGGATTTGAACGACATGGATTTGCAAGCCAGAGTCAATGGCGCGAGCTAAAACAGAGTGGTTGCGAGTGGCGTTGTGGGGGGTGGTGAGGATGGTGACAATAGCACCACGGCGAGCGAGAAGCTTGGCGAGGTCGATCGTGGGGATTATGTGGCCTTGTGCCAAGAAAGGGAAGAGAAGAAAGTGAGGAGTGGAAGCCATGGAAGTGTTGGCGTGGAAGGAGAAGGAACAAGGAATTTAACGATTGGGTTTCTTTATTTACGTGGAAGATAAAAGAAAAAAACTTAACATCCATCAGCAATTTGGTAATGACGGGATCAGGATTTTGTGGTTATATTCTATTTGGTACAAGTTTTGAGTTTGGTTCGCTCATAATAGTATTTTTGGTTTTTTGTGTGAATAAGAAAACGAATGTGGTATGTTTTTTATTGGGCGATCGGTCATGTTTCAAGAAGCTTTTCGAACTTGTGAACAACCATACTTTTGTTTGGTTTCAAAACATTATCAAAATAGCAACACA
The DNA here is from genome assembly GCA_025688845.1 of Cucumis hystrix. Classification (NCBI taxonomy): domain Eukaryota; kingdom Viridiplantae; phylum Streptophyta; class Magnoliopsida; order Cucurbitales; family Cucurbitaceae; genus Cucumis; species Cucumis hystrix. The sequence goes on from CM046886.1 coordinate 25,862,530, forward strand.
TAAAACTTTTTTCTTTTCTTTTCATTTTCTAATATGAAAATATCACTCAATATAACTTATGGACAGAAGAGTTCTACATGTCATGTAGGAAAAGCTAACAAAAATAGGATTGACATGAGATAAAACCAAACAAATTAGGCCTTATCAATAGTTGAATTTTGAAATGTGTTCGGAAATAGATGAGTTTGAATCATGAGGACAATACAAATAGCTAAATTTAAATATAAGTGACTTTCATGTCTTACACTTGGAGCTTGTATGACTAAACTTCTCAAGTTTTATAAATAAATTACTTTAGACCTTTTATTAAGATAACATTTGAAAATTAGTCGTACATCAATCAATTCTTACATGTATATAACCTTCGAATTAACAAAGTGGAAAAATTAGAGTTGATAGGCTATTTTCAAATAAAAATCTTTATAAAAATTTAAAAGTTTAAATGATAAAATTATATGTACTCAACAATGTTAATCTAACCAAAACTTAGCTGTGACTCACATGTACTGATACATTTACCATAAGAAGGAGATTGGGGGCAGAGGCGACAACCATGCATGTGGGGGAGAAAGAGATACATGAAGAAAAAAGAGACTAAAAAAGAGTAAACTGAGAAAAACAAATTGAGATAATTTGTATCCCTTTGCAAATAAAAGTAGACGAAAGTTAAAGTTTGTTTCTCTATTTTTAAATTAATAACAAAATCACTGTTAAACCAACCTAAATTATAACCAAAATGAACCTAGCTAACTGACATAATATAAAATTATCAACATTAAAGTCAGAAATTCAACTCTCCCCACTCCGCACACGGTCCAAAAAGAAAATTATACAAATTCATATACATCTATGTGGTGATCGAAACATCGATAATATAACTGTTCAGAGATTTGTTTTAAGGCAGACATAATTTATCAAACCAATAGGCAATACCTCAATGTCGTGTAGGAGGCTTGCTGTATGAATACACAATCCTATTAACATTTTTCATCTCCTTAATTGGCCAAAGAACAAGATGTCCATTAAAAAATTCAAGACCATCACACTGATTTAAATTAAATGTAAAAGGAACATATCATAGTATTTAGACAAGGGAATTTAAACTTCTTTTAAACAGGATTCTCTAATTAATGTTATCAAAACCTCAGCCTATTTACAAATGATGAAAAACATATATGCTGGGATAAATATGAGAACAAAATTAGCAACTTTTCACTTATGCAAAAGGAGTTGAAAGGTTAACTGAATACTGTAGATTGTAGAATGTAGACTTTACTAGGAAGTTGGATTGGATGATGGCTCAGGCAATTGGTGAAAAAGGAGAACCAACTGGGGCCGCAAGCCCGAGGTACCGCATTATCCTCATTCGGCGAAATTTTCTTGTTGATTTAAGAGATATGGTCATCTCTTCCTACAGAATAAATTTATTTTATCATAATCTTGAACTGCTTTTATTTGTTTTCCATTCCTTGGAGGAAAAAATGAGACAACTTACATCGAAGGGAACTTTTGGCTTTCTTTCCCTTTTCCCTCTTCCTCTGTCTTGGTGTAGGTCATTATCTTCAATCCTGCTTGAGTTTGATGAAGACCCCTTATCTGCTTAAAGAAGACAAAGTATAAATCAATAAGATATAACTGAAAGGAGTTGATAAATATTCACAGGCATAAAAGTTACTTTTAAGTAAAAGTTGGTGTGCAATCTTTGAAACATATAGTTAGCTCTAGCATAAACCAAAATTGTTCGTTACATTCGATGTCAGATAACAATACATATACAAGGAATCCGGGAGACATTGATTTTTCAAACACGTATAAAGCTTCAGTATGAAAAGTATTGTTATCTCCACCTCCCGTACATAAATGTTAACAAATTTCTCCAAATAAGATATTTTCTATATGAGGTTAATGTGTATTGCAAAATGGAAGATGGTATAACATGTTTCTTAGCTTAATGATCAAAAATAATTTTCTTTCTATTCCAGAAAACATAGAGTTCTTGGCAGGAATAGTATCTCTAAGATGACTTCAATAAACTGGCAGATACTGATAAAGAAATCAAGTGCATACCACAAGATTGATCTTGAAACTCTACCGTGGTGTTTGAACTCCTCTCCTCGAAACTCTGAAGGAAAATTTCATGCACAGAGTTTTAATCATAGACATAAAAAGGAAAAGTAGAAAGGCCAGATATTTCTAAAGGAAAATCAAAATATGCAGCTAACAAATTCAAACTAAAAAGGATTTGTTTTTTCAAATTTAATGACAAAGAATAGCACATTACTCACTTCAGTAGACCACAACTGTACATTCTCTGGAGTACCAGAAAGACTGTTACTTTCTGAATCCGGTAATTTTTTACCAACAGGGAATGATATCTTAGAAGTACCTTTTCTCTTGCTTACAGCCTTGCATGAACTGAAGAAGGATAATCAAAACAGTTACTAATATGAAGAGAGAAGAAAAAATTAAAAGTGGATATTCAACAACAGTAAAAGGCAGACCTATTACTGAGGCGGCATTCAACTGATTGCATTTCATCGGGACTTGAGCATAGGCTAAGTCCTTCATCTTCCTCCAGGGAGTTGCTGCATTTCACCAAAGAGCTAGAGGAGAGTTCTTCATTTGTATTATCTGAGTGATTCACCATCAATTTCGACGATCCAACTTCATTCAAGGACAATCGTAGCAAGGCAGCTGTGTCTAAAATGTGTCCCCAAGACTTCAGGTTCAGTTTTAATTGTATAACATATAATCCAAATCTAAACATCAAGACTTAACAATTTTAAAAACATTATAGACAACAGAAACGAATGGCAGATGTCCAGAGTGCACTTCAACAGGGACAGGTTAACAAAATGAAATGAATGATAAAACTTGTGGAATTGCTAATTGCTATACAAAATCTATCGAGCCTGATATTTCTGATACAACAACTATCCAAATTAGTAATAACAAATAAACAAGTAGTTAATGATATCTTGATCCTTATATTGGATGATAGACATAGATGCATCTGGCTGATGTATTGTTATAATTCCCATCATATTAATGAACATTAAATCATAAGTGATAAATATATCACTCATTCACACATTGCACTCACTAACAGCCACCAATTTCACCTAAAAGCCAACTACACTACGAATACCCAACTGAGAGAAACCACCTCCAAGAAGTCAACATGGTAACAGGAAAATTGCATCCAGAGTTAGGGATCATCTGCCACTAAATCATTAGAATTCAGAAAACAACTTACTAACTTGGCAATTCGTATTCTTGCAGATTTGAACTTCCCAACTCCCAAGATACACAACATGGAACACACCAACCACAAACAACTCCTACTCTCCTTTCTCAAATGTTCCCAGAATTATGGATGTAAGTTATTGTCCATTTATAAATGAAGACAACTAACTAACACATAATGGCGAATATTATAACTGAAAATAAGCACAATTACATGAATCAGTCTAAAGACTAAATTTTTTCTATCCAAGAACCAGATGCAAATACAGAGTCATGCAATTAATTTGTAGCTTTATCCGGCAATCAAAGATAATAATGTGATGACAATCAAAAGAACAAGTAAGGGAAGTCAAGAGATCTCAAATTCAGTGCACAAAAAAAAAACCCAAAAATTAATGAGAAAATTAGGTTAGTTCAAAGAGTATAAAAAAAACAAAAGGGGTAGATTAAAAGATATACCTTGGTGGGGAATTGAAGAAGAATAGAAAAAGAGAGAGGAGAAATCAGTGCGGCGTTTAGGCGGTGAGCTTCGACGCTGTTGAGAATACTTGGGTATATTATCGATAAGGGGTGATTGTGTTTCGCCCTTTTTCTTCTGGGATGTCTTCCTCTTCTTCGCCATTGTCAAGAAATTGAGATAAACGCTTTGAAAATTGAATTCTTGAGGTAAAGAAGGAGCCCTAGAAGAAAAGGAAGAAGAAGAAGAAGAAGAGGATTTGTTTGGTAGTGGATCCGAATGAGAGAATAGAATGGGGGCAGTGAGGAATTCCTAATTCATATAACATTAAGAATGGCCCATTCCATTCTATTCTAAATTCCCAATTCTTTTGAAAATCACTGCAAGACGCTGCCCACTCCAATTTTAACGAAATTAACTGATTTTTTTTCTGTTTTCTTTTCTCTTTTTTTTTTTCTTCCTTTCCCAATACATACATATATTGATCTACATTATTCTACACTCCACATTCAATCTCAATCCTTTGTGAATTGAATTTCATCATGGCACCTTTTTCTACTTTTCAATATACCATCCCACCTAACTCAAAATCTTAATCATCATCTTTCTTGTAATATTAATTAGGAATAACGAGATAAAAGCTAGATTATGTTTAAGATCTTATACATGGAAAGAAATTAAATTTTCAAGACTTTATACTAGTTTATTCATAATTTCACTTTGTCGTGACATAGAAAGTATTAGACGGTTTCTTTTTAATCTGTAAAGTTTAGTTTTGGACAAAGTCAAGAAAGTATTTCTAACTAGAAATATAGTAACTAGGAAAATTATCAAAAATAACAAATTTAACAAAATATTTACAACATATAGCAAAATTTTCATATTCTATCAATAATAGACATTGATAACCACTTATACGTCTCTACAATAATAGATATAATCTAAAATTTTGTTTATAAATATTTTAATTTATTTTACTATTTTTAAAAATGTTCCTAAGATTACGATCACATTATTTCACTTCAATAAATATGAGACATTAACTCAATAAATAAATTTAAACAAAGATAATGAAGCCTTGAAATTGACAATATGAATAAATTTACCATTATCCATTTTTGGAACAATATTTACTATTTTTTCTTTAGAAATTCTTTCTCAAATGAATATAAAACAAATGTTTTAAGATGATCAAGAGTAACTATTCTAGAATTACATGATTGTGGACAATTAGTTGATACACTTGTAGTTTTCAACAAAAACATAAGAAAGTGACACCAATCTTCATCAAAATGGTAGCCCTAAAATGAATAATACAAACCCTTTCAAACATACACAACATAAAAGGAAAGAAAACAAACTATTACCAAAATGGGTTAAGTCCCAAATAAGAAAAAAATGTTATGATAAACACATAAAAATTCTCAAAATAAGAAATAATTTTCCAAAAACATTAGAACCATTTTGACACATGTAGAACATCGTGTGAAAACAAGATGAAGAACAAAGTTGGCCACATCCCTGAATCACATTAAAAAGAAACATAGCCAACATACCTAAGTTACAACATCTACACTATATATTTAAAATGTTTCTAAAAAAAATTCGAAAGGTAAAATATTTTTAAATTTTAAAAACCCTTTTTAAGAAACTATATATGAATCCTGGGAATTTTATAAAATATTTGAGAAAGGTGGCGTGAGAATTTCTATTGAATGACTAAACCCATTTTCTTTTGTTGGTCTTAACAATCCATCTCAGTTTTGATCTCCATATAAAAATTTAAAGATTAGGTACAAATAGATAAGTTTAAATAAAATTTCTTATTTATGATTAGTTGATAAAAAATTGATACTAAGTTAGAATTTGAATTCACACACAGATATTGAGTTGTTTGAAAATGGAAACTAATATTGAGACATATCACTAATTCCTTCAAAATTACAAAATTATTCAACTAATTATTTCTCATAAATTTAAAGTATGGGACAGAAGGTTACATTAATAGTATTAAAACCAGCACATCCGTACGTCGGCGGCGTATTATCCCGAGGATATACATGCGCCAAACCGCACAATTCCTTAAACTTCGCCGAGTAATAATCCGGCTGACAATCCCAACCGCTGCAACAATACTCCGGCGACTTCAGGGCATCGCACGCGCTGTAGCATCCGACGTACACGCTGTCCTTGTTCTTGGCGACAAGAAACGAGGGGCAAACGTTGCTCAAGTCCTGGACGCAGTCGACGGTGGGGCAGAGACCGAAGCCACCGTCGACGAGGTGGCCGCCATCAGGCTGGATCCGTACGGGAATGTTGAAGCCGTGAATGAGGCTGAGGTCGTAGTGAACGACGGAGTTGTTGATGGCGAAGTTGAGGAGGGTGACGGGAAGAGCCGGTGGAGAGGAGTCGCAGAAGATGGTGCCTGAGCCGCAATCGCCGGTTTCGCAGGTGAAATGGTAGTCTTGGTCGTTGGAGCACTTGGTGCGGACCCACAAGGAGCCAGTCCAAGTGTCAGGCATAATAAAGATCTCAAGAGTGTCCGGTGGACTCTCCGGGTCGGCGTCTCCGATGGGTGGGTTTGAGGATAACCATATTGAATATGGGCATTGGTTCTCAAAATGGAATATCACGTCTTCCGAAACTACCACTGAAAATATTTCATTCGTATTACTATATATAATATTCAAGCATCACACACCCATATTGCAAAATACAATCCTAATTGCTATCAAATTTCTAGCATATATGTTTGTGAATTAAGTTAGGTTCGATTATGATAAATATAGAATTAATTTATATGAAAGAATTTACATGGTCAAACAAATATATACCAAAGCACATGTCACTTTTTTTTTCTTTTTGAGAAGATGTCATATTGTGTTCTTCACTAGATTGCAGTATTTGTTCGTGTTATAAACAAAAATAAAAGATAAAAACATTGTACTAAAATTAATATATGTAATTGTATTATTACTGTTGTTTAAAAAGAAAATAGAAAAAGGAAAAAAAGGGTTAGAAAAGAGAGTTAAACCTGCTGCAAGAAGGGAGAGTTGCAGGAGGAGAAGAGAAGTTTTGGAAGCAGCCATTGGTTAATGCTAATAAATGATGAAGAAATTATGATAGGAGAGATTCATTTTATAGGGGGGGAATTAGTGAAGTTAGATATGATCAATTTAATCAAAGATTATTTCGAATGTTAGTGAAAATTAAATGGTGCACTATTTGAAAACTATAGTTTGCTATCATTTATTCGTCAATTAGCAATTTTAATATAAAGTGAGTTGCAAGATTACATTTATAGCGGAATTTGATTGTGATGGAAAACAAGCCAAAATCAAATGAAAGTGAAATATGGTAGTATATCATTTAGCAAGTTATCTTTTAAAATGGCACTAACTACTACTTATATCGTAAGAGTATTAATTTACTTGTAATCTCAACTTATAGAGGTTGAAATTCTTATGTATTGAATTGTATTAGTGCTAAAAGATATTAGGTTTTAATGGAAAAAAATTAAGCTTATTTTCTCCAATCTTTTTCAAGATTGCATTCTTCATTATTAGAAAATTTTTAAAACAAAAACTAGTTTTTTTAGTTTTAAATTTTTGGTTTGATTTTTTAAAAATATGAACAAAAGTACTAGATATGTGAGCAATAAATTTAGAGATTACAAATTTTATAACAAAAAATTAGTCGAGGTGTCAGCCTCTTTTAAATCAAAGTCAATTTTATAGATCATTTTTATTTTAGAACGATAATCACTAATCACACCTTAAAAAATTAGTGACGTTTTTCAACTTCACTTCGAAAGATATTTTTAATAAAAGAACTTCGACGAGAACTCACCAATGATGTCATGACCTATATTGTTATAAACTAATTAGTAAAGAGATAACATAATCTTTTTGGCAAATTATTTTATATTTTGACTTTTAAAAATCATTTTATATTTTAATAAGTTAATTTTGAGTGGTGAATGAGTTTATCAAATTCCTTTTTAAATCAGAATCATTTTCGATTCTTTAGCCAAGTTAATTTTGAATTCCTCAAGAAAATTCTTCAAATAAAATTCTCAAGAAAAGAAAAGAAAAAATAATGAGGGATGATCAATATGCATTTCATTGGAGTTTTGACTCCTGGGTATAAGTGTACAAAAATTCACAAATTTTAAATATCATATAATTTCATGGAAATGAACCTTAAAACTTTCTCAAATTCTTAAATGGTCTTTTATTGGACAAGAAATTTTAAATAGACCACAAATTCTTTCTTTCTTTTTTCATTTTTGATAAAAAAAAAAAAAATACACCACAAATTCATGGCTATGACTCTACTAATAATAATTATCATATTATATCACCTTTCACTTATTTAAGTCAAGAAAAGATGAGGTGGGAATCAATTTAATTTGTTTTCTTTATTTAAAAAAATTAAACAAAGGATTATTTGTTAACTAAAAATAAATTTTCATATAGCAATCGATTTTTTCAGTCATAAATAAACGACTCGATGACCTTCTCCAAATCGCCTTATTATTGCTTTCTAAATTTGGTGACCAAAATCATCCCTTAACATTGTTCGTGAATATTATTTTTTAAAAAAAAAAAAAAAGAAACAAATTCTTTGAAAGATGACATCAACCCCTCTATGTTATGATCACAGTTTAAAAAATATTTTATCTATTTTAAAATCTTATTCAAACCGGCCTACAAGAATTTATTTAGATTTTTTTAAAAAAGAAATTACATACACCAAGTTGTTTATATGTTTTTATACAATCTATCTAAGCAATCAATCATAAGTTGTCACGTAATAATTTAACTACATTCTTTTGTATGTATTTTTTTTAAAAAATGAATGAATACAATTTATACTATCTAAACCCAAATATTACTCTTCTTTTTTTTTTTTTTTTTGTCAGGTTTGACGTTGATGATGATGATCAGAAGGCTTAGTCTGTGGAGAGAGTTATATTTAGAAGTTGTCTCATTTGATTTCTTATAATTTAAAGTATGATATATATTGATTATTAAGTTGACATATAATAAGACAGTAAAGTTTATTTCGTAACATATCATTTATAATCCTATACTCTCAACACCCTACAGTAAGTGCTGACTTTTTTTATTCTCAAATACTTTTCTTTCATTGGCTAGCACTACCAAGCCAATTATTAATTATACCATCTTCATATTATCTTCTCAACTGCAAAATGTGATCACATAATTTGGCCTATTGTTGCAAGTAAAGGTGCTGTTCTTATCATCATATGCATAACTGTAAGCTTCTGGGCATTGTCTCTCGAAGATCATCGAATAATTTGTTGGCTTGCACTTTTTAGGATCATTGAATTCACCAGTGCAGCAATACTGAGGTTTGTTGAATGCAAGACAGGCACTCTTACAAGCAATCACTTCATTGCCTGATTTCACCTGCAGCTCCGCTGGACACACCTTGTTCACGTCCGCACGGCAGTTCGATGATCGACATGGCCCTTTGCCGCCTTGGATGGTGATCCCGACTGCCAGGTTGAAGCCGTCCACTAGGCTGACATCGTAGAAATCTTGGCCACCATTGGGGGCAATGGTGAATTCGGCTAGTGTGACTGGTGGAATTCCTCCGGCGCCATTGCATGAGAGGCCACGACCGCAATCGCCAGTCATGCAGGTGAATCGACCGTTGTTGGAGCAACGGGTTCGTGCCCATACCCGACCAGTCCACGGTGCGGGGACGTTAAATGACCTCGATTCTCCAGGTGCTAACTTGAACCCAGTTGTTGATAGTTGTGGTTGGCCTCGACCGCTCGTTAATGTTGCCGGCCATATTTCTGTCCTACAATTGTTTTTCACAGTCATTTTTGCAGCTTCAACTCCTACATTAATAATGCACATTACACCATGTGAATACTTGTAATTAGCGATGTTATTAAGATGCACTCATCTCCGTCCATACAATTACAACCCGTTTATTACATAATAAAAGAAAAAATTAACAATTTTTAATTGGACAACCAGAGTTTTGTTAGTTACACACTATTTCCAAATTGATAAGTCCAACTTTCACCAACACCAAGTATTTTTCAAACAATTAAACCTACTATAAATAAGCAAAGTAAATTAAGCTTCAAACTCTTAATGGGTTAGTCAATTACTTATTCATTATGAAACCCAACTAAGTACTGTTCGCTAAATGGTAAGAATATATAATAAATAATTAAAGTCCATTAATAATCAAATATTCTCAGTGAGAAAATTATAAATCAAAGAAACTGTGAAAAAAGAAACACACAAGTTTTAAGAATATAATAGAAAACTAAAACCGAGACTGATCTTAAAGGAAGAAATAATTAATGAGATATACCAAAATGGAGAAGGAAGAAGAAGAATGATGAAAGAAGGAGTGCTTGGTTCGCCATTTTTGAGACCTTTCAATTTGCTTGGTTAATCAATTAACTTTTTTACTTAATCTGCAAACTGAATGATCAGTTGATATGAATGAAAAGAGAGATACACAATATGGTATTTATAGGCAGATGTTTGGAGCACAGTTAGATTGGTGGTGAGCTTGCCGTGTTGAAAACTAATTTCACAGACCACTAAAAAATGGACATGTAATTAATTGGGAATTAAAAGAAATTGAATCATGGTAATACAAAAGACTAATCAAACTACATATCCATAAAAATCAAGAGATCAAGATGTGTGAAGATTTTACACATCAACTACATTTTTTCTTAATATTGATTGGTTCTACATTGACTTGTACACCTTATATATAAAATTCGATAATTTATTTATAATTAATGAAAAAACCTTATGTTGTGTATTTTTGTTCCACATTTCTTAGTACTCTAATCTTTTTTTTTTAAAAAAGTATGATGCCTAAATTTGAACACCTCAAATAGTTTAAGTTCATTGTGACAACGGTGGTAAATTTGTATTTAGAGAAGAAATTAACCTTCAAACAAGCAAAAATTGTAGACCGACTATAGGTCACACATAGTACTCCGAATATGATTAAGTTAGCAAGTTTGGAGACGAGGTTCTTTATGGAATTTTTAGTGGAGATTATCAACTAACTTTACCTCTTTCTTTCACATTATTCCTTTCTTGTTTATAAAGTTGGATGACCTAAATTCATCTCTAAATTAGGGTTTTTAGGTTAATCCCCAACTTTTATCTTTACTTGTAATTACCTCACGTGAAAATATGTGACTTTAAGGCTTTTGGATCTTACCATTCATTCTAAAATTATTTAATGGGAATTCTAATTAGAACAATGTAATGAGTTAATCTTATACCATTTTTAAATTGAAAAATTTACATAAAGTTTTCATATAAGAACACCAGAGGACCATTAAAAAAAGTTGACAGTTTGATCATGTTTACTCTCCATCCGATGGCCTCAAAATAAGAAATTAATACATTACGTACTAAAAGTTTAATTAATTGATACTCTTTGGTTATTTTCATTTTTATTTTCTAAACAAAGGAAAACATATATTATAAAAACGATAACATGATATAAATTAAGGAAATAACGCCGATGTATTCTAGAAGAAAAGCTAAGAAAAAAGAAAAGAAAATTCAAGACGTAAGTTAAGTTAAGTCAAGTCAAGAATGTAATGAAGAAGAAATAAAATATCATCATTTAGAAAATGAATCATATATTAAGAATAGAATAATAGAAAACATATAATCTTGGGTCTCACTGTTTGACCCCTCACTCTGAATTTGAGAAAAGTAACAAATTGCAAAAATAAGAAATATAAGTTTATATATCATGTTAAAAAAAAGAGTATTAATTAACAAACCAAATTTGTAATTAGAGTTAAATAGAACTAATATTAAGTAATTTGAATTTAAACTTGATTTTCATCAGAGATGGGGAAGAGAAATAGAAAAGATTGTAAAATATTTGAATGTGTTTAGGTTTGAAAAAGGGTGTAATGTGGATTTTAGTAATTTAATTAAGACCCCATCTCTCGTTATAGAATGAATGAAATTGAAGTCTTAATGTATGACTGACTACACTAATTAAGTGCGTAGGAAAATTACATTAAATAGCTATCTCTCTTATTTGACTAAAATACACCCATTCAAAGGTGTTTGTCTTAACAAATGCCTTCTCAGCCATTCTAATATATTTAAATGTCTATGAAGTTTGATTTTTCAAATTCAATTCTTAACACGTTTTTTGGTTTTGTGGTTAATACATTGTTTTTAGTCTTCTAATTATTACCAACCTAACTTTACAAACCTAACTTCACAATATAAGCATTGTTATCTCTTAAAAGTAAATATAATTCAACTAAACATACAGTGTTATATACATTTAAGATCAAGATATGTATTTTAAATTGTATTGAGAAAAGTATTATTATCTTCGTTCTTAAAAATAAATGAATGAATAAATATAGGCTGACTATTCTTTCTTGGGTAAAATAAAAATAAAAACAGTAAATTAACTATAATTATTAATTAATGTATGCAAGTAAAAATGGTTCTATTTGATTTTATTATATTTAAATAAGAATGCGTGTCCAAATTGTTTTGCAACTAGAAAATTAGGAATGAAATGCTAAAAATTTAAAGAGTAATTTGGTTGGATAGATAGTTGATTGTATAGTAATATGTATTAAAATTATAACGATAACAAAATCTACTATATAGACTCTATTACTAATAGATTTCAAGAAAGTTTATAAAGAAGAGAAGAGAGAGTGAGTGAAATTTTTAGACCGACAAGGACTAAAGGTTAACATTTCAAAGTTTGATGACTAATATTAAGCAATTCTTAAAGTAGATAGACTAAAAAAATATTTTAACTAAATATTTTTATAAAATAATTGTTTTTTTTTAAATTCTATTTGAATTGAGTTGATTGGTAGTGTTATTTAGTCATGTTATATGTATATTAATTAATTGCACTTGACATATTTTCCAATAGAAGAAAAAATGGTGACCATTCCAAAAGTATTGGTTTGGGTGTCCTTTCAAATTTATTACTTCACTAATTTTCAACATTTTGTTTCTTTCTTTTATTATATTAATTTGTTTGAAATATTCTCATTTGTGTTTTTTTAAAAGAAATTTGAAGGATAGAGATATATATAGTTCGATTTGATAATATTTCTATTTTTCGTTTTCGATTTCAATTTTTTATTTTTCAAGAAATAGAATTGTTTTTTAAAAAAATTCTAAATTCTATTCGTTTGTTATTGTTTGTGTTATCTTAATTCATCGACTAGCTCTACTACATCAATAGGCCTTAATTGTTGCATCTTACATTTATTTTTGAACTTCTATATTATATTTCTTTATTTTGTGTTGCATCTTACATTTATTTTTGTTCTTATTTATTTGGTGTTGCAAGTTTTATATTTAAACAGTTTTTTTGTTTCTAGTTTTTAAAAAATAAAATATAAGAAACAGTAAACAATAAACAATAAATGAGAACACTGTATCATTTTTTAATTTATCAGAATTTCTTGTTTCTTATTAATTTTTTCAATGTTTTAATAATAAAAAATGAGATGTTTACCTTCCTCCCTCGTTGAGAAAAGAATGAAGGGAATTAATATACCCTCTAATGACCATTAAACGTCAATCTAATGTGTTTTAGGCTGTATCAAAATTTTAATGCCCTATATCATTCTTCATCATTTTATCATACCTATTTATTAATTATTAATTTATTTCGTAAATCTGCCGGTGTGAATTTTATATACATCTTCGAGTTATGTGAATTTTCTTAAAATTTTATCCTCGTATGTTTGGAGAGCTAAAATATAATCATAATTATTGATAATTATTGAAAATCACAGGTAGCTTTCCTTATTTTAATGATAATTAATCTAAAAGAACTATGGGCCGTCGCCAGAGCCTTTTGGGTTAATTCCGCGCTCCACGGCCCACCGCTCTTACTGTACCCAATACCCACCAGCTCAATAATAATACACAATCAATGCAACATGAACATCCCTGCTGTTTTCTTTCTATAAAAGAGAAATTAACAACATTAGTGTCTTGATAAAATTCAAATCAACAATCTTGACACGAAATTTAGTGTTTTTCGTTTAATTTATTGTCATATCAATCATCTATTTAGTCATATTTTAAAGAGATGTCACTTCTTAATTCCTATATATTGAGGATCTTCCCAAATTTCTACAACCAAGATCAACTTGACATTACTCAATGGTATCAATCATTTTAAAAGCTAATAACGATGACTTAATAACAATAATAAAAAAGACCATATTGATTGTCACGTCAAATAAAATTTCTTAATTAAATAAATTAGAGATCTAATCATCAGTATTTAAAATAATAATATCATTAAATGGATTGATGAGTGCAACAAAAGCTGAGAAAAAGGAAATTCCACTAGGAAGAAGGCACATGTTTGTTGTTCCACTCAAATTGTGGGCTATGCCCATGCATGGTCTAAGAAACTTATATATGTTGGTATTTAGAATTTTAGGTTTTCATAGAAAAAAAACCAAATGATTACGAAATTTAGTTTATTAGTTTATATCTTTACTGGTCATTCAACTTTCAATTAGTCTATCGATTTTAAAATGTGTTTGAAAGTTTGTAGATTAATTATTCACACGAGATTTGGAAGAAATGTAATTCGTGGAATTAAATTTTTATATTCATGAATATTGTGAATACAGTCTCTGGTATTTACTCATTTGATGTTTTTTCTCGAATACAAGATAAAATTTTTTAGAACTTCTTAGTCTTCGATTTTCAGGACGTTGTAGTTGCAAGTTGATCTAAACTTCGATCTTCTGGAATCCAATGAAAGTTTTATCTTCAAGTCTTCAGTAAAAAAATCTATTTTACTTTTTTTGTTTCCAACGTCTTGAGAGCTTTTAGAAGTTTGAATCTTCAATTATTCAGAGCTTCAGTACTTCCTTCAAAATCAAGATCTCCCAAATGAATGACAAATGTCTCTATTTATAGAGAATTTTCATGGATGGGTGGCTTGAGCCTATTTGTTTCTTAGACTTAGGCTTGAGTCAATTTGTTTGTTGGGTTTGGGCTTGGACTTGGACTTGGACTTGAGTCCATTTGTTTATTAGACCTGAATTGGGTTGGGTTGAGTAAACTTAATTATCAAAATTCAATAAAAATATAATTACCACAATATTTGTTGTAATGATTTGGCGGAATTTAATTGGCCAAAATTTAATGTTCAACACTAATATTTGATCATTCTTAATAGTTCCATAAAATTTAATAATAAATTCCAACGCTAGATTGATGAACATTTTCATACATAATTCGATAAATACCATATATAAATATAGACTATTTCAAAGACCGATCAAATTATTAAAAATTAATTCTAATTATGGACAATACAAACTTAAATTTCCCCATAACAAAGAACATTAACAAATTATCCATGTGAAAGGAAAAGAAAAATAGATGAAGATATTGGGGATACGGAAATAGCCAAAGTTGTGGAGATGGGCACCTCATGGGTGATGGGTGATGGGTGATGGGTGATTGACAACCATTAATGTTTGGCACTTGGAGTTTAATTTGTCAAAATTTCTATCCTTTAATCATGAGTTTGCCTTTTTAATTCTAACTTCATTATACTTTGTCAAACTTAAATAGTTATCTATCTAATAAAAAAACACAAATTAGATAAATTTTCACTTTGTTAAATTAACAATAACAATAATTACTTATATCAAAATGAAGAAAAGAAAATGTATGACATTCAATTTCTCTACATTTATTTTAATCAAAATTACTTGCAATGATCCCATTAAGATGATGGAGCAAATATATATTAAGCCGACATGTGGTTGATAGGGATATAAAGAAATAGGGATGTGTGGAGTGGGCAACATGTATTAATAACTTAAATTGATCATCAAACAGAATAATGGATTCTAATTGGTCAAATGGAGGCTCCACCATTATTAATGAGAGACAAAGATTGTATATTCTTTTTAATACCATTAAAGTTTTTGCAAATTGCAACTTATTATACTGTACTATTCATCTACATCACACAACATTTTATCACCTCCATTCTGATATGATAATTAATTAAACTTATTCAACCATGAATTCAGACAATAATTTTCTTTCAACCTTTATTATGTATGTGTATAATTTATAATAGGCTAAAAGAAATCATCCGGCCCTAATCGTGGGATTTATTAGTGTGTCATATTGAGAAGCCTAACCTACTATTGGTTACCAATGCATGGCACCCACTAACTAGCTATGTACGTACAAAGCACATGATGCTTCAAATGTACATCTTTTCTACCCTAGCAACCTAAAGGATCTATGTGTGTGTTTTTCTTTTTTAATTTTAAATTATTTATTTATTTTCTTTGTCTACACCCTAAAAATTAAGGCTATGTTTGGTGTTCCATTTGTTTTATGTTCTTTTAAATTAATTTAATAAATATATGTGGTTTTTGTTTTTAATAAACAATAATTTAAAAAATAGAAAAACAAAAAACAAAAAATTTAAATGATTTGCAAATGAGACCTAAGATTCTCAATACATCATTCCTAACCAATATATTTAATCTTAGCCTAAAACCTAATGATATTACTTTTGAATCACATTAGTACAAGTTTAATGCATTGCCAAATCTAGTATAATTTAAAGTAAAATTTTGAAATATAGAAAAATTAACGAAAATATTTACAAAATATAACAAATTTGTAGATGATATGAATATCTATAAAAAAAAATATAATTTATATATATAAATTAATAGTAATGGTTTGTGTCTTTTCAATCCCATTGAAAAAGAAGGGCGGTTGATTTTAAACATTCCTAAACTTTACAAATATTCAAGGATCACTCCTTTTTAAACTTCACCTTTATTCTCTTTTCTAATATTGTCTTTTCATTCCAAATTGGAAAATTTGTAGCAACACTTTATCTCAAAGAGAAAAAGAGAAAAAGAGAAAGAGGGATGTCTTTTTCAAGGAAAACATATATCAAGATTAAAGTTATGTTTATATTCCAAGTATATATCAGCACAAGATATCGCATGAAAGCTTCATTTATTTAACAGACAAAAATTGATGTACATGGTCAAGTCTAACACCTTTGTATTATAAAATCTATCAATGTGCTTTTGGAATAACTTTTGCTTGTGTTATGTGTATCAACATTATAGGTGTTCTTTTTAGGTGAGAATAAATGATGAAAAGTTAAAATCCGTTTACTTTTCTTTACTTTCGGATGCAAATGAACGAGAGGGAGAATACAAACAAAAAAGATATATTTCGAAAATAAAGAATAAATTTTAAGAATATGTCAAAGCTCTAATAACATAATTAGTATTTTTATTCTCCTCGCTTTAGGTATATTTGACAGAAAATAAAATATTAATAGAGGTCAGGACAAAAATATTATAGACGTTTTTTTAAAGATAAAATATTATAGATATTGTATTTATTTTTATTTAATAAATGAAGTAAATATTATATTTACTATTAAATTGCTAGAGTGTGCTAAACTTTTTTTATGAGTACAAATTAAAGAACATTTTCTCGAAACTTTGTATTATTTCAATTATAATAGCACTTTTAATTTAATATATAAAAACTGTAAAGGCAATAATAAGACTTAATTAGTCATATAAGATGGAAGTTTAATCACAATTCTTTTAACTTTTTTTCATGATGAAGTAACCACTCGATCTTTTGATATTTTATTAAAAAGCGACACTACATTTTGAAACTATATGGCAAGATTCCCATACGTGTATTTAATTTATTGACAAATTAACATAAATAAACAAACATCACAGTTAGGTGAAATGATGCCAATAGGAAACAACTTGGAGGAATACAATGAAATTAGTTTTTTTTTTTTTAAAAGAAAAATATGGAATAACAATAATTAATGCATGCATCAAATCAAAAGAACGTCAGATCCTAGAAGATTAGGAGAGTAGATTAGGGTAATTTTAATTAATTTAATTAAATAATTAAAAGGGTGGGTAGGAAAAACAATGTTAAGAGTGTTGGGACGGCATCGTTGGCGGTTACCATAAAATAATGAACCGACTTCTCTCTTTCATGATTCTATCATGATAGAGAGAGGCTTTGGTCATTTCCGACTTGTCCTAACCCACTCGTTTTTTTTCTCTCTAAATCCCTAAAAAGTCCTTCTCTTTGATGCTTATGCTTTTTCTTTACACATTTAATAAAATCCTTAACTTCTCATAACATAACTTTTTTTTTTGTTTTTTCCTTTAAAAATTAAACTTGTAAATTACTATTTCTACATTCAATTTTTTTGTTACCTTTTATCAACTATTTAAAAATAATAATCCAAAATTTGCAAAAGAAAAAAATGTAAGAATTTGTTTTTGTTTTTTGAATTTAGTCCAGAATTCAATTGTATTCAGAATAATACACATCATGGTAAGAAATTAAAAAATAGTAGAGTTGTCTTTTAAAAACTAAAAACAATAAACCCAATGATTACCAAAACGAATCATGAACTTTTTATAATTTAGTAAGTTTTGTTTGAACTTAAATCGTCTTTGCAAGCGTTAGTAAAAAATATATAATTTTTTTGCAAACAATCGTAAAAATAAATAAATAATTATTTATAAAATATACTAAAATTAAATTAAATCTAAATTTCGTAATTCAAAATTTTTTAAAGATATTTTCAAACCTAGAAAAAAAAAAAAAAACCAAAATTTTAAATTCTATAATATAGAATTTTATGAGTGTGTATTAATGTTTATTATTGATAGTAAAATCTAAATTTTTTCAACCTTCTAAGTTTCGTCATATTTACGTTAATTTCCTTTCATTTTTAATATATACTTTTAACTTTTGTTTTAAAAGAAAGTAACTTTTTAACATGCTAATGAGTAATATTTTTCAATGCATTGGATTGGTTTTAGTATATCAATTCCCAAATAGTTGTCCAATACAAAAGGAAGCCATATAAGAATATATGATATATAATCTATACTTATCTAGAAAGAAAAGGTGTACCCAAATCCCAAGCGAAAGTCAGTGCCTTTATAACTAATATATACAGCCTAGTGATCTTAATTTATAATATCATCAATGAGCATTACAAATAATTAAACCAGATCGGAAAATTCAACCACTTTTAACTTCATAAATAAAAAAATTAATATTAATTTTATTGTGAAGTTGAAGTAAATGTATATAATAAGTAATAGACAAATTTGGTGTATTTTTTAAAAAAGATGATTATTAAAAACACACACACAAACAACTAATAATTTCAAAATTTCCCATCAATTAGTTAAATAACTGATATTTTAAGTCACATATTATAGTAATATTATAGAAAAATGACAAGAATAGAACAACAATATAGACTGGACTTGGTAGCATGCATTCTCAAAATATTTAAGTTATCCTTGATGGGATGTCTTTCTTACACCCTTAATTAATATTAAAAAATGATGAAAACCTTAGTAATCAAAGGCTAATCATACCCACTATCATACATTTGTTAGTATTAAAAAGAAAAAAAATGAATATGTTACTGGTCCCAATCACTTTATACATATTCATTTAAAAATTGGGAAATGAAAGGGGGAAAAAGGTAAAAGAAATGGCATATAAAGTTGAATTGAGAACTTGATCCCTCATTGAAACTTATTATTATCTTTTTTTTTTTTTTTTTTTTTTTTGCCTTTTAGGCTCATTGGATTGTGTAAGTCCAATCATTGTCCACGTTTTATCTACTCCAAAAGTTATTTTTTTTAATAAAAAAACTAAGGTATATTTAAAATTATAATGTTTCAAAAAAATATAATAAACAATTGAAATAAGCCAACGAACCGACTTCGCATAAACTATGAAGAAATTGCAATATGAATGTTATGAATAAGTGTAATTGATAAATATAGAACCGTAGAGCATTGAGATGTATTTGGATAGGACAAGAAAATGGGAGGAAGATTGGTTTTTGAATACTTATCAACTTGTTTATTTTGTTAATAAATTAATTTGTTTTTGCTAAAGTTGAAAATAATATTAATTACTAAAATAAAGAAACAGACAGAAGGGATATTGGGAGACAGCATCTACCTAAGTTAAATAAAGTAGAAAAGGTTCAAAGAAAAAAAAAATGCAAAATTACCTTTTCTTCCCATTTTAAAACTTTTCTATTTTATTATTTCTTTTGAATTTTAGATAATTGAAAAATATGTTAAAAGTGAAGTGAGAAGATATTTAATTAAATCACACACTTAAAATCTTTAGAACTTATTATAAAAGTTTATAATAAACTTTAAATTCGAATTGTTGGGGTGAGATTAATGTAATTTGAGTATATAAAAAGGAAAAAGAATAAAGAGAGGGCAAAGATGTCTTTGAAAGATTGAGGGGGAGAGAGAGGTGAATGAAAAGAGGAGGAATTTGGGTGTGAATAAGTTGGTTTGAGTGGAAGCAATATCTGGGTGAAGAAGAATAAGAATATAGAATCGAGTGGCGGGTTTGATCGAAAAGTAATATAAGGTCGCTGGATTTTGATCCACAATCCAATCCTCACTATCCCCAACTCATAAAGATCGATCCGAAACCGATTCTCACAACACTTCTCAATTTCCTCCACCAATTTCCTCTCCTCAGATCCTCCTCTCTCCCCCTTTCTTTCATTCTCTTTTCCGGAGGTACAATCTCTCTTTCATTTCTGCTTCCTTTCATTCTCAGTATCAGTTTTAGCTTCTTCTTTTTTCCTTTTCTTTTGGAAATTCTTACTTCACATGTTTTAGTTTATTTTCAAGTATTTTCCTGTTTTTTCTGCTTTTTACCATACACGATGTTTGTAAACTCACTCAGGAAAGTCAACTACGTAATGGTGAACTTTGGAGTTTATTTATTTCTTTGCGATTTTTGTTTTCTAAGAACTAATCATCTAATTTAGACAGTTGCGTTGTTCCCTATTAGTTTCGAACACAGACTCAGGAAACGGATTGTAGCCATACGGCACATTCAACCAAACGGACAATCTGTAAGGTGTTATTTGGTTTCCGTTTGAACTAGGTTGATTGTGTGTGTTTTTAAATTGAACTATATTAGCCTTGAAGGTGGAGGCAGATCCAGATTTTTTAGTAGGTTATAAAGAGCTCTACACTGATTGTTTTTATTCCTTTTTGCGTTCAAATCAGTTTAAATACTAATGAGTATATAAAATTGTTTTTTTGTGCTCTGTTTCTGTTGATAGACCTTGTAATGTAATCACGCTCACAAGTCTCTTATTTCTGCTGTTAATAGATCAAAGAACGAAAGTTGGAGCGAGGAATTTTCTTCTTGCGATAAACATTCTTTGTACAATATACTAGTCTGTCTTATAGTGGATGGTGCGGATTGGACATTAATATATTAATTAGAAATTGACTTCTTTGGGCATTATGCATGTCTGGCCCTGAGGCCATCGTTGAAAACGTGGAAGGGGCAATTACTTCTGCCGAGAGAACCAAATCGCTTGATGCTATTTCTATCAAAGATTTTACATCTGCGATAACAAATGGTGAAACTGTTCATTCCTCTGAGTCCGCCCGCTTCAGAGTTGGGGAGCTATTGCTTGTCAATGGTGAATTGTATTCTGGGTCTCTTCTGGGTAACATCCCCGAGGGCACGGGGAAATATGTCTGGTCAGATGGATGCATATATGAGGGTGAGTGGAGAAGGGGGATGAGGCATGGGAATGGAAAAATTCGTTTTCCTTCTGGTGCAGTTTACGAGGGTGAATTTTCAGGTGGTTATATGCATGGTACAGGAACATACATCGGTCCTGATAATTTGACTTACAAGGGACGATGGAAATTAAATTTGAAACATGGTTTAGGTTATCAAGTCTATCCAAATGGAGATGTTTTTGAAGGATCTTGGATGCAGGGAACACCTGAAGGCCCCGGTAAGTATACATGGGCTAATGGAAATGTTTATTTGGGGAATATGAAAGCAGGGGGTATGTCAGGGAAAGGGACCCTTACTTGGATAAATGGTGATTCATTTGAAGGAAACTGGCTTGGTGGCATGATGCATGGCTTCGGGGTATACATGTGGAATGATGGAGGCTGCTATGTGGGGACGTGGACTAGGGGCTTGAAGGATGGAAAAGGGTCGTTCTATCCAAAAGGAAGCCGCCTTCCAGCGGTTCAAGAAATTTACCTGAAGGCATTGCGGAAAAGAGGGTTGTTACCTGATTTGAAAAACAAAAATCATGCACATATTCATCATGCCACTTCAGGGGATATGGGAAATTTCAAGGTTGGTCAGAACCAGCACTCGTCTCGTGTTTCATCTGATAAGATATCAAAGGGCAATCTGTTAAATCTGGAACAGTATCGCACTAAAAATGTTTCCCTTGAAAGGCGCTGGAGTCTTGAGGTTTCAATTGAAAAAGTACTTGGGCATGACCCTTCGTCAGGGTTTTCAGAATATGAATTGGGCAGAAATGAAATAGATACAAAAATCCCAATTTTGGAACGGGAGTACATGCAAGGTGTACTTATTAGTGAACTTGTTTTAGAAAATAGTTTTACCTCTCCATCATCAAGAAGAGCAAAACGAAAACAGAGAAAGCTGGTCAAAGAGGTTAAGAAACCAGGTGAGATGATCATAAAAGGTCATAGGAGTTATGATTTGATGCTCAGTTTACAACTTGGAATCAGGTATGCTCATTTAGCTACATTTAAACAAAACGCCCGAGTTGTGTTTTCTTTTTAGAATATTATACACATTTTTCTTCATCAACTGTTTGCTGCTTGTGCCTAGACTTTGATAATTATATTGATTTACCTCTTTCTTTGGCATGGAAGTCGCAAATTCATGAGTATCATTTAAATACATCTGTCTTAGATATAACATTACCAGGGAAAGTAGATTATTGAAGAAAATGAGTTAATGTGAACGGGCTTAAATCATAAACCAGTTATTCAGAGGACAGAGGGATGATGCTTTCTTGTGTACCTTTTGTCTTGAACTCACAATCCTGATTTACTTTCCAGTTATTACTGCTCATATGTGACCGTAAAGATGAGTATATGTGATTTTATACCGTCAACAACTTTGAAAAGTTAATGTTGAACATACATTAGAATGTGGTCAGATACACTGTGGGAAAAATTACACCCATACAAAGACGGGAAGTCAGGAGTTCAGACTTCGGTCCTCGAGCAAGCTTTTGGATGAACTTCCCTAAAGAAGGTTCCCAGTTGACTCCACCTCATCAATCAGAAGATTTTAAGTGGAAAGATTATTGTCCAATGGTCTTCAGGTTAGATGCTAGATTTACAACATTTAGGTTTGTTATGTACACAGATCATTCATCCATTGATTCATTTATACGCAGAGCATAGGATGCAAGATCATTTGTAGATACGTTCAAATGTTGATTCATTCATACACTAGGATGCAATATATTATTCTTGATAACTACATGTGAAGTAGTTATCCAAAGCCTATATAGTTGTGTATAATATATCTTATTTCAGGAGTTTATGTTCACTTTCGAGGAATGTAGTCATTTATATGGAGACGCTTACCCTTTTAAATGATCGCTAGGATTTAGGTGTGGGTGCTTTTTTACCAATTTTTATAATGAAATATCCTATAGTTGATAGAGAAATTTGGTCAGAAATGGAGATGCTAATATGACAGCCAAATAAATTATGATTGGATGCCCTCAGTAGGTCCTCTTTTTGTCTCGTTGTAGCCGACATTCAGCTTTATAAGTACTAGTTGAGAGAATTTCATAATTGTTTTCTTTTTTCTTATATGGCATTGAAGGGAGAAAAATCTCAAAGGGTAAGAAGAAATCATTTAGCAGTTGTTTTGCATCACTATCATTTTTGGCTCTCGGTCATAATTGGACGTTTGAGATTTTGTATCACAATACTCTTCATTTTTGTCATTCTGTTAAGTGTCAACGTTATTTTTCTTAGATATCTTTTAATTTAGTTCTGGAATATTTGTTTTTTCCACCCCAAGTATCTTTGTTATGTGGAAAATCAAAGTTTTTGTTTAATTTCAGGATTCAAGTATGTACTTGATTAATCCTGTAAATTTGTTATGCATTTTGACTTGCATTTTCTAAGGTTGCAAGAAAGATGAACTGTAGTTCACAAAGAAGAAAAAATGTGCACAATAATGTTGGAAATTATGCTATATCTGCATCCTCTTGATTCTAGTCTCTATAAAAATTCCATATAGGAACCTGAGGGAGATGTTTAAGATTGATGCTGCTGATTACATGATGTCAATTTGTGGAAATGATGCTCTTAGAGAGCTATCTTCACCTGGGAAGAGTGGTAGTGTCTTCTTTCTGTCCCAAGATGATCGTTTCATGATTAAAACACTCCGAAAATCTGAAGTTAAGGTGTGTTCATCTCTACTTACAACGAGCACACGAGTTGTTGCACGCCCCTACATGCAATGATTAAATTTTCATAGAAATCGCCATGTGTTTTTGTTCCTTTATAGCAAATAATACCGACTAATGTTCTGCTGTAGGTTCTTTTGCGGATGCTTCCAGATTATCATCATCATGTGAGGTCATATGAGAATACACTGATTACAAAATTTTTTGGTCTTCATAGAATCAAGCCATCCAGCGGTCAGAAGGTATTGAACTCCAAAACTTGGAGCTTTTGTCTTAGCCTGTGGCATTCTCCAGTTCTTCCACATATGATGTGTTCTAGATGTGCAGGCTCTAGCATATTGTTAGAAATTATAATTTTGTTGTATCATGCTATTTCTGACATTGTTGTGATAGCATGATTTTTACTGTTGATTCAAACTTGCTTTGTAATTCAAGTCATTAAGTAATAACCAAACAACCATTTTTATCACCTAACATGCTTTTGTGCAGTTTCGCTTTGTAGTAATGGGAAATATGTTCTGCACGGAGTTGAGAATTCATCGGAGATTTGATTTGAAGGGTTCGTCTCTTGGACGTTCAGCGGATAAAGTTGAAATAGATGAAAACACCATACTCAAGGATTTGGATTTGAACTACTCGTTTTTTTTGGAACCTACTTGGCGAGAGGCTTTACTAAAGTAAGTTGTTCTTAAATTATTCTCTGTTTCTTGGAAGGATATCCTATCTCTAATTAATCTGACGAGGCCCAACATTAGTATGTCACAGAACTTATTTTTTCTTGTAAGCATGATACGTTTGACATAGAGCAGGACTTGATTGAATTAACTCTAGCTCACCAAACAACTATTGCTGGACAAGCATGTTTTAACACTGAAAGGCATATGTGCGTCTGTCTCATTCTTAAATCAATGTTCTCCTCAATATAGGCAGATTGAGATTGACAGTAAATTCCTAGAAGAGCAGAATATCATGGACTATAGCCTGTTATTGGGTGTGCATTATCGTGCCCCACAGCAGCTGCAATCTCATATTTCCTACAGTCGAAGCATGAGGGCTGATGGATTGGGAATTCTTGCGGAGGATGGTGAGTATCATATGAGAATATTTATATCTTTTGGTAGTTCTGGTAAACATCTATGATCTTCAAAATTAGGATATAATTTATAAATAATTGACTAAATACCATATATGGTAAAAAAAAAAGAAAATTATACGGGTTGGAGAAATCACGAACTTAAGGGGTCTCAGAAATCACGCAAGTGCTGCTAGCTGTTTGACATTCTGTGATTGAAAATCAGTTATTTGTTGGTTACGAATATGAAGCTCTATATTTTTATGCCCGGCAAGCAAGGTTGATGGACTGAGATAATGTTCAAACTTCTGCAGCGAACTACTTTTCATTTTCATACGAAATTATAAATATTTAAAGAAATTCTGATATCACTTTTGTTATTATTATTGTTGTTGATTTCTTGATTTGATTTGAATTACATGACACAATTAGCTGCTAATGTTAAATGGCAGATCCTTTCGAGGATGACATATCGACCTACCCACAGGGCCTTGTCTTAGTTCCTCGCACAGATGATAATAGTGTTGTTGTTGGCCCCCACATCAGAGGCAGCCGTTTGCGAGCATCATCTGCTACTGGGGATGAGGAAGTGGATCTTCTGTTGCCCGGTACTGCAAGGTACTACTTGTTTTTCCCCAAAAAATCCTCATTCTCCTTTCTAATGTCTACTCCATACTCTTGCAATTACTGAAATTTAGCAGTATCAGAGAATTCCTGTTGAGAAAACCCTTTCACACTTCGTTATATGCAGACTCCAAATCCAATTAGGAGTGAACATGCCAGCAAGAGCAGAGCAAATTCCAGGAAAAGAAGAAAAGCAGATGTTTCACGAGTCTTACGATGTTGTTCTATATCTGGGTATCATCGACATTCTACAAGAGTACAACATGAGCAAGAAGATCGAACATGCATACAAATCTATGCAATTTGATTCATTGTCTATCTCTGCTGTGGACCCTACATTCTATTCCAAACGTTTTCTTGAGTTCATTATTTCAAGAGTGTTCCCTCAAAATGCTCGCGCAAGTTGAGAAATTTGGCTCCATAATGGGCATATTCGTACAACTCAGTTTCTCCTCGGGAAGTTTTCCTACTGCAAGAGATGGAATTATACAAAGATTGAAGACCGGAGAGCCTTCGTCTTGGAATTTGTGGAGGGTGGTTGGGTGACAAATGGCGATGAGACCCAGGTTGTGCAAGTGCTTTACAATTCTCAGGCGTTTTCTTGTAGATTATTTTCATACTCTTTTCCACGTCTTAACATCAACTTTTGCAGTTTTTCTCCTAGAGTTAATTTATACTTCCATTCATGTTGAGCTCACGACCTTTTTCTCTCCCCCTTTCTCTTCTATTGCTGAAAAGGAAATGGGAGAAATTTCCCTTCAATAATTCACAATAATGACTTTAATTTTCTACACTTTACAATTTGGGTCTCTCTTCATTTCCTATGAAAATTCCATCTTCCTGTCCAGAACAATTTAAGTTCCGCCATACCTCTACTTCCTTGATATGAACTTCCGGTCATTTGTGTTCCAAGTATTGCTGTGTTGTCTGCTAGAATCTGCGGTCTTGAATTATAAAGAAAATCAATAATTGATGAGAAGGTGAAAATTCTCTTAAGTTTTGGTTGTTTTTTGTTTTTTTCAAAAAAAGGAAAAAAAAAATCGTTTTTGTATTTATGACAATTACATATGGTTTAAGTAGGTGAAATACAAAGCATCTACAAGAAAACATAGGCACAATTAACAAAACTCTTTCATTTTGCCTGAAAAGATACAACAATCAAAGGTTGGTATGTTATGATTCTACATGCCGAAATATGATCATACAACGGAAAAGGAAAAGTGCATCAAAATTCACTAATGAGGCTAACAATTAAAATCCATTGCCTTAACGATGCTAAAGTGGCCTATTGCATATTGGGTGGTGGTGGTGGTGGTGGCTGCCGGATACCCTGACCTGGGAAGCCCTGTGGAGGAGGCGGCATTGGAGGCCTATTCATCTGAGTACCAGGAGTGAAATTCGCCATTGTGTTATTGCCAATGGGAGGTGGTGGAGGGATGGGCGGAGCCCCACCAGGAGGCATTGGCCTAGGAGGGCCATTGGCCATTACAGAAGGTGGAGGCGGCAAGGACCCTGGCATTGGAGGAGGAGGAACTCTTGGTGGTGCTCCTTGCTGGGGTGGAGGTGGTGGCGGTGGTGGAGCTTGTGGTGGTGGCGG
This sequence comes from Cucumis hystrix, assembly GCA_025688845.1. Classification (NCBI taxonomy): domain Eukaryota; kingdom Viridiplantae; phylum Streptophyta; class Magnoliopsida; order Cucurbitales; family Cucurbitaceae; genus Cucumis; species Cucumis hystrix. The sequence continues at coordinate 25,889,920 of CM046886.1, forward strand.
CAGTGGCCTTGGGGGCGCACCGGATGGCACTGTTCCATTGGCTGCAGGCACAGGTGGTGGCTTGTTTGCCTCCTGTGGCTTGGATTTGAAATACAATTGCAACTGCCAAATTTCATATTCAGTATAGTCGTTAGAAAAGTCCATCATCAAAACCTAAATGACACTAGTAAACTGTAACCATTTTGGTTGCTGGTTCCAAGATTAAAAGTGCTAAATCATTAACCATATCTAAAAGAAAGAGTGTCATATTTTTAAATATGAAAGAATAAAAACCACTGATATGAAGGGCTGACAACTAAGGTGTAGCCTCACGAGGAGAAGGTGATTTTGAAATGGCAATTAACAATTTCAAAACCAATCGTAAAAATATGTTTTAAAGTGATGTTGAAATGAGAAGAATCATTTGTCATGTTCTATCAAAATCACACCCTAAAACACCTTGTTCAAAATCAATTTACTCATTTATTTAAAACTTCGAACATGATTAAAAGAGTGACAATTTCAAAACCACTCCCAAGCATGCAATCAGCCAGTCAAGAATGCATACACGGATACTTGGGGCCCAAAAGCCAAAATAATTCAAACAAGTAGTAACAATAAAAGGGAATCATGATGCAAATAATTCAAACAAGTAGTAACAATAAAAGGGAATCATGATGCAATCTATCCGATCAATATTTTCTATCTTAATACTTACTCACGGGGAAGCCAAACTACAATAGATTTGTTTAATACTAAATAGATTTAAAAAGAAACTTAATTCATTCACTAAAAAGTTAAAGTCGGCGGTAAATAATCCTAACTTCCTAAGATACAGATGAACTGCAAGTAATGAGCTAAGAGTGTCACATGAACAAGAAAAAAAATATTCGTATTTATATAAGTTAGAAAGAAGGAAAGGAAAAGAGCTAAACCGTGAACATTTTAGAGTCCGGATCCCAGTGTGAAAAAAATTTTGGAGTCGATTTGTCTATCTCTGTACTTGGAACCTAAAATCCATTCAAGTAAAGATCTGTCAGTACTCAGTAGGAGCTAAAAAGCCAAACCTATGATCAATATATTTTACGATTATCATGTCTAGAATACCTTGAATGCAATTATCTCATATGGTTCGGCTGCAAACAGAAGATATTGGTATCGTTTGTCAAAAGGTTGCACACGCTGAACATATGAAAAATTAGCTGTATGAGAAAATAGAAATGATAAAAGGGAATATCGTGCTTTCAGAAGCATGTAATAGTGAAACTTAGTTAACCTGCTCGTAAGAGGACATAAACCGATGCCTAGGCTTTGCAAGGTCTTCAATTTCAGGATATTCAATCTGCATGGAATAACAACAATATATGAGAGGAGAGGCAAATCAGACACAACACAATTGAGTAATAATTCAATGAAAATCATCTTCAACAGATGCTAAAGAAGCCTGTTGAACGAACTATAAAGCCATACCTGAAAAAGGAGAGATCGCTGCTTTGTTTCAGAATCAAATTGCTTTGTTACTCGATAACCGGGCCTTCCAATTTTAACTGAAAGTATGTCAGGGAAGAAGTTAATTAGCACTACTCCACTTTTAAGTACAAACACAAACAATAAGGAGCACATCCAGTAAATTACAACCAACACTTCAAATTTCAAAGCTACCCCAAAACACTACCCATTTCCAACTGCGAATTCTTACTCGACGTGAAGTAAATTGGATACATATCAATGTGACTTGACTTAAAAGCAGAAATCTTAAACTCGCTGTTCCGATTACGTCGTTATGATACAATGGTCAAGCTAAGAGTATTACCAATCCAATTGCAAAGAATTGAATTATACCAAAATCATTTCATATCAATCCTCACTATCGAGAAGCAAATTAAAATTAACTTGGCAGCGACCCTTCAGAAGGATTACAAAGAAGCAACAATAAACTTACTGTTCACCCTCAGTCACAATTAACGTGGAAGACATAAATACACAAGGAGAAGGGCACAAAAACTTGCCTGTTTTGCGAACAGAGACCTTCCTCTTGTGGGGTTGAGGTTGAGCAGGAGCCTCCTTAGCTTCACGGGCAGCTCTCTTGGCCAAATTAGTCTGATGCCGCTTCCCCTGCGTATGCGCCAAGTAATTTCCCTCATTGTTGTGCAGAGTCAAGCAAAGCTTACACTCATAGCTACAAAAACACCCCAAATACCAATAAAACTCAACTCAAGAATTACCAAAAAAAACGGATAGAACTAGAATGAGCAAGAGAAAGGAAGGACCTTCCAAGATGATTGCGCATAAAATAAGGATCCTTGGCGAGATCGATGGTCTCGAGAGCAAGCCGTCGAAGACGCTCTCTACGATCGATAGCTTCATTTTGTGCAGTGGCCGCTCCTCCACTTCCCGGCTTCGACCCCCACTCTCTATCCATCGCCGTCAAACTTCGGCGTTACTCCTGTACCGGAACCCGATCTCCGATTGACAAATCTTCTTCGTCCTTCCGGCGACCTAAAAACCCCTTTCTCAGTTTGTGTAAGCGAATCGCCGAAGTGAAAATTCTGTACGGTCTACAATATGAAGAAGAAGTCTGGGCCAAGGCCCATTTTTGATTTAGAAATGATTGGGCCAATTTAGGCGGCCCAGTTATAATATGTAGGGCACGTGGGTATTTTATATGAAAAATTGAAAAGGGCAGAAACTGTCCCCGTCGAACTCTAACTTAGACTAATAATTTTCATGTCATGGACTTTGTCTTCTCCTTCACGTTTTTAAGATTTAAACAACATCTAATCACTATTATCATCTAATTAATTCTTTTTTTAAGAAAGCATGGGGTAGTCACCTGGGGGTTTAGTGTGTGTGAATAATGTTATATTAAAATGATGCAAAAGCTTAAGATCATATCCATCATTATCCATCGTAATGATGATTGATTCCCACTAGACCTCAATAAATTTAATAGATGAGAGAGTTGGCTTTGCTTTGCCTTTTGGTGTCTTAAATGGTCCACTCTGACCTATAAACACACACACACACCAACTTTTTCTTTGTTAAACATTGTAACACATAATAATGTAAATCTCACTTATCATTTTTATTTTTCAGCTCTTTGTTTTGAGACATTGACAATCAATTCATAATGTTATTCACTTTTCAATGATTCTTTGTTACTATTAGAAACCCTCTATTTCATTTGTTTTGGACTTGATGAGTTTGGATGATGATATCTATTTAAATCTTAAACTTTAATGTGTTCCATTGACTGTAAAATTAATTTACAATTTTATGTAGTAATTGATTGATATATTTCATTAACTAAACGATGTCATGAACGTTAATTAGATAGATATATATATATATTTTTTTGTTAATACGAAACTGTGAGAATTGAAATAGAAGTGATAAAAAAATACTGCAAACATAATTTAACCAAAAAGAATTTTGTAAACCAAATTCTATTTGAGAAAAAGAAAAGTTTGAAAAAGAAATGTAAACAATTATTGCATATGAAGAAATGTAAACAATTATTGCATATGAACTGTTAATCCAAAAACAGAAAAATGTTAGCTTTATTTCAAAATTTGAAAACTTTTTGCAAGGAATAATCTAATCACAAAAACCCCATTTTGAATTTACTAAAAAACATAAGAAAGATTTCAACTTTATTCCAAGAAAAATCTTAGTTTACAAGAAACTTCTTTGCTGAAACAGCAACCCAAGGCAGTAGAGTTAGGACAAAACCATGGACTTCACCAAAAAAAGGTATAACATAATATTTGATAAAAAAAACATAACATCTAAGAAAAGAGAAATAAAAGAGAGAGGGCAAAGAACAAATACGTTGTTGTCTCAGTTGGTGCTCACTTAGCCGTTTTCTTGGAAGTTATTCTTCTCTTTTTCTTTCATCAATAAAAACGGGCGTATAGAATTTTGTGTATTACTTTCTTCAAAATCCTACTTGTCCCCTTTTCCGTTCTCTGTTCTTCTGTTTGATTCTTGAAGAAGATCATCATCAAAATGGGATCTTCTTCTGGACAGAGTAGCAATTACGATCTGTCGTTTAAGGTCTTGTTGATCGGCGATTCAGGTGTCGGCAAAAGTAGTCTTCTTCTCAGCTTCATCTCTACTAATGCTGATAATCTTGCCCCTACGATTGGTAAGTTTTTGCTTTCCTCTCACCAACCAAACCCCACTTTTCCTTTTGCTTAAAGGAAGTGTTTGTCTGTTCATAATCTGTTTGAGGGAAGTGCTTTTCTGCTTATAACCTGTTTGGTTGTGGAGAAAATGAAGGAAAATGATGAACAGCAGATGCCCTTCTCGTCTTTTTCTTCCTTGTTGTGTTTTGGTTTCTGTGTTTGGATCTGTTTTGTTTTTTGGCTTTTCTTTAAGTAGTTTGTTCCTCTTTAGGTGTGGATTTTAAGATCAAGCTACTTAAGGTTGGTGGGAAAAAATTGAAGCTCACAATCTGGGATACTGGTAATGAATAAGCTTTAAAGGGTTCTTTTATCTGCCTTTTTTTGTTGTTCAAATTCTGGAGATTTTTACTTCATTTATCTAATTTTTTAGTTTTGGCTCAAACTGTTTCTGTTTTGTTCCCTTTCTAAAATATGTGTGAAGAAGAAAGTTTGTACAAATTCATTGGAATCTCAATTTGTTTCTCTCCTTCCAATATCAATTCCTTTGCTTTTCACTTCATATGAATTGTTTCTGAACTTGTGTAAGCCTTGGTTTCTTGCAGCTGGACAAGAGAGATTCAGAACATTAACAAGCTCTTATTATAGAGGTGCCCAAGGGATCATTCTTGGTATGCTTCAAACTTTGAGCTCATCCTTCAACGCTTGCTGAAGAATGTTTCATTGGCATTTTGTTGTCTTCTGAGCTAATATTTTTTTCTGGGTTTGTGGTGTTCATTTATCTTGAAATGCTCTACTTTATCTCGAACCGAAATGGTGGACAATTGGTGTGGGTAGGGGGAATATTGGTTTGATTCAAATTAGAATTTTGTTACAACCTAAAACAGCAGTCGCTATTGGAAGTTCATCACATTTTGTTTGTTTCATTTGTCAAGCAGTACATTCAATAGAGTTATGTTCATTATCTTGTTGTAGTCTATGATGTCACGCGGAGAGAAACATTCACAAACTTATCCGATGTATGGGCTAAAGAAGTGGAACTCTACTCGACGAATAAGGACTGTGTCAAAATGCTTATTGGCAATAAAGTTGACAGAGTAAGTTTCCATCTTTCTCTGGTAGTCTCAACAGCAGTCCTCAAGATGTTTAAATTGAATGTTTGCATCTTCATTTTCAAATGATTTGTTGACTAACGCACGGAGGAGCGATCATCATTTAGGGAATGTTTCTATGTTATACAGCTTGAAGCTTTGTTCTACCATTCACATCTCAGAATTTTTCACATAATTCTGAGTTGTCTTGAAAAAATGATAGAACTTAATGTGTGTTTACAAATAGGAATCTGAAAGGGCTGTGAGCAGAGAGGAGGGAATTGGTCTAGCAAAGGTGCTTGGATCCTATTTTCTTGAATGCAGTGCTAAAACTAGAGAGAATGTGGAGAAATGCTTTGAAGATTTGGCATTGAAGGTAGATTTCTTTCAAACCAACTTCAGAATCGAGAAACCAATCAACTTATTCGTTGTATAATCCGTTTCTTTTGTTCTCCACAGATAATGGAGGCTCCTAGTCTGATTGAAGAGGGTTCCACTGTTGTAAAAAGAAACATTCTGAAGCAGCAAGAGTTCCAGCCTGCATCAACTACAAGTTGCTGCCTTTGAAAACTCCAGTACGAAACATCAATCGATACCACGAATCCTTATCGAAAGTTCCTGTACATGTCTCCTACTGCTCCTTCTTGTCATTAAGTTGTTTGTTTGCTTAAATGACTGTAATTGGGAGTTGAAAAAGAAAATCAAATACATCCTTCCATCCACTTGTGTAATTTTTTCTTCTTTCCAGTTTTTTTCCCCTTATCTTTTGGTTTGTTTGGCATTGTATTGTATCTATCTATACTAACAAATTCGGCTTGTATCATATGATCAAACACATTACTCACTCGATATATCAAAGACTTGCATGGATTTCAAAATGGGAAGTCGTAATTCTGGAACAACAATTACAAATTTGAATAAAATGAAAGATTAAGGGTGGAAAAAAGAGGATTAAAAACTAAAAAAAGAAGCCATTTATTTAGAACCAAGTTTTGTTTTTTTTTGTCTTTTGTCTTTCACAACTTATCTTTTTAAAATTTGTAAAGAAAGGGTTCATTTCATTCACAATAATTTTCTGTCTTTTTGTATTGTGTTCAATGGATTCCCAGCATAAACAGTGGTAGGGAAAGTGATTGTAATGCTGAAGTATATATAAAAAGAAAATAGAATGGGAGGGGGGGAGGAGGGAGGGTGAAATTACCAAAATACAGAAGCAACCAAATTGCTTGGCCCCTTCATGTTGGGAAAGGGAATGAGAGGAAACTCCTCCCCCAACCACAACTTTGCTTCATAAAGAAGGGTTAATGGTTACCCATCCATTACCCTTCTTATCAGTTTCACTACCAACCAGCAATCATATTATGGGATAATTTTGAATTCTTCTTCAATTTAATAATTAATGTTTCTCATTTAATTTCAGACATGTTATAAAAGGACATGTTCTTACTTCTTAGTAAAATGTTCACCATCATGCTTGCTATTTTAACAACCTTTGTTTTTCTTACTCATTGGTAATCTTTTTCATTAATATTTTTTTTTTTTAATTTTAGCCACTTTGGGTTTTAGACTTTAGAGATAAATAAGATAAAAAGGAATCTTTTCCATACAAAATCTTTAATTTTATTGGTTCCAGAGTAGTAATTTTTTAAAAAAGAAAAGAATCTATAATTTTATTATGGTTATGATGAATGGCATGAGATTTCAAGGATACAATCATTTTGAATTTTTGCACGAAAAATAGCTTTTAAGGTTGTTGAAGAAGAAGCTTCATAAACAACCGACATTTGGTATTAAGTGAATCGATGTGTTAACTTGAAGTCAATCAGTGACATCATTTAAATCTTCTAATACTTTATATTCAATTATTTACTGCGGAATAAAATTATTCTCTTGGTTCGACCTCCCTTGTTGCCACTAACCATCACACATCGCCCAAAAAGGAGAAAAGGGGGATGGTTTAACCAACTAACTTGTGAGTCATCACATTACACCCATGAGGAGGAACAAAGGAACAAAATGAACCTTCACAATGAAGCCATGTTGCTCGTAATCACTTTAAAATCCAACGTAAATATTCATTCATTAGTTGAGTGAACAAAATATTCACTATATAATTTCAGTCTTCATCCTAGTTAAAATTCCAACAAGAACGTCCCAAGAAAAATCGAGCTTAAATTGTCATGGAAAGTTTGTTTTTATTCGAATCTCAAGTCGATCTTGAAAAGGAAAGACCAAGAAAAATTAACAAAAGCTGCTAGTTAAAACATATATATTAAATTGTCCAACTATTTTTTTCTTTTTGAATTATGTTTTACAATGATCTACCAAGACACACTCCAAAAATAACTTGAGTTACTACAATATTATTAAATTTAATGTCACCAAGGAGATTCTAAAATAACAAGGACTATCACACCAGTAATCAATATTATAAATATTTCACATCTAAGCCTCAAAGCAACTCTGTAGTACAGTAAAACGAAAACACTATCAACAAAGCTACATACTAAAACCAAAACTGCAAAGCCAAAAAAATTAGTGAAGTCATTTTGAAGCACTTATCAAGATGGAGCCTACTGACACCCCATCGCCATGTGGGTAGAAGCAGCAGCTTCCAAAATTGCCCTGGCCTCTGTCCCTGGATCCGGAAGCTCAGTTGGGGTCTGTTGTTAACAAATAAAGCATTACAATATTTACAAAATGAGTACTGCCAAAATACAAGAAAGATGAAGTTTCTACACAAACCTTCCCGTATGTATTTCGCTTTGTGGGAGATGCGCCTGAAGCTAGCAGTAACCTTACAACTGCGGCATGCTCACCTCTTGCAGCATGATGAAGAGGCTGTACAAATAATTTTCAAGATTGCAATGAGATTATTGAAACTAATTACCACTCCATTACCGTTTTATAAGTTAGAGTGGAATTCTAGTAAGTTTTCATTTTATACCCATTTGCCTTTTTGTTTTTGAAACGTGCTAGCATTTTCACCACTTCTTTATCACAGATTTCATGTTTACTAACTGAATATTTGAAATTTTAGTCGAATTTTAAAAAAACAAAACAAAATCAAAATTTAAAAACCTTTTACTCTCTTTTGTAAGTTCTTAAAATTTTAGCTTGATTTTTTAAAACACTCCTAAAAAATAGATAATAAAACAAATAAATCAATAGGAGGAACAAGTGTTAGCTTAATTTTCAAAAAACAAAAATCTAAATACTTATCGTTTAACGAGTATCTCTTATGGAAAAAAATACAATTTAGACACCGAAGATAACCAGCTACTTACAGTGTCACCTTCCGCATCAACTGATTCTAGCATCCTCTTCACGCACTCTGTGTCGTTAGCACTGTTTATTAGGAGTTGAACAATCTCTACAAAACCTTCACAGATCATTGGAGTAAAAAGGAAACAAAAATTATTCAACCAAATTTCAAAGAGAAAAATCTTTTAATAGTGTGTGCTGAAAAGGGAAAAGTACTCATAAGTCAGCCTACTCACCCCCTGCACAAGCATCATGCAAAGGAATGGCACCATCTTCATCTTGAACCTCCAAGGCTGCCCCTCTTTCAAGCAGCAACTACATTAACATTAATTTACTTAAAAGATAAGCCACATATCAGAGAAAATTCAAATTAAATTTGCTAAAGGATGCATAGAGTAGCCAACCCGAACACATGGCAGATGGCCATAGAGACAGGTAAGGTGAAGAGCAGTATCCCCATCTTCCACAGCGTCATTTATACTTCCCACCGTTAAGTTAACTGCAAGAAAGCCGATAAGGGGAGCAACATTTGGTTAAAACGTGAACATTAAACTCAAAACTAGAAAAGGGCTCCAACAAAATTGAAACCAGGGACCCTCATTCATACTACTTAGAGTAAAGAGAATGGATATGAATGACACTGGCGGTATGAAATCAGAATATCTTAAAATGTAAACCACTTCTTCAGATGAATTACAAGTAGGTTCCTCTTAATGCAACTGATTCTGAGATGTAAATTGTCATAAACCAAAAGAGGAGTTCCTATTAAGACAACTACCTCTCACCACAATTGAGATAAAAAAAATAAAACCAATCATGCATTACTTGAAACTACCAAGTTTACAAATGTATAAACTGAATCGAAATAGCTAAAAAAGATCGTCTCGACCTAATCAGGACAGTAGATACTCCAGAGTGATTAAGAGAAAAATGTAGCAATAGAACTTGTAAAGAATTGCAGTGCGAGAGTAGAAGGAAGAAGTTGAACCTAGAGCGGTGCGAAGGCCATCAACGTCGCCGAGCTGGGCGGCGGTAGCTAGGGGGCGGAGGTGAGGGGGCGTATCGGAATCGAATTCAATAACACCGTCCTCTTCAAAGAGAGCATTGTCTTCCTCGTAATCGTCTTCGTCTACGACGCCGTTGCGCCTGCCGGGAACCGCCATTGAGGTTCAAGCTAGCTTTCTCCGAAGGTCTTTAGGTCAGAGAAGCCGCGGAGATTCCCAAAAGAAATACCGCGCTTATGCCTTGTGGTTTCCTCTTCTTCTTCATCACTAAAAGTCGGCCGGCCCAGCCATAATATGATTGGGCCTACACTTAATGGGCCAACAGACAATCTTATTGGGCCATCTCTATCCTCTAATTTCTTCGGCTTGGAAGGCCAATTAGGTAATTTCATCCTTCTACATTTGAATCCATTAAAACTTTGAAGTAAGCATTATATCAATAAAAAAGTCTAAGGTTGGTTGGGTAACCATTAAGGGTTTTTTTTCTTCAAAACAATGGTTTGCATTTTCTCAACCATAATAGTTGAATTTCAAGTCAAAATTCAAAAAATTAAAACCTATTTTTTTAGTTTTCAAACATTGACTTGGTTTTTAAACCAATGATAAAAATTGGTCAAAACATTTCAAATATTTCATTTAAAATTATCTACAAATGATATTTTTTTATTTAACTTGTGTTCTAAAGTTTAACGAAAGATGAGTCAAGGGTCCACATGCACCATAAACCTAGTTTGACTATATATATAAGGTTTAAAATGTTACTACTCTCCAATTATGATATGTAAATTGAAGTAGGGAGCCGGAAGGAAGTATGATATGATTGGGTTAGATAGAGTAGTAGAATAACTTAGAATATAAAATAAGGAGGTTGTAGAGTGATGTCACGTTATATTTAAAAGTATCATTATTGTTAAAAGAGAGAAAAGAAAGGATAATTGGGAAAACGTGTGTGAAAATATTCAGTTAGCATGGGATGAAGTTTAGGTTCCCAACACATGCATTTGATTTACCCCATACTTAAAACCAAAATTTTAGGCAAAACGTTGAACGTGAAAATTGGTAACATACGGTTCAAGTTTAGAGGTGTAAACTCCATAATAATAATGATAATAATAAGAATAAAAGAAAGAAAGAAAGAAAGAAAAACAATTTCATGCCCTATTCCCTTTTTATTACTTCTCTCTTATCCCTTCTCCATTAAAGTTAGATCCATAAAAAAAGGGCAGTTAGTCCACCCTCTTTGCCACCCGTTTTTCTTCCTCCTTTTCAATTAATAATTCCTCCTATTAACCTATTTTCGACAGTTTCTATCTATCTTTGTATATGCCTTCTATTAACCATTTGATACAAATGCTATGTATTTCTTGGAGTTAAGTGAAAGGTGAGAAAAGAAACCAGAGAACCTAACTCATTCATCACTTTTAATTCCCTTTATCTATACTCCTCACATGCATCTTTATACACATAAATTTGTTTGATGATCCCAAAGTCATAACCAACATACTAACCACAACAAACCAACACAAACCCACATTTTTGTTTTTCCTTTTCCCACACACAAACGAGACTTTGTAGCATCAAGAATTAACAACATAGGGCAATAGATGTAACATTGTTATTCTAGAAAAATAATTGAAGAAGAGAATTTGTTTTGGTAACTTTCAAGTTGAATTAATTAATTGAATTGATGAACTGAAGTCAGTCAAATTAGTAGAGAGACAATAAAAATCGAATGGTTTTGTTGGGTGGTTATGAAATGAATAATAATGAAATCGAAACCCCACAAAGGAAGTAACAGTAAATTCCAATTGGGGAGTTCTAGTTTGGTGCAAATGATGCGACGTTTGTAACAATTAATAGTTTTTTTTATAAAAAAATTAGAAAAAAATCAGTAATGGCAATCCACAAGCGGCGATGCGGTGGAGAAGACAGCCACCGGTGGACGGTGCCGGTCATCCTCTGGCGCCGGAAGATTAAGATCCAACTCCAACATATTCCTCTCTTTCTTTATGAATTGTGGGGTCGTGGTAGCTGTCAATGCTCTGTGCCTTCGCATATGGCCGCCGAGAGCTTGGCCGGAGGAGAATTCCGCTCCACAAATGGAACACTCATGAACCTTTGATTTGATGAGGTCACCGGCGATGGGAGGTGGCGGAGGACGGGAGGCGGTGGACAATTGCAAAGAGAGTTGAATTGAATTGGAGGTTGTAAAATTGTTGTCTTGCTGCTGCTGCTGCTGTTGTTGTTCAACAGAATTAGCAATAATGTTGTTGAAGAATTTGGGCTTTTTATGGCTAGCTCTATGACCACCCAAAGCTTGAAAAGAAGGGAAACAACGATCGCAAGTTTTACATTGGTAAAGAAACAGAGATTCATTAGCAGCAACCAATTTTTGTTGAACAAAAACAGAGGAACAGCCCTCTGTAATTCTACTTCTACCTTGAGCCAAAAGTATCAAACAATTAGCCAAATCTTGATCTTCTTCTTCCTCTTCAGTCAATCCAGCTGAAGAGCTTGAACAATCAGCACTTGAAGAAGTGGAAGAAACAGAGGATGGTCTTAAACGTTTGGTTCGTTTCCCCTTGATGATTTGAGCTTGATTTTCATCGGGGGTTTCAGCCATTATTTCTTCTTGAAAAAAGTAGAATAATTTGAGATTATGCAAAAGCTAAACCCAAGATTGGAAGTTATATATAGAAAGAAGAATAAGGGAAGAAGATGCAATGTAAGTAAGAGGAGGCTAGAAAACGAGTGAGATTCGGTTGGCTTTGAAGCAAACCCCACCCATTACTTTTTCCCCACGATTCCTTTCTGTAGGATTAGTTTGCAAGCCTGGAACCACAGAATTTGCGCTATTCCCTTAACCTCACCCCCTTCTTTATAACTTTACTACCATCTATTTACAATAATAATAATCCTCTCCACTTACAACTAATTTATGTCACTTCTAGTAACTCATATCAAACTTAATATAACTGACCCATTTGCATTTGAGTCATTTCTCAATTGGGGGTTTAAATGGTAAATCAAAAATCAACATTTTGGAATGGGATGAAGGTTGACCTAAAATTAAATAAATAGAAGACCCCACCCACTTCAATCCCGCCGGCTACTATACTTAAAAACAAAAAATGTAATTCCAAACCCAATTATTAACTAAGCATCTTTTTTATGGTCCACCCAATGATTGGGGCCGGGTGCACTAGTACACTACCTAAAACTACAAATACAACGTGGGTTGGGTGATTTAATTTCATCTTTTATTTTTATTCAAAATTATTGAAAAAGACATTGAAATCAACCCAATTTGAAGAAATGGGGTGGGTTGTGGTGAGAAAGTTTTGATGTTTTAGCTGAAAGAAAAGGGAGAGACGATGGAAGAGAGTTGGGGAAAGATAAGGATTATACTTGGCGTGAGAGCCTGAGGGTGAGAGGGCGGTGGCCTGGTGGTCATGGCACGTAAGGGTGTGGCACGCACCAGCATCACTAAGTAAAGCATCATCCCATTCATTTTCCAATTCCTTCTTCTTCTTTTTTTTTTTAATACATAGTTTCTTTTTATTTCATTTTTAAATTGACTTTGCTGTCTACTACTACTTCTCCACTACGTACCCTTTTTTTTCTTTCCCTTTACTTCCTTTAACAAATACTTCCAAGCAAGAAATTGGGTGTTCATGAAATTTATATAATATATATATGTTATGGGGAGTGGGGATTTGTTTTTTATGTGTCAATTTGGACAAAAGATTCTATTATTTAACATTTAGAAGTATGCATTTTATTTTCGAACTGTCCATATCTTGGAGTATCAATTTTATAATGATTTGGGTATTGATTGATTGGTTAGTCGTGGATTAGCTCTTCTTCTTGATTTTGGATTTCAGAATTTTAACCTTTAGTTGGTGAAACCTTTCTTTTTGAGCAGAATGTTTTATTTTGACTGAGACGAACATAACCTTTGTGTAAAGTTTTTACTTTCTACTCAATTAAATTGGAGAATATATATATATATATATTAAGGAGGAGTGATATGGGAAAACAAAAGTAACAAACAACAATTAAATGAAAATATATGTAAACTCGTTTCTAATTAAAGTCTAATTTGGAACATTAATCTTTTTGGCTAGAGATGTTTAATTGTATTTGGTGGGGAGTTCGCCTCTCTGTTGTTTAATTTGTCCTGAAAAAAACATTAATTTGTTCAATGTTTTTAGCCCATTGATGCTTATAAACACCTTTAAAATGTTATAAACGGTTATGAAAAACATGATAAAAATGGTATCATTGATAAAAATTGTCCAACTTTGAAAACCTCTTGTTACACAACATTTTCTACCTTTAACATTTTACATGGTCAAATTCTCATATTAAGTTTGGTACTTCAATTCTATAAAATTTTCACGTTGTATTTTTAACACGAACAAAAGATCATTATCTCTTTCAATCTTACCTATTTCTACACGTTGTCATTGTATATCTAAGATTATAACTTTGAAAAATAACATTTTTTAAAAAACGATGTATCACTACAATCTAGAAGGCTATTTGATATGAGTTATTTATGAAAACACTCCTAAAACATAGGCAAGTAATGATGTTAGCCGAAAAAGAAGCATAAAAGGTTGAATATAATATAACCTTTTTAATATATATCTATAAAACAAAACACAAACTATTTTATTTCTCGTTACTGAGGGCATGTCAGTGTACAATTTAGGGACTGCTAAACTTTCAAACACATAAAATTATATTAGAAGATATTCTTTTGAAAAATAAACCATCGACGCTGTGTAAGTATCAAAAAGTTATAAATTTATAATAAATCATCAATTGCATTTTGGTATTTGAATTTTCAGAGTTTAGTTGGGTTTTAAAGGATTTTTGTAATCGAATCAAAATTGAAGTTTAGTAAAGAAATTTTGAAGTCATAAGAAGATGTCAATTCTCTTGCACTCCTCTTAGATGGTTTCCCTTGTATAAAGTAACCTTATAGGCATGAGATGTCTAATGATTGACACCATCTTAGATTCCATCTATGTTGAAAAGAATATATATATCTATATGTTCTTCCGATCTTCATTCAATTTTTTTTCCATAAAAGGAAGTTGCATTAGTCTTGATCTTTACCTCAACGATAATGTTTTTAACATATGGCAAAAATTTAAAGATAAATTAGGTAAACTTGTTGGAATTAAATTCACGTGTAAAACAACCAAACAAATCTCTAAAAACTCGCATCTTTTTTTTGCTTTTATCCTATTTTCATCTATAAATTGAGCATATGTTTTCTCCCTCAGTGATGTTTACACATTTTTCTTTTCCATATATTTCTATTACTTTTATCTAGATCTCACGCGCTTTACTTTCCAACTCACATATACCAAGATTTTATGATCTCGAAAAGGAGTAATACAAAAATAGGATCATATGTACATTACTTTGGGATCAAATTGAGTAGCAAAATGTAATCACAAAGTCTTCTAGACTACAATCTTGCAATTCAAGGACCTACTAAGCAAAATACATCATGTGCATGCATAAGAATTAACAACATTATGAAGCATATCTCTTTACTACCTCTCATCTTTATCATAGTGCTCAAATATGGTATGTAAGTTTACTCTTTCTCCTAATGTGTTATGTGTTGACTTCGATACTAGATCCACATAATAACTTTTTTATATACAAAAAAAGAATTGGTATTCATATATGTGTTAAAATGTTGAACACGATTTTGTTAAGAGTCAAAATTCAAGTTGTTGTTCCCCTCAACCCAAGGGCTACTTTAGTAGACTATGAAAAACCCTCCTAAACAGTAGTTAAAATCATGGAAAATTAGAAAGATTAATTCTATTACATAAAATCAATCAACTCACCGACATAATTTTAATGTAAAACAACATGATATCACTTTGTAATAATTTATATGTTAGGTGATCTACATCTCCAATTTTTCTTCCCATATAATAAATAAGTTTATTTCATTTAATTTGTCACATAAATTTCTATTTAAGTGTCTACTTTATATATATAAAAGTTCACAAAAGATGGAGATATAAATGCATGCATGTGTATATTTTATTGAATTAAGATTTCTTAAAAGCGCACTAGAAATGATAAAAGAGTAGTGAAAGTGAGAAATTGTAATCTATTTGTTTGTCTGAAGATCAAAGTCTTCGTGTGATAATCTTCACTGATTCAAGTAGCGTGTGAGTAAGGTCATAAATTGAATAATAATATGTTGAACTTGAGGTGTAATATTATTGTTGGTTTGATTAGTCTAATTAATCCAACCTGGCTAAAACTCCAATGCTTCTTAATCAATTAACTAATTAACGTTAATTTATTTATTAAGATGGTTCACATACTGACACACCCTCATCCAAAATCTGTCAAAACGACAGCTTTATAATGTGCTAAGTGTTTAACCAGCTTTTAAATTCTTTAAATGGTATTCATAGATTGCTTTAAACTTTTAACGATTAGAGGCGAAGGTTCCATGAAATTGGGCCAGATGAGCCCAAATATATTATTTCAGTTTTCAGGAGTGAGATAGGATGGTTCCATTCAATTGGAATTGGGCTTCCTGTGTTTGTTTATTGAAAGATTCAGAAAAAGAACTAAATTAACTATCAAATTTCAAAATTGATCATTTTACTCTCATATATATATATATATATATATTGGGAAAATTGGTATATATAGCCAATTTTAGGTTTTTGTTTTAGAAAATGAAAAATAAAACAATTGTTAATATATGAAAGACAACAAAATAAAGCATATGTTTTTATCAAGAAATTATAACTTTGAATTTACCTTTGTTCCCCTTGTGGTACTAAAGAAATTAAACTATAGTTTAATTTAATATTCCTTTAAGAAAGGGTAATACCAAATCTGATAGTGAAATAGTAAAAAGGGACGCCTATGAATATTAAATTTACCTTTTAAATTATTTTTTCATTTTAACAAGATATAAATAGTATCAGGTCCACTCCCATTAAAAATATTTAAATAGACAAATTTCAAGTATGAATAAAGAGGGAATGATTGTACTATTACCTTGAATGAATAGATATCACATATGAATCTAAATGAGAGAAATCTCGAAAACATAAAAGTAAGGTCAATTAAACAGACCTTAAAAGAATTGAAAGATGCTATCTATACCAACAAGGTACATTTTTTTTTTTTGCTCAATTATAGAAGCTCTAAAATTAAATGTGCTTAGCTTGAAACAATATTTCTTCGGTGACCACCCGAAATTTTTTCTAGTATATATGGGAGTAAGTAGGACAAAACATGCTAAAAGAGAACCCCTGATTTATTGGGACAACTTTTTCACTATAATAGGTCGAATCACACAAGAAAATGGAAGACTTTTAGTTGTCGAATTTAGATTCCGAAACTTAATCCTAAGGTGTTACAATAATACTCTTGTAGTTATAGAAACTTGCTTCATAAGGTTAAAGAAATTCAAAATAACGTTATTTTGAAGTTTAGTTCGAAATCACAATGGTAAACACTCCATACTCCATCTTGTGATGATATATGTTTCTCAATCATCTCTTCTTCCACTACTCCTTGACATTGTTTAAAGTTAAACAAAACTATCGCTATTCCTTTTACTATAAACTTCACATTCACAATAGCATCATAATGGAACCAAAAAACACTAAAGTTTCACAAATAACCAAAAAGAATTGCTTTAAAAAGAGAATTTAAATAGAAAATAGATAGTAGCTAAAGTAAGAAACATCCAAAACAAAATAACAAAAGGTTAGAGATCACCATCCTTTTATAACCCATTTCTCCTCCTTAGCTGTCAAAACTATAATAATGATCCATTCAAGACATGCCTACTAGCTAATACAATTTCTTCTTTTTCTTTTTTTCCTTTTAAGGTCAACACCATCAAAGGAATCAAACGATATCATTGCAAACTCAATTAATCGACCCTATCCCTTTTTATTTAAATTAACAAATACTTCTTTTAAAAGGAAAAAAAAATACGTATTTTGTTTTAATACAAGTCATTTTGTTATATATATGATTAAAGAACACGTGTTTTAACTCCCTTCATGTTTACTTTCCTGTAAACATCATTCATTCTCGATCATCTAAACAATGGATTCCATTTATTTACGTTTGGTATGTTTATCAGTGTAATGAAACCCAATCCAATTACGTTCAATTACTACTTTAAATCAACTGTTTTTATTGTTACCATTACAAATATAGTTTTTGTGAAAGGTTATAAAACTATCACACTTATAGTTATCTTTATCATTATTATTAGGATCAAACAGTAATTATAATAGTAAATATAACACACTTACATTCTAGACAAAAGTTGACAAAAAGTAATTCAATTACATTTGTAATTGAAACTCATTATGATTATGATACACTAATGAAAGGTGATTATGATTATATTAATTTTTATTATGAATTAGTGAGCTAAACTTAAGTCAAACCCAATGAACAAAAAAAAAAGTGTAACTTTTCATAACAAAGTTATAAAATAAAGTGAAAATACAAAAACCGAGTCAAAAAGAAAACACATGTGTCAGGCAGTGGGGCCACGAGTAAACCAATAGAAAAAAGGGAGGCCAACTTGAGTACAGCTGGCGAAAAGTACGGAGGCAACCAATCAATCATATCTGCCAAGTCACAGTGCCAGCTGTGCTGGATTTCTACCGTTTATGATGATGTGTACCATCCTCAACCAGCCGGCCCCACCCACGCTCTTCGTTTTTGTGTCTCTCCAAAATATCCTCCCGCCTTTCGACGCAAATTTTGGTTCCTTCAAAAACCAAACGTTTAATACTTTCTTTCTTTCTTTCTTTAGATAACATTATTCAATAAATTATAAAACTCACTTAACACCAGCTTAGGATAAAAAATTATTTTAAACCATAAAACTATTGAAGAAAATATTTACAGAATAATTAAAAAAGAAAGTACTTACATCAACTTTCAAATCACTAAAAAGACATCCCTGAGTATGTTCCCTTAGCTTCACAAGAGTGGGGCAAGGTGGGAGGTTGATGTTGGTGGGAACACAATAAAATATCCATCAAACAATCTTTTGTGCATTAATTCCTGTAATTCTATTTTCAACTTTAGAAAAGGAAACAAAAGAAATAAGAATTATGGATGGTTATTCACTGAAGTAATTTCATGAATTTAAAATTTGCGAGGAAACCCTGTGTATTTTTTTTGGATTTTATTACTTTCTCTAAAAGTATCAATTATTCAAAAGTCGTTGTCACTATTGAATATAGTACCTACTGAACTAAAGAAAAAGTAAATGACAAAGCTTAAAAAGAATTTAAACAAAAGGTTTTGTTTTTATTTCATTCAAACACAAAACATTTTCGACAAGATGAAACTCGAAAGCAATTTTACATTTTTATTTTGTTTTCTTTTTCTTACATGAACATTGAAATATAAATAAAAAAAGATAAAAAAAGTTACCATTTAAATTTTTTATTAAAAAGACTTATGATAGTAAAAGGATGTCAAAACGACAACAATATTACTTGTAAAAAAATGACAAGGTCGCAAGAGTCAATAAATTTTCCAATAAAATAATTTACGTCCTTTACAAAAACTTTAATTTCTGACAAGAGAGGAATTCAATCAATTTCTATATTCTTTCTATCCTTGATTGATCTCTTTTAAAAGTTTGAATTTTGTATAAAATAAATTATGAAATTGAACAATCAAACCAGCCTGTAACATGTAGGAGTTGCACAATTTCAATCTTTCAATTAATAGATACAATTAATTATTAATGAATGTACTGAGATGATGCTTAAAAGCTGTATATGAAAAATGGAATCTATATATATAATCATACTATCTTTTTTTAGAAAAACAAAATGGAATAAATGGCATCTATCCCTTTACAAAAAGCTCAATAAATTTCATGGAAAATAATTACCTTTTTTCTTGTTTCTTTTTCTCTTTTTCTGAATAATAATGTTGGTAGCATGGATTGCAATCCCAAGCTTTAATAAGTTGACATTATTAACTTAATCATACCACTTGAATTATTTGAAAATTGACCACATATTTTATATATGATATAGTAAATAGTCATCGCTAGTGATTTTTATTTTAAAATATATGAAAATACAATTTATTTACCCAAATTTGAAGTGATTAATTTTTATATAGTTATTTTTTTACGAAACAAATCAAAACTCTACTCACCTATATGATTAATATCAACATCGTGCACTTAATTAGTTTAATATATTGATAAGCAATTGGATTCAAATCTCATTATCATAGTTTAATTGGTTATAAATCAATAAGCTAATCTCCAATCAATGAGACATATTTTCAATTTAAAAGATTTATTTCTTATATTTATGAAATAAGTCATTTATATAAATTATTGAACTATACCAAAATGTGAGATAGCTTAAATGGAAACTAACATTTCCACCTTTTAATTGGAAACTCCTAAACATTATATTTTCATCAATTTTTTCCCTACATTTTTCATGGATTGGATGCTAAAATGAGAGAAGAATCAAACCTTTTCATTATTCCTAATAAAATCAAGTTCATGAAAAATACAAAATAGTTGTAAAAAAAAAATGTTAGTGGTGTAAACCTAATATGAAAAACAATAAAATGGTACTAAAGTATAAACCTAATATTGAAGAACAAACATATTTTAATTTTTTGAAAAACGTGAAATATACTTATTCATCAATTTATATTAAATAATTTAATTGATATCGACTAAATTATTATGAAATTTGGAGAAGCACAAAATATTATATTAACCACGTGGGTAAGTTTTAAAAAAAATAAATTTGCAAGATCCAAATTTACCGGCAACCGGCTTATATAACCAACTGTAGAAGGTCCATTCTATTTCAATATAAAACCATAGGCGGAGAATCGGATTCGTCATATCCACAAAACAAAAAAATATCACTTCCACTCTTAAAACTCAAACCATGCCGTTTCAAAGGATAGTTATCGCTGTGGGTCGGCCGGAGGAGGCCACCCATCCCGCTGCCCTCAAGTCTGCTTTGGCCGAGTTTATTTCTACTCTTATCTTCGTTTTCGCCGGCCAAGGTTCCGGTCTGGCTTTCTCTAAGCTCACCCATAATTCACCCACCACTCCTGCTGGCCTCATCATCGCCTCCATAGCTCATGGCTTTGCCCTTTTTGTCGGTGTCTCCACCGCCGCAAACATCTCCGGCGGACACCTTAACCCCGCCGTGACTTTCGGGGTTTTGCTCGGCGGTAACATCACTATCCTTCGCGGCATTCTTTATTGGATCGCTCAGCTCCTCGGCGCCGTCGTCGCTAACTTGTTGCTCAAGTTCGTGATGGTAGACGTGGTGAGTTATTTTTATTTCTTGCCGCAATTTTAATAAATACATCTAATTCGTTTCGTTTACTATTATGCTAAAAATGTAATTTAATTTTAATTATGGGTTAATTAACTAAATCAACAGGATGTTTTCAAAACTAATATTTACGAGTTTAATAAAACTCTACTTATTCTAAAGTGTGACAAAAGTGAAAATTTCCAATATTTATAAATATTTTCAACCATTTTATTATTTAATATATATTTTTTTAATTTTTTCAAAGCAAAGAAATTTAATTAATTTTTATGTATGAGTTCAACCATCAAGATAAGTATTGATAGATGTTCATCTATCAATATTCTTTTTTCCTATTTTTTTAAAATAATTTGAATTCTTTTCTTCTATATGTTGAAATTTAAATACTAAGATCATTCTTACTATTTATCTCATAATAAAATACTTAATCTCAGTTTCCTAACCATTTTTTTTTGGTTTTAAAAGTAAAGGATTTTCAAATTGTCAATGTAATTTTGCATTTTGTTACTTAAATTTTCTAAATTTGGTTAAATTTTTTTCATAACATGGATGGATAGAATGTAGATAAAAATCTTCAAAAAAATTTATTATCGAAAGAAGTGTTTGTAGTCTTCATTTTCACAAAATAAAAAGCAAATAAATACGTAATAATTAGTGTTTGAATCTAAATGGTTAGAGTGTATAATATTGGCAGGCAATTACGGGATTCTTGCCAACAGCAGGGGTTGGAATATGGGAAGCATTTGTATTCGAGATTGTAATGACATTCGGTTTAGTCTACACTGTCTACGCCACCGCCATTGATCCCAAGAGAGGTGAGGTGGGAGTCATTGCACCCATCGCCATCGGTTTAATCGTCGGCGCTAACATTTTGGTGGGCGGCCCATTCACCGGTGCCTCCATGAACCCTGCCGTCGCCTTCGGACCTGCCGTCATCTCATGGTCTTGGGCTAACCATTGGATCTACTGGGCTGGCCCTCTCATCGGCGGCGGCTTAGCTGGCATTGTGTATGAACTCTTCTTCATTGGGTTCACCCACGAGCCTCTTCCCACTGCAGAGTACTGAAAAACTGTATTTTATTGATCTGTTATAGTCATTAACCCCTTGTCTGTCTCCTCTCTTCCTCATCAACTTCTTTGTTCTACGTTTCTCTTCGTTAATCTGTCTTCGTCTTCAACATTTCAATGTTATCTATTTTAATATGTGGTATTAAATTGATGTGTTTTAATTTATTAATAACGTGATCTACAGATTCCGTATATATCCAATTCAGTAGAGTTCACAAATCCATTATTTCCTCATTCAATTCCTCTAATTCCTTAATTGGCGTAAAACACCCTTTTAAGAGTAGCACATAGAAGTTAGAAGGAGATAAAGGAAAAGGAGTGTGTTTGGTAAGTAGTAGAGTGTGTGTGCCCACTTGTTGAAGGAAGAAGGATAAGCATGACGTGGTGAAAGGAAATGCCAGCTTTGTGGATAGTGACGTGGAGGGTGAGAGGGTCTGATTCACGTGTTTGGTAAATACGACACCGTCTGGTTCCTCCTCTTATTGTACGGACGCTCCAAAGTTCAAAATCTAAATTACAAAATACAAACAAATCCAGTATATTTCTTTTAGAAAACAATTTAAAAAAACTCTTCAAATATAGCTAATTTTCAAAATTTAAAATTTTAAGTGTTTTCAAAAGAATTTGTTTTTGTTTCTATTTAATTATTTGTTTTGCAAAATATTTTCGAATCAATTAACTCCTCACATTTTCTTTTGATCTTATCGTTTTATTTTTAGTTTTCTATTTTGATAAATTAAATTTACGAATTACCATTGTTTTTTATCTACATTTTTCTTTACATTCTAAGCTTGTTTTAATTATCATTTTATTTTTGAAATTTTACTCACAATTTAAAATAACGTGAATGAATTATATCACTTTTTAACCAAATAAGTAATACCCA
The DNA here is from genome assembly GCA_025688845.1 of Cucumis hystrix. Taxonomy (NCBI): domain Eukaryota; kingdom Viridiplantae; phylum Streptophyta; class Magnoliopsida; order Cucurbitales; family Cucurbitaceae; genus Cucumis; species Cucumis hystrix. The sequence goes on from CM046886.1 coordinate 25,912,714, forward strand.
AAACAAAATTATTCTAAAATAACTCTTAAAACATACTTTTAACTTTTAAAAAGATATGAGGAAGGATTAAACGTGTATATATATACACACATATGAGGATAAAAAAATAAAGCTATACCATCAACTTTAGAGTCTTATTTGGATTAAAATCTCTAATTACCATTTGTATGTATTAATTAAAATATTTAAATTTTACATATCGCATCAACTTAGATACTTGATTTGGTGATTAGTGGATAGCATCAAGTTTTCATCCATGCACAAATTCATATGCATTTAACTCGAATATTATATTTCTAAGAAAACATATGAAAATATGTATTCAAAGTGGAATATCACAAAATAAATGAGGTGAGAAATAACATATGTGTACTGGTATGTGACATTTCTATAAAAGTAAAAAGTGAAGTCACAATAACTTATACGTAAAGCAAAGGTGGATTCACGTAAAGGGACGTATAACAGTAAAATTATCTCATCTTTGAATTTTAATACAAACCATAGTTTTTATTTATAATATGAATATTAGATTTCAATAGTTATTTTCATTTGAAGCTGGATTATTAGCTGTGCCCAATAATTTCTCTTGTTTCTATTTAGTGCACAAAATTCTTCAAAAAAGTTACAAAATAGACTATTTCCAGTTATACAATTATTATCAAATAGTTGAACTTTTGTATATATACAGTTCATACTTTATTTAGCACTATTTCATCCCAACCAATTCATGTTTTTTTAGCAAGTATTACCTTCATACTCTTTTTTCTAACTTAATCAAAACAAACAATTGAAACGTCTTAATTCTTATCATCTCCCCACATTTATTACAAATATATTTTCTGAATTCTAGGTAGATTTTTTTCTTGTTTATTGGTAAATTTTGAATTTATTTGCTTTAAAAGTAGTTAAGAGTGCAAACAATACAACTACTGCAACACAGTAGGTTTGAAACATAGAAATTGAAGGTATTAGCTGGAAAGGAAGCATCTACTCGGCTGCTACACTTTGCCACGAGAATGGGTCAAAGTAAAAAACGTCTCTTCCATTAATCTTTTGCAATGGCCTCGCATTCTTCTCCTGCATATGCCCATTCAAATTCATGTCAACTTAATTAATTACCCAAACAACAATCCATTTACATGACATCAAAATTAAATTAAGATCCTACACCCTATTTTAAATAAAATTTATATACGCTACTTTTGTTATTATACTTCTTTACTTAGGTTTTTAAACTTACTTCTACGAGAGCTTGTTTAAGAAGCCTGACTTGATATGGTGCGACAGTTTGTACCTATAACAATAATGGGTTAGGAGATTAAAATTAGAAAAGTAGATTAAAGATGACAGATTATGGGAATTAAATTAAGGAAAAACTATGAATATATTACCGTTTCCATGACAGTCCAAATGACACCTTCGGTACAAGGAGGAGTGGTGAGTGATCCAATATATCTGAAATATTTTCTTCCATCAAGCCTTGCTACTCTAGGATCCACTTTTCCAAGAAATTCCTCACCTCCATCAATATTTATATATTTTATATCCCTTTCTATCTGAAATTCAGCCACATTTTAAATCAATTAATAAATTATTTAACCTTTTTTAAAAAACTTAAATAAGAAAAGGTAATTTAATTATGATTTAAAAGGGTGCAGTACAATTTTGTTAAAACAATAAAAGAGAAGGTTGCAGTCGTGTAATAAATTAATTACACACTATGAACTTCGATCTCAAGCTTATTTCTAGTCTTTCTTGTCTCGAGAAATTATCTTGTACTTCTCTTTTATCTTATTAAATATATTTTGAAGTAGAGATGATGTTCGAGTGCATCTACTAACCCATCTCAAATCATTTTTCAAAAGAATAAATTGATTAATAATGATAAACATATATATTTTTTACCATATAGATGAATGGATCCCGTGGACCGTACTCAAATAAAACACCAACAACGGCAGTTTTCTGAGTAACATTGTTGAAGTGGACCATATGAAGCTCCAAAGGGTACCTAATTATAATTAACATCTCAATTTAATTAATTCTCATCACATTTAATAACACTAGAAAAATCTAGAGAAAAAGTTTCAACTTTAATTTACTAATCCATGTGTTCTTATCAATGTTTCTTATAAGCATGTAATGAATTATAGAACATGTGCAGGATATGAAATTGCTTATTCTTTACAGAAAAACAACGATAGTTCCTGAAAATTTATGAGTTTGAAAATATTATTTAAGTTTAGGGTTGAAATTGAATTGAGGATTAAAACTACAAAAATAGATATAGATGTAAGTTTAGGGTCTAAATTGATTATATTGAGGGGAGAGAGAGAGAGAGAGAGAGAGAGAGAGAAAGAGACGTTTTGCCATCTTGGGTATGCTCGGAAGGATGGTGCCAATGGTAATTTTGAAGTTGGAAATAAACATTGTTGATTTTTATTGAACCAGCATTATTTCCTGTCCAATCTACCTGCACTCATATTATTTTTAATTTCAACAAATTAAATTTAACATAAACTTTACGTAAAAAGAAAAGAGGAGAAAATATTATAGATTATACAAAAAAATACACAAATATTAGAAAATGATCGCTACCCAATAAACGTCAATCAATTAAATCTAGAAATCTAGGAATCTTGCAAACATAAACATGCTCATTTTTCAGTTGATTCATCATCATACGTCCAATTTTCAACAAGTCTCTCTCTCTCTCCTTTTGTTTTCTTAAAGTTTTTTTTAGAAGGATAAAATTAGTCTTTTTTTTTTCTTTTGATAAAGAAGGGAAAAAGTTATCCATTTGTTAGGTTTTTGAAACGAGTTATTATATATTATAATAATCATAAAGAAAAAGAATGTCTCTCATCATACATAATTAATAAATTTCATATTCCTTATCCTTTCTTCCCTAATTAAAAATTGAGATCAAGAACTTACATGCTGTTAAAAGTAAAAGAAAAAAAAATTTGCTTCTAAACTGATTGAAGAGACCAAGATAATATGTAAGGAAAAGAATATATATACTCACAATAATTTCGTGGCCATCATTCCTGAGAATTGCATTAGCAGGTCTATAGTTCCTTCTAAGATCACCCAACCTTCTCGTCCAATCTGCAGTCCACTTTGATAAAGCAATAGGAGATTGAATGCTTCCATTACCACACTTCGCCCATTCTATATTCAATTCTCCCCAAAACTTAGGCCCTTTCTCACTGCATGGATCGTAACTGAACTCTTCACTATTACCCTTCACTCTTATTGATAACAATAATAATGATATCAAAACAAAACAACATATTGTTTTCATGCAAATATGGGTCTGTTTTGTTAGGTTTTCCATTTGTTTAATTTGGGGGAATAAAATGAAGATTAGGAGAGAGAGAGAGAGAGAGAGAGAAGGGTTTTAAAGATTTTTGAGGTTTTTGGTTGGACTAAATCATGCATCCGATGCACCCTTTTTATACTACTTTGATATGGATGTGAAAATTCAAGCTGTGTGAAAACTCTTATATTCCTTTGTGGAATAACACGTGTGTGTGAATCTATAGCTGGTTATACTTTCATGGAAAATATATTTTTTTGTCCTAAAAGTTCACAGCATTGCATTTTTATCTCATAGATTTTAAGTTAGAGTTATTTTCTAAAATATACTATAATAATGAACCAAAATATATATGTATTTTCTATTAGTAATTGACTTTTTATATCTATTATTGATAGATAATGATGGACTATTATTATTGGTATTTATTAATAATAGACGGTAAACTTTAACTTTATAATTTAAAATGATTTTTCTTTTAAGTTTGATTTTAACTTTGGCATGGGGTTTTTTAAAATTTGGGTAGTTTTGGTGTTTAGTTTTCAATATTTAAACGATGCTTAATTAGTATACCTTACTAAAACATGAGTTTTAACTTTGTAAAAAATGAAATCTTCAAATTTAGGAATGCAACTAAATATAAAAGTTTTAACAAAGAGTAATTTAAGATGCTAGAATATAAAAGTTTTTATCTTTAATTATTTTATTTACATAAATTAATATTACTTAAATAATTAAATTTAATAAAAGCTTGTAACTCAAGTCTTGAAATTTCATGAACCGTACTATACATGAATTTGAGAACATTCAAAATATGGTAGAATGTGAAAGATCTTCTCCTAATTCTTTTATATATATAAAAAAGAAAAAAGTCAAGTAATTACTACCTTTAATTATATATATTATCATTTAAGTAAAAAAAAAAAGATTGAAATCTCAAGAGTTTTGACAACTCTTTGATTCCCCTAGCTACCACTTTAAAGAAGACTCATTCACACACCAATTTAAACATCTATTCACATAGTTAACCTTGAACATGTCACATTGATTTAAGACATACACTATCAACAACTAAAAAGAGTAGCTAAATTTGTCAAATAAATTGTTTTAAATTTATATCAACAAATTGATTTTTTCTTATAAAATAAAATATTGAATAATTACATGTTTTAAAAAATAGGATTTAAGCAAGCAGCTGCCTAATCTAGACTTAAAAAAAGGTAAGAAAAGAAAAGAAAAGTAAAAGGAAAAAGGAAAAAAGAATGATAAATTCTTAAAAGAGGGTGGCAGGTAGACCAACTCCAACCTCTATTAACTTTCGTATAATGATTAAACGAACAAAAACGTTTAATATATTCTTTAAAACAAATGTTTAATAATTAATCTTTGAATGGTTAATCATTTTTTTTCTTTCTATTTTACTTTTCTTCTTCTTTCTTATTATCTACTTTTTGAAAAAGTTAGAGTGATGGAAAGAAAAAAAAAATCATATCTCATTTCACCTTCGTTTTTCAGTTTACTTAAAATCTAAAACTACAATCAACATTAGAAGTTAAATATTTTAACAAGGTAGGTACGTTTTTAATAGATAACCTTAAGTTGTTAAATTTAGATTTAATACAAATTCTTTTTTAGGATGACCCTCGAAAGGAGAAAAGAAAGAAAATAAGTATATACTAAATTTGTAGTGCTCAAATTTAGTTTTTATTAGTCTAGTTATTGTTGTACAAGCAAGAAGGTTTCTTTGATAGAAGTTGATATTTCTTTCTCGACTTTTTCTTCTTCTTTGTATTTAGTTGATTCATAGTTATTGATCTTTGGGGCGTGTTTGGTTACTGACAAAATTGTAGTAAGAATTAGACAAATGGAGGAAAAATGAAAAACATGTGTATACGTACGTAAAAGAACAAAGGCTTTGATATGAGTTGTTTTGAAGTTTGGTACTTTCCCAAATAAAAGAAATGTTGAAGAATACTATGACTGATTTAGACTCTCTTCATTGATATTTTCATTTTTAAAAATTAGAAGCAATAATATATTTTAACTATTTTCATTTTTTGTTTTTGAAAAGAAGAAACAAAATAGAAACTTGGTTATTCTTACACCAAAATTATTTAAATGTTAGCATAATATGTTGAACCCCTAAACTACGAGTTTTCATCTGATCAGTTACCCCCCCTAAGGTTTATTAATTAGTGTTGCAATCAACCTTTGTATTATTAAGTGTTGATTAAGTTAAAAGGGGGCAAATTAGTCAACTCCCATATCACAGGTAATCTAGCAGCCGTTGCCGATGAGTGAGGGAAAGTGGTTGGAGATCTTAAGCAGGGCGGCCTTGGAAGAAGAAAGCAGAAGATTGAGAGATATAGCAAGGGAATTTGATAATTAATTAGAAGAAAAAGAAAAGCTGAAAAAGACCTGGCACTTCAATTTGGAAGATTAATTATCAGTCTAAAAATTTCATTAATCTTCAATAAATCAAAACATCAGATCACCAAAACATCAAAACACCTATAAAATATTAGATATGGAATTCATATTATTAAACAAACAATAAAAAGGTACATAGAAACATTTTTATTTTTTGGGAAGACAGTCACACTACTAGGGTTCATTGTTGATAAATTTTAGAAACATTAGAGAAAACAAGCACACCATTACAGCTTTGACCCTTTTATTCTTAAAACATATAAATTTAAGATAGTACGTGGGAGTTTATTATTGGCCAGAAGGACATTGTCTACTCGGCTGCTACGCTTCTCCTTGAGAATGGGTCAAAGTAGAAGACGACTCTTCCATTAACCTTTTGCAATGGTCTCGCATTCCTCTCCTGCCATTCAATTTCATTATCATAAGCAAATTGAATAATACAATATTACACAATACTATTTCACCTTTTTTTCTTTTTTGATCATATCATGGTTAACATAAACTTACTTCTACCACAGCATGTTTAAGAAGCTCGACTTGATCAGGCGAGACAGTTTGCACCTTTAAATTAATGAATATATAGTAACAATATTAATAAGAGATTAATATCAGAAAGTGATTAAAATTAAGGACAAATAATGATAAATTATTAAATTAAGAGGAAATTTTGAACCTTTTCCATGACGGTCCAAACGACACCTTCAGTACAAGGTGGTGTGGTGAGTGATCCAATATATCTGAAGTATTTTCTGATCCCATCAGCCATTGCTATTCTAGGATCCATTTTTCCAAGACATTTCTTAGCTCCTTCAATCTCTAAATCTTTTATATCTGTTTCTATCTGATATACAAAAACAAAACAAAACAACACCCCAACTTAATTATCTTTTTTTTTTACCAATTTAAATAATATTAATTCCATCAAATTTCTCTACTTATCTAAGTATTGATAACTAGATGTTCGATCAATCTATTACTTGTTAAAGCACATTGATATCAATCCAAAAACTTAATCTTGTACTGAAGTTTTGCTCAATTTAAATATATTATATCAATTCAATTGTATTTCCTTTTGTTGTGTGAGTTTGATTAAATTAGTTGAAGGCCATTACTTGCACTCATAAACTTCTATGTTTGTTATCCTCTCCATGTTTATGTAATTATTCAAGTACATGAATGGTATGTATACATGTACTTTTATTTTGTGTGTTTTAGGAAGTGTCGCTTGAATACTATATATAGAGATCATTTCCTTCATTTGTATGCAAAGAGAAAAGAATTAAATTAATAGATGCAAATTGAAGTTTAGAGAGTAAGTGAGTTTCAAGAGAACAATATTCTTCTCTTGTGTGTTATTGAATTTTTAAAGAGAACAAGTTTATTTTTTTAAAAGTTTGTAAGCTTTAGAGTAAATTTAGAGTGGGCTCATCAACGCCTCCAACATAAACTTGTTTTTATTTTGATATTGTGATGGAAGAATATACTTTTCAACTACATAAACGGAGAGATTTAATAAAAAACAAGGTTAGAAAGAATAAACTATTGTCATTATTATATTCAACATAAATAATTTTATGACAAGATTTTTTAGTATAATAGTGATCAGTTGGGATTTTTTTTTTTGTTTGTTTTAAATACTAACACGTGGGGTACAGAGGGAACTCAAACCTCTATCGTCAAGAAATATAATAGATGTTAAATTGTCATTTGGTTATGCTGATTTGGTCCGATTAGTTAAAGATATCGATGAAATTAAATTTATTATTTACCAGAGAGATGAATGGATCAGGTGAACCATACTCAAACAAAATACCAATAACAGCTTTATCGTTGGTTACATTGTTGATATGGACCATATGAAGCTCCAAAGGGTACCTAATCAATGACAATTAGCGTCACAATTTAAGATGGACCATAAAAAGAACTGATTGTAGAGGGAGAGAGGGAGAGAGGGAGAGAGGACGTTTTGCCATCTTGGGTATGCTCAGAAGGATGATGCCAATGGAAATTTTGAAGTTGGTAATCCATATTGTATATCTTTATCGATCCAGCATTTCCTGTCCACTCTACCTACATTTGTTCATCCATTTTTTTTTCAAATAAATAAAATAATTACCATATATGTAAATAAACAATACAAAGTAAACCTAGTATTTAACCAAATATATATGCTTACAATAATTTCATGGCCATCATTGTTGAGATATGCTTTAGCTGGTTTATGGTCAATACTGAGATCACTCAAGGCTTCGTAATAATCAGCAGTCCACTTTGACAAAGCAATAGGAGATTGAATTTTCCCTATCTTACAAATTTCCCATTCTTCCTTTAGTTCTCCCCAATACTTAGGCCCTTTTTCACTACATGGATCATAACTGAACTTTTCATCACCCTTCACTGTTTTTGATAACAATGATAACCAATCCATGCAAAATATTGCTAAAATGAGGAAACGGGTTTGTTTTTTTAGGGTTTCCATTTCTTTTTTGAGGGCCAAGCTCGCTAACAATTTGGAGAAAAAGAGAGAGCAATTTTGAGATTTGGGTTTCGGTTGGAAGCTAAATGTACCCAATGAACCCTTTATATACTACTCTCTTGTGCATGAAAGTATGTGAAATCTATATCATACCCCTTATATACACATTTATCATGCATGGATTTTAAGAGGTTAAACTTTTAATTTATGAATACCTTTTTTAGTACAATAATTGTATAGATAAAATCAAATTTTCGACTTCTACAGTATAGACAATCAAAGATAGACGGAAAACGTAAAACAAATTTAAGTGACGACTCACATAGTAATAAGCTAACTAAATCTATGGAAAGAGAGAGAATAGACATGTCCCCTCTTCCCCACTCATTGTTTTAGAATGTTTGAGTTTCATCCATTTGGGAGTAGTGTTATTATGCTTTGAAAAACTAAGTTTCATTTATTGAGCACATGCCCCCTTTCCTGATTGTGAAGTTTGTTCCTTTTGCTTTAGACATGTCCCCCTCCATTTTGAGTTTTCAATTTAGACGTGCCCCTCTCATTTTGGTGCTTGTGATTAGAACGTTATAGAGTATAATTATGATTTTTGCGCTTCATGTAGACATTCCCCCTCTCATTTTGGTACGCTTGTGATTAGAATGTTATTGAGTGACATTATGATTTTGACGCACAAATGATCTTCTATACAAGATTTTGAAGTTGACTTCGGATGAATATGAAAAAAAAATTTGGTTCGCATCTTATAATTTTGTTAGGAAAGATCATTTTATGATTCCAAGAGGAATTTTTTGTTAGACTTGTGGATATTCCAAAACATGAAACTTCTTGATGTAACTACATGGTTATAACTTTGGAACTGGACATCCATTTTTTTTATGTAACTTCATCCTTATAACTTACATTGACAATGCTTGAACTATTTATAAAATTATTGAAGTTTCTTGACATATATTTCTTGTGATAAAGTTGGTGTTATTCTCTGTTGTCTTATGATAGTTCTTAAAATTATTATATTTGACATTTTATAACAGGTTTATATAATAATTTAAATATTATTTTTATATAATAAAATAACTTTACTAGCATTTTCAATAACGTTGCAAAAACATTGATTTTTTTATATATAAAAAATGTAGAAATTTTTAGTGGCACACTTCAATACATCGTAAAAAATATTTGTAATAAATGGTCCCACATTAACCTTGAGCAACAACATTATTTGTCTTTAAAACGTCAGCTTTAGTGGCGAGCATAATATGTCACTAAAAAAAATAAATAGTGACATAACATATGTTATTAAAAGTATGCTTTTAGTAATGTGTAAACGTAACTAAAAGTATATCTTTTGCAATGCGTAATGATGCGTTTGCTAAAATTTTTAACTACGCGGATTTAGCGACAGTTATATCGACGAATGACTTTGCGTCGCTAATACTTTTACCGACGTGTTTTTGGATTTTAGTGACGTTTTGGATGCGCCACTAAAAACAGAATTTTTTGTAGTGTGGAGATGTATTGAAGGTTAGAGAATTTATATAACACCCTTCTTGAAATCAATTTATGGATACTTTTTTCTAGTACAACGATTGTGAAGAGATATGACGGAGATCAAGTTTTTTACTTCTACAGGATAAACAATCGAAGATAGACAAAAAATATAAAACGTACAAATTTAAGTGACTCACCAATAGTGAGTTAGCTAAGTCTATGGGTAAAGAGAGAATAATTCATATTATAGATTGGAGATGTATATTTAAGGTTAGATAGTTTATATCATTGTGGGATTTGAATCATAAATAATGTAAATACAAAAAAATATGAATTCAACTTATTCAACTCGATAATATATTCAAAACATTCAAACAAGAACTCTAAATTAAAAAAAGAAGACCATGCATATTGAATTTAATGAATTAATTAACTTTTTTCAATTAGGTAGTTGAGTTGAAGAAGTGAAAATTATATAATTAGCTTTTTAATCAATAATTATTCGCAACAATAATTTTAGTAGTAATTTAGTTAATTGATAACCACATCTGCAAATGTAGAGAAGTAAGTTATTAAATAATAGATAAAAGCATTATTATTTTCTTCTTCTTTTCTTAATGATCTAAGCTTTTTTATATAACATTTAATTTCTTTTTAATTAGTCATAGCCAAGCATGCATCATCCATCCGTATGAATTAGAAAATTTTAACTTGTGTCTGTTTATTTCATTCTAATCAAATATCCATTTTAATGTCAATGTTCATAAGATATGTAAATTACATTATAGTAATAAATAATTTTTGTAAAATAACTTGCCCTCTTAAATTAATTGTGTTCAAATTTAGTTTCTGCTAATAAAATGGAATAAATGCTTCTAATAAATTATTATGAACTTGTTATATGTTAAACGAAAATTTGTATAATTATTTTATTATCATATAAAATATATTATACATCATGCATTCTAATATAACGAAAATGATTGAGTTTATCACATAAAACATTATATTTGTCCATCTTCAAACTGTGAATTCAAAATTCGGATAAACTAAAAACATATAAAAAAAAAAAGCTAATTTTTCTAATAGTCTTTTTTTTCTTTAAATGTTTTCTAAATAAAATAATGAAATCAATATAAACGAGTAAACTTTATTATTCCAAAATAATAATTGCAACTTTAGAAAATATCCCACTAATCTTTGTTCTTTTTGTCTTTTTATAAAAAAAAAAAAAACAAAGAAATTTTTCTATTCCTTTTTCTTGAACTACGTATACTTGTTTCTTCTTGTATCTTTCTTTTGTTCCGTCTTATTGTTTTTAGTTACATTACCAAAAAGGATATGACATAAACGAATTCAATAATTGGATAAATTCTTTAATCAATTTTGAGTTTATCAATAATAACCACTTTAAATTAATATTATATTATTAATTTAGATTTCAAACATTTAATACTAAATCGATTACTGAATTTGGAATTGACCATAGAGTAAAAAAAAAAAAAAAAAAAAAAAAAACTCTTACTAAAAATCATCTAATAAAATTATTATTTTCCCATAATTCTGCCAAACCCAAACCTATTCCTTCTTTCAATCCCACACCCTCCAAGCTTTAGTTCTTCGGTTTATAGTTTTTTTTTTTCAACGCAGACTCCAAATTTACTTTTAATAGGTTTCTGGATTGGATTAGTTCAGTTGATCCACATAATTAACATACACAAACCTTTTCTTAACAAAGCTATCTTTATTATTAAGTAATAAATATTGACAGGTTTATTTATTTTGGGAAGATGAGAAGTGATTTATCTTTGTGAGTAGATATGAATTATTTGTTTTATTGTTGCCTTGGTTGGTCCATATCCTCGAAACGCAATGAATATAATAAAAACGTGGGCTTTACTCCTTTATTCAAAATAATAATCTAAAATAACTTTTTTTTTAAATTATCCCAGCAATTTTATTTGTTCGTTTATGAAATTGGTTTAAATAAAAGATAAAATATTATTTTGATACATACTTGTGATTTGTGTAATTTGGGTCCATATGTTCTAATCGGTATCGTAACAATGTTGGTGAGATAACCTTATTTTCAATGTTGTTAAAATTTATTAAACCCTAAAAAAGAAGAGCAACACCATTATTATAACTTAGGACAAAAATGAGATAATACATGATACATAAAATGAAAAATAATTAATTAAATTGTGAATTATCTATCGTAAAAGAAAAAGATCAATAATGAAAGTGAACTATATAAATTTGATCAGTTGAGTGTGTGGGTTGGGTTTGGGTCGTAGAGATCGATATGTCGTCCATTATGTGGTTGGATTGGTCTTGCATTCTTCTCTGCAGACTACAATTTCATGATAAGATAAAAATAAAATGAGTAACAATAAAAACCGACATGTCGTTTTAATTAAGACAGAAATAGATGATGGAATTAGGTTTAGAAGTCCATAAAAACTTACATCATGAACAGCCGATCTAAGAAGCTTCACTTGTTTCCTTGAGACTGTTCCTATCTGAATATCATTACATAGAAAAGAAAAAAAATTACTTATATGGAAAAGAAATCCTTCCCCATTATCTGAATTTTAGTTGATATTGCTGGAAAAATATAAAAATAAAAAAGAAAGAAACTAGAATGATACCTTCTTGTTAATGTTCCAAATGACACCTTCAGTACAAGGAGGGACAGTGAGGGAGCCAATGTATCTGTAATACTTCATTCCACCATTTTTTATCCATCTTGGATTTATGATTCCTGCTTTTATCTCTTTTTTTTCATTCAATGCCTTTATTTTTCTGTTAAGCTAAACATTTCAATACCATTTTGTTAGTTTTCTTACCACCTGTAAAATTTATAATCTATTAAAATAAATATTGTCTCCTTCAATTCAATAATCATTTGATTTCGTTTTTGTGGCTTTTCAAGATTAAATTTATAAATATGAAAAGAAAGAAAGTAGTTTTGTATTAAAAAATAGAAGAAAGCAAACACAAGTTTTGAAAACAAAAACTGATTTGTCAAACAAAGGTGGTTTACCTTGGAGAGGAAAGAGTCAGGACGACCGATCTTGTAGAAAAAGCCAACAACAGCTATCGGATATTTGGCATTTGGGTTTGAACTTTGATGAACCAAATGAACCTCTAAATCGTACCTATATTCATTAAATTAATTATAAAAAAAACACGTTAATTTGAAAGTGGGAATAGTTTTATTTACCTCCTGTTTCATATACATTCACGAAAAGAAATTCTATTTTCATCTAGAAATTTGTGTGTGAAAAAATTTGAAGAGAAAAAAAGAGAGTGACCTCCTTCCATTAAGAGTATGTTCAGAAGGAGAATGCCAATGAGCTTGTTGAAGAAGATAGTCTGTGCCATTAATCTCGATTGATCCAGCATCTTCCTCCCACTTCACCTATTCAATCATTGTATTTAAGATTAAAAAAAATCTAATTGCATGTCTATAATTGATATAATTTTAAATTTTTCTATATTTTGTAAATAATTTTAAACAGTTTTGCAATTTAAGTAAAAAATGAATGACAAATTACAACAAGTGGTCAACCAAAAACCAGATCACCAAAAAGATAAATAAACAACACAAAATTCCAGATTGATTACCTTTGACGAAATGAAATTTTTAAACGATTTAACATTGGTTTGGATGTGATTGATTAGTTGGAGGCCTAATTTTATGGTAATTTGTTTAAATATTGCTTAATTAGGTGGCGAGTCCATTCCTGAATAAAGGAAGTATGCAATCAATATGGAACGACGGCAATTCCTTATGCATATTTGTGATGTAATAGATAACATAATATTAGGAAAGGTTTAATTTATTATATAAATATATATTTGAAAAATGGTATGAGGCTTGTAAAGGCACGAACAGGTAGAAAGACAGTGGAGCAGGTATTTACCCTCGTAATAATTTCATATTAGAATATGTATTCTTTTTTTAATTTGAGTACAAGTTAGGATGAAATGAATCCGAAGTAAATATATAAATGTGAGTTAAGTTAAGTTTTTGTTTACTCATTGATATGTATTTGTTATAAGGTGGTTGTAAACCTTTTTTTAAGAGGTGGTTTTAATGGTTTAACTCAATTAATTAAATTCTTATCTGAAAATAATTTTGCTTTTAATTTTTTTGTTTTGAAAAAACTATATATAGTATGTTGAGAATTTTTGCTTCTGTAACATTTCCAATCCCTCGTTACTCCTAAACACACTCAATTCTTTGTAACAACGATGTCAAATACCATTGTTATCTTACACATTTTTTGGTTTTTGTTTTTTCTTTTGAATTTGTGTATATGAGATTAGTTTAGGAACTCGAGAAACATCTACCCTAATTTAATTTCTATAATATTTGGAAATCAAGAAAATTCCTAAGATAAGATTCTAGTTGGTAGGTGACAACACCACACAAATTGAATCTCTTTGATCTTTTAGTACTTTGTCATATTTCTATTTATTATTAGCTCAATACATGATGGTTTATTAATATAATCTTTTACACACATGCAAACAATGAATGGTGAGATGATCAATGACTATAACATATATATATATATACACAGAAAAATGATGATTATTACCTCGAAAAATGATTATCATTATCTCAGTTGGGCAAGCTACTCCAAAAGTAAATAAATTAAAATGTTTTTAATATTTATTATATCAGTAATTAACATGAAATTATTTTGTAGATATGAGTTCAAATTCCTGATGCTCTAATAGTAAAAAAAAAAAAAATCGAAAAATCATAACTTGCATTGATGAAAATGTTACCGAGATATCATGGCCTCGATTCTTGATAATAGCAATAGAGGGTTTGTATTTGTTTTTAAGTTGACCTAAATGTTTGACCACTTTGACTCTCTTGTTTGACAAATCAATAGGAGATTGCATGTTGCCATTGTTGCATTTCTCCCATTCTCTCTTAATATCTCCCCATTTACTTGGCCCTTTCTTGCTCCCTTTTCTGTAATCAAACTCACTTTCATCCTCTACAAATTCCCATCATCAGAAAAAAACAAAAAAAGTTAAATAATATTTGAAGACACGATCTTATTATAATACAAATAAATTCTAGTTTTTTTTTTTTTTTTTTTTTTTGTCTCGAACTAAGTTGTAACTTATAACTTACCAACTTCTTGCGCTATGGCAGAGGTTAGGATAAAGAATATGAAGAAGAAGGCCAAAGCACAAGATCTTTGATTTAGAGTCACCATTATCAAAGAAAAATGAAGTTGCAAGAGATTGAACGTAGGTAATCGATAAAAAGAACAACTCGGATTATTGAGAAGATAGTTGAATCATAGACAGAGGAATTTATAGGGATTTTGGAGGAGGTTGAGTTTCGTGTAGGTTTCTTGGGAAGGTGGCGATGGTGGAGAGATCAGTTATTAACAATTATTTCTTGAAGGTTTAATTTTTTAATAAATAAAAGTTTGTCCAAGTGGAGATGGGTTTGAAATTTGAAATTTGAAATTCTATTTCTTTCTTTCTTTATTTTTTTGGTATCAGTTATTTTGTTTTGGTTAAGAGAATAGTTTAATTTAATTATATGTTTGTCTTGTTCAGTTATTTAATTTTTAATAATAAAAATATTTTGTTTGCTTGTTTTTGTATGGCTAAATTGAAAACCTAAAAGATGGCTCTCATAAATAATATTCAATACTTTGGAATTCTCTTTTCAAGTTCGGTATTGTTTCAAAAAGTTGTTATGAGTATATAAAGAAGTTGGTATAATTATTAAGACCTAATACCTTTAAGAAAATAATTCTAAAGGGTATGTGGATTTATATATATACTAAATTAAATTTAGGCTATGTGATATGGAAAAAAAAATCTAAGATGAAAGAATTTGAGTCCAAATAGTAGACAATTTTACTCATTCTAATTATGAATTGAATGAGCAATTGTCTTCATAGTATAGAACAAATTACCTTTTTCTTTTTATGAAAATACCCATTTGTTCACCTCCCACAAACTCTCTATTTTGTGAAAATAAATAAAACTTGAATAAATTTACAAAATGAAGAATATTTTGTGGGAGAGAAGTGGAAGTGTGAGAAAGTTCTAAAATGAAGTTTAAAGAAGTTGCATGCCATTTGAATAGTCGTAGCTCTTCTTTCAAATTGGCTAATTATGAAAAGATATATTCATTAAGTAATTATGCATGTTATTTATTACAACAATAATTTTAGTTCTTTTTTCTTGTTTATTATTATTCAAACTTTTGTTTTGCTTTCTTGAGGAGGAGAAAAGAGGAGTGATTACTAGAAGCAGAGACATGAGGGAGGCTTTTGGTTGGGTTTAGGTGATCAAACAAAACAAATTAGCTTGATTAGCAATATTTAAAAATGATACATATAATAGCTTAACAATTTTGACTCATTCTCTTGGGAGTCAAGGTCAAATTTAATATTCATATTTATTCACATGAAACCAACCATAGAAAGATTTGGTATATTTATGTTACATCATTGGGTCAACACATAAACTTATAATGCTTTTCTAAGACATATTAGCATACTCCCATTTGACACATGCATATGTTCAATTAATCATAGTACAATAAACAAGAGACCAAGTTAAAACTAAAAATATAGTTTTTTATTCTATATATTTCTGACTTCTTTCTACAAATTTGAACTGAAATATAGATCAGTATACGATTTAAAAAGAAACTTCGTGGATTATGATGCTATAATACTAAAGTAATGATCATATATAAAAGGTTTATAAGAAGGAAAGTAATGATGAATCCTATTTTGTTTTCAAATTAAAAGGAAGCAATTAAAAGACTACACTAGAAACGGAATGATATTATTATTTTCTAATTGTTTTTCACCAATTAAATGTAAGTTTAACAAACAATTTACAAAAAAAGTCTCGTAGGGGTTATTCAACTGTTTACATGAACATATTTTACTGGTAGATGGGTATATTTTTTACTCTTAGCTCATGTAAATTCTCTCGTTAAGAAAAATAGAGAAATTAAAATAATGATAAAGAGTTCAAAATAATTGTAACAATGTTGTTGTTTGAGAATTAAAAATGAAGGAAAAAAGATAGGAAAATTGCATTGAGATGACAAATTTTTTTAGAAAAAAACAGTTCACAACACCTTTTTTTTTTTTTTTTCATATTGCAAAATTGGCAAATATGACGATAATCAGATAGTAATCTGACGATAATCTGCTTTTAAATTTGCTATTTTTGCAATTTTTAAAATGTAAGTGACATGGACTCTATTATTATAATTTTTTTGCTATTTTTGCAAGCTTCCCAAAAAAGATAACACTACAACTGTTATGTTAACTTTGGCAAAAAAAAATGATAAAAAATAAATATAATACATGATAAATAAATGTAGAAAATAATTTGAAAAAATTAACTAAGTAAACATATTTTAGTATCAGTAGTTAAGCGACTGCAATAAAAACAAGAAGAACATAAAGTAGAAACAGTTAGAACTTGCAACGTTGTTAATCCAGTTCGATGACTCAACATCTACATCTGGGAATTATTTACCCATCATCAGGTATTTTATTACATTAATAACTTTTAATCATAATCAACCTATTATGATTCTAGTACATAGATTTTCATTACCTTAAACAGTACTAGTAACGTGATACAAACTCTATTATCATTAAAATTAAAGTCAAAGTTAGATTATGGCAAACAAAATTTTCAATCTTAATCAAACTATAATCTTCAGAAGAAAATTAGTAATGGAGTCTCCCCTAGACTAATGACCTTCGACTGAACGAATCTTAACACTTCAGAAGAACTACTTATTCCGGTTACGAAGGTTTTCCTTCTTCTTTAAAGGCAACCTGTTGCTTAATATATTATTAACAGATAATCGGAATGACTACAATCAAGCTAACACAACACTTTTCTTGAAACAAAAGCCGAGAATGTAAATACTTTGAGATTTTCTGTTTTTGTCGAACGCGCACACCACACAAGGTGAACAAACTGGGGTTAAATAGAGGAAAAAATAACAGCAAGACTTTACACAAAAGGAAGGAAAGTAAAAAGGAAAAAAGTAATATTTGGAATAGAATATTATCTTTGAATAATATCTTGCAGGAGAAAAAAAAACTTTTCAAACAAAAACTTCCTTCCAAAATTCTCTTTTTGCCATAACTGAAACCACTGGAAGGATGAACAAATACGCGAGCCCACATAATCAACATAATTCAAGCCTCAATTATTTGAATAACAAACAAACAGAATGATAAATAAAGTGAGAACTATATATTTCAATTGGGCATGGGAATGGATGATGGGTTTGGACAATAGAGTTGAACTTGTCGTCCATTAAGTGGTTGGACTGGTCTTGCATTTGTCTCTGCACACTGCAGTTTCACATATTAAAAGTTATAATAATTATAAAAATAATTTGAGTATAATAAGATCATGAACCAATATATATATATATATGTCAACTTAATTATAATAGAAAAGATGAAAAGTTTGAAGTCTTATAGAACTTACATGTTCAACAGCCGATTTCAGAAGCATCACTTGTTCTTGTGAGACAGTTCCTATCTGATATATATCCATTTAAGAAAAAAAAAACAATTACTTATAATGAAAAATATATGGGGAAGAAGAAAGAAATGAAAGAAGAAAGAGAGCACCTGTTTGTTAATGCTCCAAACGACACCTTCAGTACAAGGAGGGACAGTGAGGGAGCCAATGTATCGATAATAATTAATCCCACCCGCGTTTCTTATCTCATTAGGATTTATGCTTCCTAATTTTATCTCTTTCTTTCCAGTACTCAATTCCTTTATTCCTCTACTCACCTGCAATTTCATTTATTTGTTAATTAGTCTTCATTAATTTAATATTCTATTTATTTCACCTTTTTCTCATAGTAAAACTATTGTGTTAGCCACAATATATATAGTAAGTTCTTGAAATTTACAATTATTTGTTACCTTTGAAAGGAAAAAATCAGGAAGACCAATCTCGTACAAGTAGGAAACAACAGCGTACTTGGCATTTGGATTTAAACTTTCATGCACCACATGAAGTTCTAAATCGTACCTAAATTCATTCAATAAAAAAAAAAATTATTAAATGCATAACAACACTTTAAAAAGTTGAAAGAGAAAAAATATTGATAATCACCTTCTTCCATTAAGAGTATGTTCGGAAGGAGAGTGCCAATGAATTTGTTTAAGAAGATATTTTGTGCCATTGATCTCAATTGATCCCACATTTCCTTCCCATGCAACCTATTCAATCGTATTATTTCAAGAGGAAAAATACTAACTTTAAGTATCCTCATTCTAATAATTAAAAAAAAAAAATTATCGACCACATAAAATCATACAACAAAAGGTTACATTGATTCATTACCTTAGACAGAAGTTGAAATTTTAGTTTAAGTAATGATTTAGATGCGTATAGTTTGAATCCAATCATTATCAATTCATTGGTAAAAGTATTTAACTTGTATATGTGTTAAATGTATACGTGTTAAATTGTGAGTATAACTTGAGTGGTAATTAACATCTATTAGTTTCTTTCTTTTATACCGAAATATCGTGGCCGCGATTCTTAAGTATGGCAGAAAAGGGATTGTATTTTCTCTGAAGTGTACCCAAACTATTAACAACATTGATTGTATTGGTTGATAGATCAATGGGAGATTGCATTTTGCCAAGGTTACACTTGGACCATTCTCCCTTGATTGCACCCCATTTCGTTGGCCCTTTATTGCTCCCTCCTATGTAATCAAACTCACATACCTCCCCTACAAATTTGACATTAGGATCAAAAGAAGCAAAGATTAAATTGAAATTTTCATTACTCAAATTTCTTCCAAACACACACTGTTCTTATAATTTGAAAAACAAAATATTCAGTTTTATCAAACCTTAGAAAGCTAAATTGTAATTATAAACTATAAAAATTAAATATTAACCTTTTCCAAATAACCTTAGAAATGAAATTTGGAATTGAACTATTTTCATGTAATATTGGCTTTATTAAGTCTTCAAAGAAGTACTTACCAGGTTGGTGTGATAAGACAGATGCCCAGAGCAGGGTAGAGGTTAGGATGGTAAGGTAAGCCAAAGAAAAAGTTCTTTGGCTTACTGCCAACATTATATATCCCGAAATCAGAGTGAAAAAAATTGCAAAAGGAAAAAAAAAAAAACTCGAGTTGAGAAAGAGGAAGAATTTATAGAGGTTTTCTTGCAAAAGGTGGTGAGTTTAAACAAATATTTCTTGAAGATTTGGTTTTTAAAGAAGAAAATTATTGTCCAAAGGGGAGATGGGTTTGTCGATATTAGAAATTTGCTATTCTTTTATGAAGTCTTTTTGAATCATTCATTTTGTTGTGGTTTAAAAATAGTTTATATGGTTATGAATAGGATTATCCTTTTTGTTGGCTTGGTTAAGAATAGTTGATTCATATATGGCTGTTTTGTTTAAGAGTACTAGAATAGGATTATCATTTTTACAATTGGCTTAAAAAGAAAATAATTCTAAGTTTACATATATACAATTTACATTAATTTGATATGTTGCTTATTAAAGAAAAAAATGTAAGTACTATGACATTCCAATTGAAAGTTTGATTTTTCTTCCACATATATGGTGTAAGAGGAAATACGTATTTGTGTTAAATTGGTTTAGTATTTGAATAGTGTTATTAGGTTTATTTATTTTTTATTAATAGCTCTTCTAGAGTTATATCTCAATATACCGTTTATGCTAGAAAATCGACAAATAAACAATATAAAAATGTAAAATATTAATTGAGGATCAACAAACAAATAATCTACATGGTTCACTTGCAGTATGTGGTTCATAAGATAGAGGAAATTTTTTTTTATTAATAGACAAATGAAGTTGCTTCTAGTATTTTGAAAATTTATGCAGAGTATTCTTCTAAACCCTAGAATCATAAATGAAATATAACATAAAAATGACCAATTCGTTAGTGACTTAAATTTGGTGGTTGCTCTTCAAACCCTAAAAAACAAACCATACTTGATATAGTTCAAAAGCATTTATTCAACGGATTCAAGACATTCAACGGTTTTTATTCACGAATCTCTAGCTTTTCTCTTCTCTTAACCTTAACAATAGTATGCATGAATGCTTTTTTTTTCCCTTTCTTTTCTGCTACTTTTTGTTGTTGTTTATGTTAGTTAGAGTTAGGTCAAACCTGCTTAATCCTCTATCCATAAGAATTAGGTTTTGATTCATTCTTGGAACATAGATTATAACTTATTTAAATCTTGATTATAGTGTTCTAACTTTGGCTACCCTCATAAAGGAGATGTTTTAATTTTTAAACAATGTCATCTTTCACAAACCAAGTCCCCTAGACTTGTTTTAATATTAATAATCACTTCCCCTTTCACCTCAAAAACATTATCATTCAACCCTTTCCTTTTTCTATATTTGGTATTATTTGCTTTAATCACATTCTTTTAATTTTATTCACTTCTAAAGTACCAATTCTAAATTATTTATTTTAGGATCATCTTTTCCCTTGAAAAGTTAAAAAAGGAGAAGGGATAAGTTTAGTTATCAACATTATATCAATAATAAATGTTTAACGTTTTAGGTAATATGATCTCGTTTTACATTTTTGACAAAATAAGTTTTCAAAATTAGGTACATTACTTTTGCAAAAAAAAAAAAAAAAAAAAAAAAAACAAGTTTAATCTTTGAAATATAAAAAAGTACAAACATATCTAATACCCATACACTTTATATCTTTGATACACTTCATATATTAGAAAATGTGAATCTACAAAATAAAGAAAATAGGTGTCACACTTTAAATATTCTATTCTTAAATTGTCACCCAACAATTATACTTTTAATTCCAAAAAATCAACAAAAAAAAAATCATTAAATTTTAAAATGAGACATATGATTTGTAATGTATTAGCACTTTTATATAGAATAATTTATTTGAACTTATATGATATGGGAAAAGAAAAATTATTCAAAATTTATACACAGAAAATATATGTATTATTTAATTGATTTTCGACATTACACATTTAACTTCTTGTAAGTTAACTTAATATTTAATGGATAACCACAACTATTTTTATTATTTATATATTATTTTCACTTTTTTAATAATAATTTGAATTAAAATACACATTTAGATATGTAAGCAAACGCACCCAAAATACTGAAAACATCATGAATTACAATAGTGTTTATAAGTTTAGTTTTAAAAAAATAGAAACAAAAAAATTACCAAATGAAAATAAAAAGGATTAGTTTTTGTTTTGAAAAAAAACCAGAGCGTTAGAATTGTGTAGGTAATCAAGAAAAGATTTAGAAAATATGGTTTCTCTTTTTGCAATTTGCAATGATATTGAGATATTAATGGGGGATTCTTTGACATCCACCAATACCTTGCATCACTCCCCAACAACACGATAACCCACAAAACAATTGAGTTATATGAGATATATATTATCTATTCTGCTTTATGATCACGTTCTTAAAGCTTCCCAAACTTTGAATTATTTATCTAAATCTATGCAGTTATTTTAGTACAACAAGTTTGTTGATGAAAAACCAAACTTCTCACTACATGAACATCTATATGTATACATTTGTCTATATTTATATTTAGTACAACAATTGTGAATATGAAGATGGATCTAAATGCATGTCAACTTCTTTATAATATCAACATTTTGTTTACATATATGTTGTGTTAACATTTTTTCACTTGATTTACATTATAACTAGATTGCATATAATTTTCTATTACTCCATATCCCAAAGAGAAGCCAAGGAGTCCCAAAAATGATCTGTCAGATCATCTCTTTCTGCAAAGTTCATATTTGGATAACAAAAACAGAAGTCTAAACTGTTGCAATCTTCGTGATGATCATTCACTTCCGGCTTCTCATTTGTCAACTGATGTGAAATCCAATTAGATACCCGAATTTCGTAAGGCGAGCTTGTGATTGCGAGGTTTGAGAACCCGAAATCAAAATGATTGCAGGAAATGTTGCACGATGGAATGTCTTTCCTTTCATTATGGTCATGCCTGATTGGACTTACTAGTAGGCCAGATTTCTTCAATGAGACTTTGTCCTGTTTCCTCTGTTCTACTTTGTTCCCTACACAAGAATAGGAGAAACTTTCAACAAATCCATAAAGAGAGTATTATATGTGATTGAGATATCAAGAACTAAACAAGAGTTTTCCTTGAACCTTCTAGTTGAATTGGGAACTTCTTTCTCAAATGGCTTCTCCAGTAGTTCTTGATCTCATTATCAGTTCTTCCTGGAAGCCATTGTGCAATTCTCGACCATCTATAAGAAGATGAATTGGGATATAATGATACTGATAGAGCAATAAAGTTCCAAATTTTGCAGATGAGAGCTTTTTAGCCTTACTTGTTACCCCATTTCTTATGAAGTTTCAGAATGATTTCTTCCTCCTCGGAATTTATACGATCTCGTTTAAGATTGGGGCGGAGATAGTTTAGCCATCTAAATCTGCAACTTTTTCCACTTCTCTCAAGCCCTGCATACAAAACAACAAATATTGGCTAACAAAATTAAATGCAAGGAGAAAACTTGACTGATGACTATTTTTTCCAAGTACATTGTCAACACTTGCAAAAAAACAAAAAAAAAAACAAAAAAACGTAGGTGATTGGTTGAAAATATCATACAGTTAAAACTGTATTGCATAGAGTAGACAATAGAAGAGCCATACCAGAAGCTTTGGCAATCAAGTCCCATTTTCTCTCCCCCATACGAGTTACGAATATGGTGAGCCGCCTATCTTCTTCTTCAAGCCAAGGTCCTCTGCGCAGTCTTTCTGTTTGAAGAGGTGATTGATTGGCCATTTCTGATCCTTACTGTAAGCTGTCAAGTTGAATTTATACAGGAAGCAAGTTTGCATAAAAGTGCAGGGAAAAACATTTCTTTGGAAGGTGACCAGAAAATCCAACGTGGATCAATAGATAGAGACTCCAATACAAGGCCTACCCCACCACTCACCATTTGGATTACATGAATTTGTTCTGAGACCATACCCAATTTGGCCATTCAAGTAGGAACCAAAGTTTCGTCATCACTTTTTTGCATTATCCTTAGATTGTTTAGAATATCCACAACTTCAAAATTTAATGTTCAGATATTGATGTATTATTCAGCAGCAGATCCATTTTGAAAGATGGAGGTCATGGAAGCGTCAGCGAGCATCGGAAACAGAAATGAGCTGATAGAGGATGTTATGCTCATTCTTTCTATTTTGAGAAGATAGTGGGGTTAAGCTCATTTTTTCTATTTTTTCTCAATGAAAGTAGAACAAAAAATCTGGTTATCCTTTTCTGAACTGCAGATACTAAAACCTATAGTTGAGAAGTTTGCATTTGTGTACAAATGAGTTATATAACAAATATATAGGCAGTCTTTACAGAATGGTAGATTAGCCGTTTTTTGCAACCATACATAAATTTCACAATATTTGTAAAATCCCTAAACTAAAACCACACAACGTGCAGTAATCCCTATATCATTAACATTATGATCATAACCATCATGTTGAATATAATAGCATTTGTTGCTGTAAAAACTATGGCGTACAAGCAGGAATTAATTGTGTTTTGGTAGACACTTGAGTAACGAGGGTGAAAATTGGATACGAGCCATTGATTAACGCTTATTTTACACAATAACCTTTATCAATCAAAACTCCATGGAAAACCCTTACAAGGCACTTCACTATTAAGAGTCAAAATGAAAAGCCACAGAAACGGGAGTAACGAAACCGCTTTCAGAGGCCAGAGACTGTTTTTACATGTGAAGATTTAGTAATAAGAGAGGAAATCATCAAAAGACAATTCCGGTGTATAGGTTGCCACTCATAGAGCCAGCTAAAATTGCAGCTTCTACGCAACTTTTCATCATCGATTAGACTGCCATGTCTAGCGATCAATAAACGACTTGTTCATGAGGTCCACCGCATCATCCATAAACTTGAGGGAAGAAAAATAACAGAAGAATGAGAATAGTGACAATAATTTTATACAAAAAATTGCTGGTCAGATTCCTCAATGTCTCAAGGCTAAAACTAAAATATTAAATTTTGTGTCTATGTTGTTTCAACTCCAAGATCATGTTTTGCAAATAGAAGAGGCAACAATAAGAATAGGAAAACTTCATCCTACTTCACCCAAAATCTGATAGGGTGAATATCTGAATTATGGATAAAAAAAAAACTTGTCCCCGATTTCATGCTTCTACAATGTGGATTGATCAGTTTAAAACACGATCGACATGATTTCAATACAGACAATTACTTCCTTTGTTCTTTTTATAACTGGATTATTGAACATGAATCACTCCTATGGTTGTGTTAATTTTTTAGGATGTTTTGCCCACCCAAGGCCAGATCCACGTCTGGGTTGGGAGATGATGAGGTTTCTTGAAAGTAAAACCAATATATATACTTCCAAGCACTAAAACACCTACATACAGGGAGAAAAGAAAATTTTTACGGAACACAGATATAAAGTTGTTCCCATTTACCTTTCCAAGTAATTTAAGCTCACGGCCAACAGGCTCAAGAAACTTCAGATCGACATCAATGGGCCATACCTGTCCACAAGTGGCTAAATAAGACCAAAATATGCAGCAATAGAGTTATCCTAAGCTCAAAATATTGTTTCAATTTAACAATGATCAAAAAGTACAACTGGCATCCACCCTACAACTAAAGCCATAGCATCTTTAACATTTTTCTGATAGCATAAAAACAATAATCAATGACTCAACTCTTACACAAACTGCGTTGATAATATAGATTGCATTGCATCTTACTTCAAACATATAAGAGCTCGAACAACTCTCTTAGAATACTGATATCAAACATGACTTTAAGATCCTTCCCATCTTTTACTCAG
This sequence comes from Cucumis hystrix, assembly GCA_025688845.1. NCBI lineage: Eukaryota > Viridiplantae > Streptophyta > Magnoliopsida > Cucurbitales > Cucurbitaceae > Cucumis > Cucumis hystrix. The sequence goes on from CM046886.1 coordinate 25,938,403, forward strand.
TCATTGACTCACTAAATAGTTTAAGAGTTAAGACTAATGCAAACCAATACTATTCTAAATAAAATAAAATAAAACAACTAATTACAGAAAACACCATATAAACTCCTTAATTCATTTACTGTAATTTCTGTTATTGTGGTCTATTGAAGGTTTATCATCTTCCTCTCTATTATCTCAGAGCAAGACAACTAGAGATTAACAAACCAGTTACTGAGATTCATTGGTATTTCTTAACTCGAATCTGTAGTTTGCATTTTCACTGAGATAAAGAAGAATCCATTATTTATAACAATACTATTTCACCACACTACAAAATATGGCCTCATCAACCCCTCTAGCCCCTCGTCCTACCTTCTAACATTGAAAATTGAAGAGATCATCAACAAGACACGACATTGCTATGAAGTTATTTGCTAAAATAATGACAATGTAACAGGCTAAGATTTTGATATCTTGATAATATTTTGATATACGTTCTAAATGTGGATGGTTCAGAGTGGGCTTAGCTTAACTTCCAGAATCGCAAACTACGAATTTTCTCGTCCATTTTTTACATGATCAGAAGTGTTTTTTCAAAGAACTGTGAACTAGTAGTTTCTCCAAAACAACTAAATGAAGAAGTGTTTAGTTACCCCAAAAATCATGCACACCATCAGTTTGTTACTGAAGTAGTCAATTTGTACAAATTTACACACAATTTTATGACTAAAGTGGTCAAGTTAATAAGTTGTTCGCATTAGAATTTGTTCTTCTACTCTTTAACTACGTTTGTGCCGTACCCAGAAGATACTGAAAGAAAGGATTTTCACTTCATCCACTACTTCTCCCTAAAGCATTCTAAAGGTAAATGTCCAATTTCAACACATTTTCAAGCAAAATCACCATCCAAAAGTTTGCAGAAATACATAATTCATGTACTGGCAATTTGAAACCATCACAACAATGTAGAAGCAATCAGCAAAGCCAATTACCCGAATTCAAACAATCTGAATCCAAGAAAACAAAGCTAAGAAAACCCCAGAAATTGAAATTTCAAGTAATCCCAGGAAAATCAAACAAGGGTTACAATAAAGAAAAGATGGAATAGAAGAAACAGTACCTTGAGACCAAGCAATTTAAGAGGTGCGGATTGTCCAGGCACAATACAATCAGGGCCAGCCGCTTCCAAAATGGCATCCGTAGCCAAGCCACTTCCAATAGGATCAGGATGCTGCAAAAACAAAATTAAGAAAGCCCCCAAAATGAAGAAAACAATCAAAGAAAAAACCCAGTGAGAAAAGAATGAGAGGACTTGCCTTCATTAGAGAGAGAGCGTAATTGGAAAAGGAAGATTGGGAAATGCGGAGCAGAGGAGCATGGTTGATTTTGGGAATGGGTTTGCCGGAGGCCCTCCAAGGGGCGTCCTTTGAAAGCGGGGCTCCACCGGGAAGCCCTTTCTTGGACATAATTGGGAGGGCGGAGTTGAGAGAGCAGGGGAGTAGTGAGAAGAAGGGTGAAGATCACTAAGATGCGGATAATCGTGAAGAGATTGAATGAGAGTGGAGAGAAGATGAGGAAGAAAGATGACAAAGTTTGAGCCTTAAAACCCCATCACATAATCCATAGAAGTAATCTCAAACAACCTCACGTTCAAGAAACCTTCGATCAAACCATGGATTACAAATTAAATACCAACAACATCAAGGTCCAATCTGCAATTTCGTCTTACAATCAATATCGCCAGTAATTTTTATCGAACTTTATAAAAACTTACCCTTTTCCATTTATTTTCAATTTATATTATGTTTTTAAATGTTACAATTTTATTTTTTTAATGTAAAATTGTTAGTAATAAAAAATACTTTTTAACTTTCAAAAGTTTCTAAACTTTAATAATTAAAAATAATATTCATAATTACCATTATTGTTACTATGTGGCCAAAATAGCTAATAACTCATTTTAATTTTTTTTTTTTGAATTTTTAAATATTACATTAATACTCTTGACCTTTTAAAAAATTAAAATCACATTAAATATCAAAATTTAAATCTTTACTTTAAAACCAACGACACAATAAATAAAATATCATTTTGAATCATAGTGAATCTTCTTAAGTGATCAAAACAAAAATTATTCACACTCCTCCCAATATGCATGAATCTACTTTATAATTTTTTACGAATAATTTTCTTTTTCTAATTACCATAAATTTTTTCCAATAATGCTTAGTGCAAAAATAAATATTTATAACATAAACAACGATGTGTACTATGCAAAAGGTGCATGAATATCTTCAATTTTGTCTTGTTACAATTTTCAACACATTAAAACATCTTCTTTATTAGATGATAAATATATCTTAAGCACTTTATATTTTATGCCTACAAGATTTAACAAGTCTCCTTGTATTTCTTTTAAAATGATAATTAATATAATTATCAACTAAACCATGCTTCTAATTGATAAAAAGTGAAACTTGTAATAAAAGGTTACTTTTTGCACAGTGATTGATAGATAAAGTTGTATAGTTCTTTCATCTTTTCTATAATTGACACTACTTAAATAGTGAAATGATTATCATTCTTGTCGTGAAGAGATAAAGTTATTACCAAAGCAACCTCATGATTTCCTTAAATTCTCTAACTTCATCCCATTTTTCTTTCCACAAAATGTCTAAATAGTTTTGTCAAAACAAACACACCAAAGTGCCAATTTCTAATGTGCATGTTTTTAAAGTGAGAAAGTGATGCCTATCAATGATGAACCAAACGATATTTACAAAATTTGATTCTCACCTAAATTGCCTTTTGAATTCCATCATATTAATAGCAAAGTAGAAGAGAATTAATCTAATTTGAGTAACCTTAATTGTCGACTTGTATAGTTTCTCAATAGTATTTTAGAAAGTAAGAATTTTAGTTTGCTATACACTCAAAATGAGTTTGCTTTAGAGTTTTTGCTATACACTCAAAATGCTCAAAGTGCTCGTATTAATGATAATATTAAATATCATGAACTAATAGTTAACAATAAGAGAAGCAGAGATCTATCTTAGATACACACTCACACTGTTGCTTCGCATCGTATCAGTAATGATATAAAGTAAAAATAACTAAGCAGATACAGATTTCGCGGTCGGAGCGGCGATTTTGATCTCGATGTCTTCACCTTCATCCTCCTTGAACCTCCTGTAAATATCATCCTTATAAAACTTCCATGTCCTAACCACCAAAATTAGCGAAACAAGTCCCCCCCCAACACCGTCCCCCCAGTGATTATAAGAAACGCCTTTTTCTAACATTTCACTCCCAAGCAACTCAAATCCTCCCCTTTCTTTCTCACTCTCCCCGCCGCCTCCATCTGTCTCTCTGCCTCCATGTCGTACAAATGACCCGCCACTCTCACGTTCATGATACGCCCCAATCGGACTCGCCGCTCCACTCATATTGTACAAAGTGGCGTAGTACTTCAACCCGAAAATTTCCGCTATGATTGCAAAGATCAATGGCCATTGTGCGCCGAAGCAGAACCCGATTACGATTGAAGAAAAATACAATGAATTCGGAACTCCGAATGCTATTAGAAGATGACCGACGCAGGACAGAATAAGTGTCGCGAAGAGAAACAGAGGGCGTGGGACTCTGTACTTTTTCCAGAAATATTCTGATACGAACCCGGAGACTACACGGCCGAGGTAGTTCCATATACTGACTAGAGAAATGAATGTGGTGGTACTGTGAGATGGGTACCGCAAAGACTCTCCGATTTGGCCTAAATTGTCGATCGCCGTCAATGTTCCACCGACACCACAAATTGTGGCCATAAAAATAATTATCATATCTATACTGAAAATGGCTTGTGGGATTGTGTAGTCTTCTCCTCTGTTTGGAGGTTTAAACATGTTTTTAAAGCAGGAGTCCGACGGTGGGTTTGGCGGCGCCGGTGGCACCGCCGAGGTTAGTGGAGGTAGTGGTAGTTGAGATGCTAACTCCAATTGTGGTATTGGGTTTTTGATTTTACTCCTCCAAACACTCAATTCCTCTCGAAAACGATGGCCAGAGGCAGTAAAAGCAAAACAATCACAACAATGGCACATCCGACGTATTGTATTTGTTGAAATCGGAGAAGATTTTGTAAAATAATAAAAATCATTAACGACCCAGCAAGACCGAGAGAAATATAAAGGATATGGTAAAAAACTTTGAGCTCGTTGGGCTGTCGTAGATCCTTAATGATGCGAACGAAACGGTGAAGGATAACAGAGACGGCTGAAGGAAGCCAAGCAATTAAGAAAATAAGAGATTTTGAATTGTTGCCATAAAACGCATGAAAAAGCTGAGACAAAATGGCGCCGCTTAAGCCGACGAATCCCTTACAGAGCCCCAAAATGCTACCACGGCTTTCCGGGAAGTTTTTGACGCAGGTTATAAGAGCCGCTGTATTTGCAAAGGTTTGAGAATTAGCTCCGATGAAAATGTAGAGGCACATATGCCATATTTGGGGCTTGGGGATCCGATTGGTTACGGCTAGCCAAAAAGGTTCATGACGGCGCCAATTAGAAGAACCACCCAGGCGGGAGCGACCTCGTTGACGAGACCGCTGATGACGCCGACATTGGCGCCTAAGTCCTTGAAGAAGCTGAGCAAATTGAGGGTGGTTTGGTCGTAGGCTAAGGAGGATTTGATGTGGGATGAGTAGAGGCCAAACATGTAGGTGGCGCCAGAGACAGACATGATGAGAATGGAAGCGAAGACAGAGAACCACCGGCCGAATAGTAACTGGTACCAGAAGGGGTTACCGGAGGTGGCCATTTGAATTTAGCCGGAGAGTTATGAGGAGGTTTTGAAGATGAAACGTGGAGTGATGGGAAGAGTACAATGTAAATACAAATTGAAAGGGAATGAATTGATAAAGTGGCTCTGTGTTTGCTGTTCTGCCCACTCCTGCCCACCACTTATCAAAAATTGGATAGTTGCTTTGAGAAGAAAGGCACAGCCACAATGAACCAAAGTTTTCCTTTTAAAAAAGAAAAAGAAAAATGAAGCAAGATTTATGGTCTCTTGATTACATTTTTATTTTAACATAGTAGTAAAGATTATTGAATTGTCTTTTATTTAATCTCTAAGTGGTCATTCACACACCCACTTGAAATCATGGAGCATATGAAAGCCACAAGTGAGAAAGTTGAGGATGTGAATTAGGAGGAATTGCTCGACTCAGGTTGTTTCGACAGTCGAACTGATCGATGTTGGAATGGATAGATCCACTAAAAGCTCATCACAGTTAGGAATAGAACTCAATTGAATCTATAAACTGGGGACTTCTTTTTCTTTGTGTTATGACTTGGGTTTTGAATATTAGTGAAGAACAAACCCCTTTTGATTTGATTTGATTTTTAACTATGTTTTTTTCCCTTCATCTTCATCTATTTCCTCCAATGAAGATGACAAGCAAAAGCCTCTAAAGAAGGAACCTCAAAATTAATTTTGTATTGTATATTTGTGTATTGTGATTCATTACAACCTTCATTTTCATCACAGAAGAATTCCATTTCATTCAATTATATGATTCCTAAGTTTCTTTCCTTTCATTTCAATGATTATAAGATTAAGAAAAAAAACAGAGCAATGAGGCCACTTTCGAATCTTCCCCTTTTACTTTTCTTTGCATATTCCATAGATTCAATACAACAATTCAATCATATCTTATAAGAACAATGAAAAAAAGGGTATAACATATATATTGGAAATTTGAACTAAACACCTAATCAATTAAATGCATCAACCTCTGTCTGATCTCTCCTTAATTCTCCACCTTAGTCTACAAATTGCTCAATTTTTTTTTGGGTGGTTTTGGACAAATATTGAAGGTATAATGATATTTTCTTACTATATTTGAAAATAGTCCTCTACCAATGCCATAAAATCTAAAATTTTGTTATATTTTAGAAATACTTTCTAACATTTTTGTCATTTATCATAATTACCTTTTAATTATCCTTAACTCAGAAAGAAGAAAAGTCATCAATGAAAAAAGTGGCAAGAGAGGCTTCTAGTAGGTCACTTCTCTAGTATTAGCACTACTTATTGATATGGTTCCCATTCTTGTGGTGAAGAAAGAGAGTTGATTCCGAAGCAACCTTTTTCATTTCTCTAAATTTTCTAACTTCTTCAAAAAATTTCTTTCTATTGCACACAAAATGTCTAAATAGTTGCCTAAAGCAGCACACCAAGTGTCAATTTTTAATGTACATGCTTTTAAAGGGAGAAAATGACGTCTAATAAATTATATCCACAAAATTTGACTACTCACCCATATTTCCTTTTGAATTCCACCACATTAATCCAATATTAAGAGACCATTAATATGATTTAATTGAAGTTTTCCAACTTTCTAAAATTACTTTAAAAGAATATATATAGTCCAAAAACCCTTTTTTTCCTTTGTTTAATTTTTCTAAAGTTCTATTATTATCGTTCACCTTTTATTAAATTTTCAAAACTACAATGAGAGGAGTAGAGCTTCGTACATTGTTATATGAAATTAGGGCTTGAAATTATGCGAAAGTGATTCAAAATCAAAACTTGAGATTGTCATTCTATTTTAACATTTTCATTTGACATTCTAATGAATTTTCGATGACTTAAAAACGCTTATAAAAAATGAAGATGTGTAAAGGTGTATTTTGTAATTTGGCTTTACAATGAGAACAAAAAGCCATTGTTTTGTTACTTTCCACATTAATGCAAACATGTTATTTGAACCAAGAAGTGGTTATTTGAGAAGAGTGATACAAACAAGTGGACAAACTCAACAAATCAAGTGTGATACACAATATAGTAACTAAATAAACAAAATTGATCATAGCTCATGACTTTTGTGAGAAACAAATTGTGGTATTACCACAGTTTTTCATACTCCCTTCAACTACTACTTGTTTGTTGAAATTCAAAGATCAAATTTAAGCTTTTGATGATTTCATGTCAAAAAGAAAAGAAAAAAGAAAGTTACCATCACTGTCTAAAACACTCTATCAAACCTTATAATAAAATTTTGAGAACATAGTTTAACATTTTTGAAAAAGAACAATCACGTGAACTTAGAGCTAGAAAATCGTACCTAGGCCCCCCAATTTTCCTAGTAAATCCAAAATAATTTAAGTTTGGAGGTTTGCTATGCTATACCTTGGAAGCTTTCAAAACTTTTTTCTAATAAAATAAAATATGGGTAGATAAATTCGAATAATAAACTTTTTATTCACTAACCTTACGTGGGATTTAAGCTCACTTTGATAAGATTTTACACCACTAATTTAAAAAAACTTGTTTCATTTTTAAATGCACAAAATATAGATCAAAACAAGCAGATAGATCAGATAATTTGTTGAGTATGTCGAGATGTATTCATTGGGGTACATTTTTATTCCTTTAGTTGGCTCCTAATGCAAGTGTACATTAGTTCACTGTGAAACTATGATAAGATCATTGAATAAAATGTACAATGATAAGTAAAGTTCTAATTTGGTAGAGAAATACTCATTGAGAAATATACTAAACAGATTCAGTTTTTCGCTGCCGTCAACGTACTGTTGGTCGGAGCGGCCATTTTCATTTCGATGTCTTCACCTTCCACCTCCCTGAACTTCCGGTAAATATCGCCCTTATAAAACTTCCATGTCCGAACCACCAGAATCAGTGAAACAAGTGCCCCGAATACCGTCGCCGCCGTGATTATAAGAAATGCCTTTCGGTAACATTCCACTCCCAAGCAACTCAAATCCTCTCCTATGTTTCTCCGTCGCCCCGTTGCCTCCATCTGCCTTTTCGCCTCTCTGTCGTACAAATGACCCGCCACTCTCACGTTCAAGATATATGCCCCAATCGGACTCGCCCCTCCACTCATACTGGACAAAGTCGCGTAGTACTTCAACCCGAAAATCTCCGATATGATTGCATAGATCAATGGCCATTGTGCGCCGAAGCAGAACCCGATTACGATTGAAGAAAAATACAATGAATTCGGAACTCCGAATGCTATTAGAAGATGACCGACGCAGGACAGAATAAGTGTCGCGAAGAGAAACAGAGGACGTGGGACTTTGTACTTTTTCCAGAAATATTCCGATACGAATCCGGAGACTACACGGCCGAGGTAGTTCCATATGCTGACGAGAGATATGAATGTGGTGATACTGTGAGATTGGTACCCCAAAGACTCTCCGATTTGGCCCAAATTGTCGATCGCCGTCAATGTTCCACCGACACCACAAATTGTGGCCATAAAAAGAATTATCAAATCCATACTGAAAATGGCTTGTGGGATTGTGTAGTCTTCTCCTCTGCTTGGAGGATTAAACATGTTTTTAAAGCAGGATTCCGACGGAGGGCTCGATGGCGCAAGAGACACCGTCGAAGTCAGTGGCGGCGGTGGTTGTTGAGATGCTAACTCTAACTGTGAAACTGGGCTTGCAATTTTACTCTTCCAAACACTCAATTCCTCTCTGAAAACAATGGCCAGAGGTAGTAAAAGCAGAACAATCACAACAATGGCACTACCGACGTATTGTATTTGTTGAAATCGGAGAAGACTTTGCAAAATAATCAAAACCATTAGAGTCCCAGCAAGGCCGAGAGAAATGTAAAGGAAATGGTAAAAAACTTTGAGTTCGTTGGGCTGCCGGCGATCCTTAATGATGCGAACGAAACGGAGCAAAACAACAGAGACGGCAGCGGGAAGCCAAGCGATTAAGAGGATAAGAGATTCGGGATTATTGCCATAAAAGGCACGGTAAAGTTGGGACAAAATGGCGCCGCTTAAGCCGACGAACCCCTTCAAAAGCCCCAAAACACTACCACGACTTTCCGGGAAGTTTTTGACGCAGGTTACAAGAGCCCCAGTATTTGCAAAAGTCTGAGAATTAGCTCCGATGCTGATATAGAGACACATATGCCAGATTTGGGGTTTGGGTATTCTTTTAGTTACGGCCAGCCAAATCATGGTGTAGCCAAAAAGGTTCATGACGGCACCAATAAGAAGAACCACCCAGGCGGGAGCGATCTCGTTGATGAGACCACTGATGACGCCAACATTGCCGCCCAAGTCCTTGAAGAAACTGAGCAAATTGAGGGTGGTTTGGTCGTAGCCTAAGGAAGATTTGATGTCGGAGGAGTAGAGGGCGAACATGTAGGTAGCACCGGCGACGGACATGATGAGAATAGAAGCGAAGACAGAGAACCAGCGGCCAAAGAGAAACTGGTACCAGAAGGGGTTAGCGGAGGTGGGATTTGAGGTTGAGGCTGCCATTTTTGTTTTGGAAGGAGAATTTGGATATGAAATGGTGAAAGAATGGGAGTGTATAAATACATAGTGAAAGGAGGTTTCATGGAAGGTATGATATTGTGTGGTGTTTTATTTTAGCTAAACTCTTTTGCTGCTGCTACTCTCTCCGCCACTTATCAGGAATTGGATAGTTTGTTCATAGAGAAAGGGACCGCCAGAATCCAATTAACCCACACTTTCCATTTACTATTATTTCTTTCATATTGTAGTCAACTTACAACATTTCCCTAACAATTTAGGTTTCTTCCCATCACAATAGTTAAGAATTTGATGCATCACTCAAACTAAACACTTTAATGAATGAAATTAAGCACATTTGTTTTACTTTCAAGAAAAACACAAGATTCATAATCTTAACCAACCAACTAAAGAAGCCATCATCCTTTTTCTGTTTCACACTGAACAATAATACTTACTTCCAAAAAAGAATTCTAATATTCTTCTTGTACAATGAAAATATAATATGATATATGAAATCAAGAATTATAGAATTTGGAAACACCAATATATCAATGGATACAAACCTAACCAATAATCTTTATTCTGTTTTAGGGTTTTCATAATCTTAAAGAAAAATACCTCTCCAAACATTCCTATGTCAAACATAAATCATTTTTATCTTAAAAATAATCTAATATTTAAATATACTTCCAAATTTTATAATTAAATTCTAATAGATTACTAAAAAAAATCAAAAAATCTATCATATAAAAAGGTCTACCTTTAATATTTATTAAAAATGAAAGAAAAAATATAATTTAAATTACAAGGTTCAAAACGATATATATATATTAGCATTTGTTTTATGTAAAAAAAATATTTGAGTGCATCTCAAATGTTTATATATTATTTAAAAATAGTTATTAATATTTATGGTGAAACAAATAAATAATAAATAAAATAAAATAAATGAGTGCAATTTAGTCCACAAGAAAGCTCCCATGTTTTCCTTGGAGGGAAGAAAGATAAAGTTCCGTGTTGAATTGATAGCATAATTTGAACTTGTATAGTTCATTTGTCACGATACTTTCACACACGCTTCATTATTTTAAATATGTTCAATAACATAGGTATTTTTAAATATATTGTAATGAACCAAAATATTTATAAAATACAGTAAACTTTTCTATTATATTAATTTATCTTTTTCGTAACAACACTTTTAAACAATGGTTTCTATTTCAACTTTTAATTTTGGTTCCGAAACAACGTTGGCAAGTTTTTGCAGTTAAAGTTTATTATCAAACATATATATATTTGTTTGTTTATGCAGTTAAATCTAAATAGATACATACAAAAATATACTTTTAAAAAGAGAAACTTTTATGGATGGCAATTTTTTTTTTTACAAAATATAGTAGTTTTTTTTTAATAAATTATATGAAATTTGGTAGAATTTATTATATTTTGTGAATAGTTTCTTTTATTTTTTTTTATTATATTTGAGAATGTCCTATAAAAAAAAACTAATCAAGTTATATTTGCTAATTTAGCTAAATGACATTCAAAATCTCTATTTCTAATAATTGGCTTTCTTTTATAAAATATTTTTAATGTCTATTTTAGTGTTTATACATACAAAATAGATATATTTTTTCAATGTTATTAACATCAATTTACTTGATCACATTTAATCTATATACCACCATTAATACACACTCGATCATTATCACATTTAGTGTTTACTAATATAAATATAATAGACATGATTACTTATTTTAAAATAATAAAAATATTTATTTACTAATTTAAATTTACATTTTAAAATCTATTCATAGATATTTATTAATATTGATACTTTCATTGAAATTTTGGTAAAATTAAGGCCTCGAAATTTAATAATAACCTAATCTCATTTTATTCAAATTATGGACAAGGATTGATTTAAACTGAACTAATAATCAAATTTGCTTCTTGTATCCATCCATGGAAGCAAATTTTAGTTCAAACTTCTTAGAGTCGAATATAATTCCTTAAGACCAAAGAAGAAAGAAAAACTTTCTCCCTCTCATTTTCATTTAGTAGTGGAAAAGGATAGTAATAAATTGATTGCTTTGAATTGACCAATATGATTACAAATTTTCTTTTCATAAACTTAGAATAAACAGAAATCCGTTTCCGTTTCGTTTAGTTTTAACCATTTGTTACAATTTACATAACAAAAAAAATATTTGAAAAACATAGAACCAAAAATCAAGAAAAAAAATCGTTAAGAGTTTATAAATATATCATTCAATAATTATTTAATGCTTTTTAAAATTAAATTTATAAATACTATATTATGAGGAGCTAATAGTATATGTTTGAAAACTATAAGCTAAAATTTATAAAAGTGATGTTAATTTGAGAGGAATGAATAATGAAGGGAGAGTTATAGTATATGAAGGCATAATGTTAGGCAAACTGCAAGGGGGACATGTGATTCTTTTACCATGTGTTGTGTTGTGTTTTCATACACACTTTCCTATTGCCAATAATAATAATATGGACACAAATTATTTTAAATAAAAAGCCTAAAAAGACTTGAAATATTATTGGAATATTACATCATGATATCCTAATTTTATGTTAGAAATTAGAAAGAGCACATGGGGAGGCCATTTGTAGTGTATATATATAAAATACAATTCACCATTTTATTTCAAATTTGTTGTTCTACATATGTTCTAGAAAGCCTTTCCCAAAGAGCTTAAAAATTACGTAATAGTGTTTAGAAATTTGTATGTGTTTTTAAATAATCATTAGTTATATACGTATAGAGTTATTCATATATTTTAAATATATGCATAAGATATATACCATAGTGTTTAACCTGAACTTTATTAGAGGGTTAAAAACTAATAAATATTCTCAAGAAAACTTAAATATACTAAATTAAGTTTTATAATATATATTCATAATTCTTTCCAGAAAAACTGTAATATACCAAATAAGCTCAAATAAATTTAATAAAAAACTATAAAATGGAATGATATTTTGTTTATTTTATACATATACAAATTAATATTCATTGAATTACAAATCAAACCCAATCTCAACCCAACATTTTTATTCAACGAGTCATGCCCCAGAATTTGACCACAAACTCAAAATTTAAGGTTGAATTGGCCCGATTCAAGTCCAAATAATATCGATCTAATGCCTTTAGTTGAACTTGAGCCTTTCCTTTCAAGGAACGAACTTCACCAAGCCGACCTAGTGATGAAGTAACACTATTTAAGTAGCATGCATATATATGCATTAATAAATACTCTTTCGACAATTGACGATGGTAGCATGAAATAAACTCAACACCATCTAAACTTTTTAAATTATATAATAATTGGAGCGGTAGGTTAAAATCATAAAAATAAACACCATTTTCGAGTGCTTCCAAATTTTACATATAAATGTCAATACATTTCAACTATATAAAGAATAAAAAAAACTTTTAAAATAAAAAATTATAAGATGAAATTGGTTTGTCACATGACAAATTATGATTAAGAATCTACAACAATATAGATATATTGTTTATAGTTCGACCGAGATATTTCTAAAAACAATTAACTTCCAATTAAAGAAAACAAATGCAAACCTACAAATGAGGTTGAGTGAGAGAGAGATAAGAGCCCAACATAAAAAGGAAAAAAAAAATTACAACTAACTTTTGATTTTGAATTTTGAATGTGCATAAGAACAAAACATTATGCTAATTAAAAATTGAAAAAAAAAAAACATTTGATATTTTGTTTTGCAAAGATGTAACATTTATATTAGTCAATGGAGAAGTAGCAAAAAGAACCAAGAGAAAAAGAACGAAGAAAGCAAACATAATATATATATATATATATGTAAGGCCATTACTCCTTCATTTGTTGGATATTCACTCACTCTCTCTTTGACTCACTAATTTCTATATATATATTATTGAAGCTTATAAAATATAAATGGATTCTCCGGCCGGCCTTGTCCTATGTGTATATATATTCTCCTTTACACACACATATATATACACACATAGGGTTAATTATAGTAAAGGGTTATTACATTTTCCAATAATGGAAGAAGTGTTTGTTAAGGAAAAACAAAAGGATGATGAAGAGAAGAACATGAGCTCTAATACTACATCAGATGTTATAATTGACTGTCATACTAAGGAGGAGGAGAAGGAGGTGGCACCAACGATCGTGGAAGAGACACAGTTGAGACAGAAGACGAAGAGAGTTGCAACCTTAGATGCTTTCAGAGGTCTTACTATTGTGGTTAGTACTGCTAAACATATAAAACTGTTGCCTACATGCATGCTTTGTTCTTGATTTAGTTTGTTAGTTCTTTTCTTTATATATGTCTAACAAAGTGTGATAAGTTTTGATGTAGTTGATGATATTGGTAGACGATGCTGGAGGAGCATATTCAAGGATTGACCATTCACCGTGGAATGGTTGCACTCTGGCGGACTTTGTGATGCCATTTTTCCTCTTCATCGTAGGAGTTGCCATTGCCCTCGCTTTCAAGGTTTCTTTTTTTTTTTTCTTTTTCTAATGCCCCATTTTGTTTAGTACTCATCAAAATTATTTATCAATTATGTTAATAACTTGTGTTTGGGCCCTATAATAAAACTACTACTCATTCACCAAACAAGCAAACAAACTAGGAGTCAAAGTTCATAACTTTACTCCATTTCTCTACTTTATTTGGAAAGCAATTGACTTTTTTAATTTTGCTCTCTTTATAGATTTTGATCAAAAACAAAAAGTTAGTTTTTGAAAGTGGTTCTCTTTTAAGAAACATCATATGAATAATCCATTCTTAGAAAGTGAATAATAATGAATAAAGTTTTCAAGAACTTAGTTTTTTTTATTTTTAAAATTTGTTTAAAAATTCAACTCTTTGTACGTACAAAAAATACATATTAGAGTGCAAATAAGCTTATAGCTTTTAAAAGGAAAAACCAAGTGTTGATTTACTAAATGATACCTTAAAAAAATTAAGTTTGTTTCACATTATTTTCTATTATTTTAAAACTAACATAGTTATGTTTTGAAATTTGATTAGAAATTCAAGAAATAGAAAACTAAAAATCAAATTGTTATCAAACGGACGGAAATAATATATTATAGGATTGATTGAAGGATGAATTTGAAATATGTTGCAGAGAATCCCGAGTATAAAACAAGGAGTGATGAAGATAAGTTTAAGGACAATAAAACTTGTGTTTTGGGGTCTAATATTGCAAGGTGGATATTCTCACGCTCCTGATGATCTTGAATATGGTGTTGATATGAAACACATTCGATGGTGTGGCATTCTTCAAGTACAAACCTTCTCTTCCCTTTTAACTCTTTATTATACATTTATTACACTCTAACTCCAAATAGTTGCAATATTACTCCTTAAATTTCATTACCCTTTCAAAATTCTCCTTTGAGTAGAAATCCTTTAAAATTCTAATTAGAAACCAAGATTTGGAACTGCATCAACGAATAAAAGTATAGTTTATAATCTCCCATTTTGAAAACCAAAAATCAAATCATTATCAAACACAACCCAATAGCACATAAACAAAAACAAAATGTGATTTGTGGGTGATGATTTTGCAGAGAATAGCATTGGTTTACTTTGTAGTAGCCATGATTGAAGCTTTCACCACCATAGGAAAACCAAGAGTCATCTTGGACCATGGCCATTTCTCCATCTTCACTGCATATCGTTGGCAATGGTGAGTTTCAGCTTCAGCTCTCTCCCCCTTTTCTCTCTATCTCTGCATTTTCCTGTCTTCTCACATTACACATCTTATTCTATGCAGGATTGGAGGATTTGCAGCTTTCATTATATACATAATTACAACTTATGCACTCTATGTTCCAAATTGGAGCTTCTCAGTGCTAGAGGATGACCAACTGCTCCATCATTACACAGTAAAACCTCGTTTGTCCCAAATTCTAAGGCTCCACTCTGTCATTTTATCTTATTTTGGATTAAAACTTGTGTTAATTTTCAGGTGGTTTGTGGAGTTAGAGGCCACTTGGGCCCTGCCTGCAATGCTGTAGGCCATGTTGATCGCCAAGTTTGGGGCATTAACCATCTCTACTCCTATCCTGTTTGGATTCGACATAAGGTTTTATAGCTCTTTCTTAGGATGTTGATAAATTAAAAAGAGAGGGGTTGTTTTTGTTTTGTATAAAAAAAATCACTTTTGAGATCTGCTGAGAAGTTTAGTCTACGAGGTTGGAACGATGTAACTAATGATTCGTTTCTAAAAGGGTTGTTGTATTTGTAATAAATTATTCAGGACTGCACGTTTAGCGCACCGAACGAAGGCCCTCTTCGAGATGATGCTGCTAGTTGGTGTCTAGCTCCGTTCGAGCCTGAGGGCTTGTTGAGGTTTGACACTTAAAATAATCTAATTGAGTGTGTATGTTTAAACTAATTGAGTTAGGTTGAAGTCCTACAAAATTGGATTAATTTTGTTTGGTTTTGTTGATTTCAGTTCCGTTTCAGCCATTCTTTCTGGCACCATTGGCATCCATTATGGCCACGTTCTGCTTCATTTCAAGGTACAGAACAAAGCTCTAGTTCAGTTGAATGTATGGATTTGCATTTAGAGATTTAAAAAGTAGAGATGAAATTGATGGTTGTCGAAGTTTTTTGCAGACTCATTCTCAAAGGCTGAAGCAATGGGTATCAATGGGTTTTGGCTTCTTTATTATTGGCATCATCCTTCATTTCACAAACGGTTTGATCCTATGATTTTCTTACAAAGTTCAATACTTCATAACAATCTCAAAACCTCACTGATTTTAAGTTTGAATTTGCAGCCATTCCCATAAACAAACAGCTTTACAGTCTTAGCTATGTCTGCTTCACAGCAGGAGCAGCTGGGATAGTTTTCTCAGGTTTCTACATTCTGGTAAAAATGGAATCCAAATCTCTTTCAAACCCATTTTTCATCTTTGAATCTCTAGCATTATAGTTCAACCCTTTGTTTGTTTCATTGTTGTCTCTTCCTTTATCAACACAGATCGACGTTTGGGGTTTCCGAAAGCCATTCTTATTTCTAGAATGGATTGGAATGAATGCAATGCTGGTGTTTGTAATGGCAGCTCAGGGAATTTTTGCAGCTTTTATCAATGGATGGTACTATAAAGATCCTGAAAACTCCCTAGTAAGTAACGTCTATCTCTCGACACTCCTTGTAAAATCGATGCATGCATTCTTCAAATGATTTCGATTGTGTTGAGAAATGATGGATGATTAATATTGTAAACAGGTTCATTGGATTCAAAAGCATATTTTCATCAATGTTTGGCATTCAAGAAAATTGGGGACTCTGCTGTATGTGATATTTGCTGAAATAGCATTCTGGGCAATAGTAGCTGGGATTTTGCACAAGCTTAGATTGTATTGGAAACTATAAAGAAGTTGGAAAAAAATTGAAATAAAACTATGGAAAAACACTAAATTTCTGCCATTTATTTTCTTTCATGTTCTAGTTATTGGTTTGAATCATCTCTTCAAGTATTTCTACATGCCGTACTTTTGTAAAACAGGTAATGCGTTGATGAATGAAAAAAATTTATGTGATCACTGGAACCTTTGTATTGCCATTACTAAATTTTGGTAATTAGCAACTTAATAGTAAAAGGTGCTCTGTATAAAATTGAGACCACTATAACTCTCAAGGCAAAGTTGTTTTTATCAAAAGACTTAAAACATATCAACCTTTACATCATAATTCACACGATTCTATCACTTTAGAATACAGAGAAAACATGTTACAAGCATCAATAAGATAAGGAGCCCATCTTAACCTGGAAGAGGAAGCTATATATATAGGCTAACTAATGTAATTTTCCACTTAAGAAGTTCCATATTATGCCCATCCCATCAACATCTTCCTGACTCCTTCCTCGATCTTGCTTCTTGGAACAGAAGACCCAGCTCCGTCATCAAGCATCACTCTATACACTTCCCATTCTCGGTCTCCGATCAAATGGCGTCTGATTTCTGCCTGGTAGACAACATCTTTGTAGTTAAGCTTTGCCATATAGGGATATCCTTATCATATCTGAGTCAGCTAAATTTTAATAAGCATCTAAGAAAATACCAAAAAGATGCTATGGGGGTATGAAAGAAACAAATTATTGCAAGGATGACATCTAATAGTTCCATAAAGTATTGTAAGAAGATTGGGAAATACCAAAAAAATACCGATGTCGAGCAATTTTAGAGCAAGGGTAATGTCATAAAATACAAGAGGTCGACCCTTGCCAGATAACTCAGTGGGGTTTGCTACCAAGAGCTCTGTGTCGGGACCTCGGCTCAAAACAGCTACTCTGAGTGGACGAATCAGTTCGATCTGTAAGCGAGTTGACAATGCATTCTGCTTACTTTGGTCTAGAATCTTCTTGCCATCAGCTTGCATGATGAACAAGTCAATCTCACATATTTTTTTCTGCTTCTTATTAAATCGTCCATACGAGATCTGGCTACACAATTGAGTTTAAATATTGATAACAGAACATGAACTAATATGCAGTACAAGAAAATAATTTTAATGAATCTTCGTCATAGAAAATGAATTAGAGGAAAGAATCAAACCCAACAGAATTGGGTGCCAACATTTCCAATAACCATGGCCATTCAGTGATAACTTTTGAAAGAAATGCATATTACTTAGACATTGAACTGAATGATTATATACCTGAATGTTGTAGTCCTTGAGAGTTCTCATAATGTCATAAATAAGACCCTTGTGATCTTGACAGACAATTTGAACAAGGGTATGAGAAGGACTGAGCGAATTGTCCAATGTGACAGATACGTCTTTAGAAGCTAGTGATCTGCTAGGTGACTTTTCATTCAACTCCAAGCTACATGATTCTTCAACAATTTCAGATGGAAGAGAGGATGCCTGGGAGCATAACATAACTTCAGTGTCAATCATCTCTATTTCGCAACTTATCACTGCATCCCCCAAGACATGTTTCAAGTGTTCACATGTGTCCCGCTGTCTCTTTGCCGTGTGCATAAGCTCCCTAATGGAAACACAAAAATGAAAATATGTTTTCTGAAACAAGGAAAAAGGAAAAACAACAGACATTAGTACATAGAAGTTAAATATATTATATATACATGTCAAACACAATTTGGGGTTTCTCTCCTCAAGGTCTTCAATTGTACATTCAAATTCAACATCTACCGGCTCCCTTTACTACTGAAAATATGAATATATTGCCATCATCTCAAGAACTTTCAAGCCCAACACCTTCCACCCAACTGCTCACAGGTAAAGAGAAAAAAAATGGACACAACGAGGTAAAACAGGAAAGCTCGCTCAAGAAGAGTTGACCACAAAAGATTAGTTACAATTTAATCTAAAATGAAAGAATTACCTGCAAACACCACTTCCCACCCATACTACTCGTATAACCGTCCACTTTCGTTTTCCTTGCCAATAACATATCCGATGAGCTGAACTACTTGAACTATTTATGCAAGCTATACTATTCTACCTCTCATGAAACCATGAATCCATCCCACGGAGGTCAATCAAAATGATTTAATCCTTGAGAAATACATAAATTACACATAGAGAAGATAAATAAAGGTCAATGTTAAACCTCGTGTCAATGATGAAAAACAAGTCCATCACTTTTCCATCTGGGGTGGTTGACACTTTCACTTTCTCTATAAGAAGTTCCAGCTCGCAAAGAACCCAGGTTACATCTACAAAGAAAACCACTCTCAAAATTAGAGACAGATATGACAATCAATACAAAAAGAAACCAACGGAGGAGACAAGAAGAACAATATTCCACACTTTGCTCTCTTTTTTCTTACTTAGGGAAACGGGGGGTCTGCATTTAAGGAACAAAGTTCAACTGACGGGTTGAAACAGGTAATCCAATATAAAGTCCTACTCCTACTCAGAACAAACAAATTGAAGGGAAGGAAATGAACAAACCGTGTAAAAGCCCTCTTCTGTCATGGCAACAAAATTTCAAAAGAAACATATCGGGGGGCTTTGATGACTGCGGTTCCGGGCGGAAATAAGAAAGCATAGAAGCTGAAGAACAAGAAGGGCAAACCTCCATCAGCCTCTGTTTCAATAATCCCCACCTCGTCGATGAATTTCCAGTCACCCAAAACACTATGTAGCACCATTTACCATCGGTCGTAACATCTTGAACATGGTATTGACATAATAACAAGATTAACAACAACATCACATCACTAATTCAAACAAATCGATCAAAAAAAAAAAAAAACAACAACCCAATCGCCCACTACCTGCTGATAAAAATACTGAAAACAAAACCAACCAAGAACGTCAAATATCAAAGCAAAGAAATTATTTAAGGATTTACTCACCGCCTCTGACAATGTTTAGACCAAAAAAGAGAATTATGCGGCACAAGTCGCAACCCAACCCAGTTTTATCGGGACAATTAACAGTGATAACAGTTGGCTCATCATCTTTCTCCGACGGTCTTACAAGCACCACATCGTCCTGTAAAATACCCATATCTTTGTTTCTTCGTTTTGTTGTTGTTCTTGTTGTTCTTCCTCGTCGGTGGGGTTCTGAGATTCAGAGTATTCCGATGGGTTCTCTCAAGCACAAAAATGCATTAATCCTTTTAACTTTTAACACTTTCTCTAGTCCTTTGACCAAAATGTCCTTCACAATCCCAAAAATTCCCTAAACAATTATGCTTTTTCAAATACTAATTGATTTCCATTTTACTTAATCCGTTCAATCACACTCTCCCTTCAATCAACTTTACATATATATATATACACACACACAAAAATCTTCTAGGGAAAAAGAAGGTGACAAAAGACAGAACAACCAAAAAAGAAAAAGGAAAAGTTAGATTAAAAGTGAAGGTTTAATAATCAATCTCTAAATTTTATAAAAAATTTAATTAATTTAATCCCTAAATTTTAATTAGATTTCATAAATTTTTTTCAAAATGCTCATTCATTTCTTATATCAATGTTAATAAATTTGAAAATATTAGAAAGGAAAAATAAATCCACGGAGGTGAAAATTTAATAATATGATTTTTCTTTTTTGTACTTTTCAATTTTCTACTTCTTTTATTTGAAAAGGATATTTAGTTAGATTCTTTTTTTTTTTTTTTTTGAGTTATTTTGGATTTGGAGATATTGAGGGAATATAGCTGAAGAAGAAAAAAGGAATATGCATTTTTAAAATGTGATGATTGGTCTTAAAAAGAAGGAACAAAGCCAAAAAATTAAATTATAAAAGAGAACTTTGAATTTTATTCTTTAATTAATATTTTTTTGTAGCTAATTAATCTTTTCATATATTTATAGAAAACAAAATCTTTTAATTTCCTTTCTTAATAATCTGTTGTGAAGATTAAGCTAGTTGGAAAGTTAAACATTATTGAAACTAAATAAGTCAATCATTTGATAAGAAAAAAGATATTGCATTGAGATGAATTGTACTATATCAATCTAAAAGTATATGATTTAATTTACGTTCTTGATTAAAAAAAATACTTATGTACTGTTCCTTCAAAAGTTGTAATATTGCTATTGACATTTTTTAAATGTTTCACATGACATTTAGAGTAGGATGTTATTGAAACTTTGGGTTGAAAGTGGGACTTTGACGTTGTGACAATGTTCGAGTTCTAATTTATGTTTTAGTCTAGGTCATTGTGAGATTCGTGACACTAATTTAGATATTAATTTTCGACAACATGTAAGGAACTTCTTCAATAAATGTAGTTAGAAACATCTAAATAATATTATAATTGGGTTAAGCATCAGCATAATTATATTTTCAAAATAAAATACATGATCTTTATGATCAATCTTAATTTGTTTGCTATCTTGGATGAATTGGATAGGGTATTAAATAATTATTCCTAAGCAAACTACTACGCAAAAAAGACAAAGTGTATTGGAAACTTACACTCAATAATTCAATTGTTAAATACTTACAAAACCCATTTCTCATTAATCCAATAATCAAATAAAAAATTCCTGAAAAAGAAAAAGAAAAATCACCTAAAGTGTGAATTAAAAAGAAGAAAGGAAAAAAAAAAAAAAATAGAATCACATCCCCATTGACATTGGGATAAGAATCTCTAACATCAACTAGTTGATTCTTGTTTGTTGGATTTCACTAATAATGCCTCCTCCACTCTGCCACTAAAGTAATGAATGTGATTGGCTACACAATATAGCATATGTTAAAATTGAGCTAAAACATTAATTTTGGCATCATAGTAATGGACAACTTTTTTGGTTTCTTCCTTGGTTGGCTATGGCCTTTGACCCTCTTCCCCTTCATCAATTTTCCTTAACATTTAGTTTCTTTAACAATATTCATATAAACCCACTTGTAATTAACAATGTCACTCTCAATCAATAAATAATAACAATTTATTACTCTACCGGCCACGTGTATGGACAGTAATATATTTCAATTTTTATTCGATCGCACTAGAAAAGTTAAATGGACAGTGAGTGCTAGTATGTTAATTATTATGGACGAAATTATTAATATACTAATAAATGTCAATATCCCAATGTTGAAATTAAATTTGAGTATATATAAAGTAAAGTAGTTATTTTTGTTGGTCTAGTAGACTATAGATTAAAACAAATATAAAGGGTTAGAAATTGTAGTCCTTTTGAAGTGATAAATCATTGGTGTGAGATGGGACCTTTTTTAAAAAAGAATTCTTCTTTACCTTACTCCAATGAAGAAGATACATGGAAAAGGAAAAAGGTACAACATCAATTCAAAGGAACACTTAGAAACTTTTATTATTATGACTTTAATTTTGCAACATAAATACATGAAATATATACAAAGTGATTAATATTTATGTATGTTGTTTATCTTAGGGTTATGGTGTCCACTCAATTTGGAAGATGGAGAAAGACCAACAAATTATGCCCTTTGTGGCTGTCTTTTTAATCAAAAAAGGGCTGCCTTCCTCCATACCTCTTGGCTCCCTAAAAAGCTAAGTCAATCAAATAAATAATATACATATATATTCATAATTTTAACCATAAACAAAGACTTACCTTTTACAAAGGTGTCTTGTATAATTTATAGGCCAAATAAGTGATACAAATAAAGGTATCAAATTGTTGTACCTTAGAGTTGTAGAAAGTAATTTGAACTTATATTTAATATGTAACTTTTAGTTATCAAAATTTAGGAATTTGTTAAATCTGAAAGCCTTACATCATATAAACACTAATTAAGTTTCAAAACGGTGCTATAAGATTCGTTCTTCTAATAAACTATGTCTACTAGAACATTTTGTTAATTGGTATAGACTTGAACTATCTACCTCAAGTCCAGATGTTCGATTTTCTATCTACATGTTATAAATTATATATAGTTACAAATCACAAATCAATCAAATATAGTTTATATGACTCACATCTCTACCAATATTATGTTGTATTATTGTGCACAATCTTCCTAGAACAATAACATAAAATAAAAATTTAGTGATGATTAACATGCATTGTTTCTTTCGAGAGCATTGAACGACCCTTTACATAATCTAATTTGGTAATATAATAATTTCATTGTAGTCATTATATAATATTTGGAGAAAATCATTTTGGTTTCAAAGAAAAGGAAGGAGTCCCATGTGGAAGGTTAGACTAACAAACTAACTTTCGATAAACCCTAATTAAACTCATGTTAGGAATAGTGAAAGATCAAAGTTACTCATTTGGTGGACAAGACAAGTAACAACCAAATGTGATATACCAAACTACATTTTGGTGTATATCCTTCTGACTCATATATAAACTATTAAGATCATATGTTTGTTAATAATTTTGTTGCAGTATTTTTATCTGTTTTTACAGCAGAAGAGTATTAATGGGTAAATGATAATTTTCATTTTCTTGAAAAGGTGAAGAAAAAAAATGAAGGGTTGGAATGAGTTTAGATGTTGATATTCTTTGATATTGACAAATTAGGTCTTCCATATTTTCTCACCACAATTCATTCAAATGCCCTCTGAATTCCCAAAAGCCAAACTCCCCAACTGGCAATTGTCTCTTTCTTACATTTCATCATCTTTATACACCTTCAATAATACTTTAAACTTTAGTTCCTCATGCCTTTTTCAATGTCATCCTTCTTCTCCTAACACTTTCATCTCTGTCTTTTATTCCAAAAACATAACTCAAAATTTCTTTATTTCTGATCCATCATTTTCCACAACACAAATTATTTCATTTTCAATTACATAAGCCTTCAAAGGTTGTATGAGTTTACTCACTCTATTAGTAGTTCAATTCTAATGTATTATTTTAAGTTTCTAACCTATTTTATCGTAACCGTATTAAACATTGTAGTGTATGCCTCCTCATATTTCATATCTAATAATTATTACTGGAAAAGTCACGTGTATTCATGCTTCATCTTTGAATATTTTGATTTTTATTAACTATGGGCAACAAAATCAACAATTTGTCGTATGAGATTAAATAATTAAGCAACGTGTTTTGAACAGGATTGCAAAGTATAGAAATATATGTTGAAGGTCTAACACAAAAACCTTTGACAATACAACTTACTCATACAAACTCAAATTAAAGACATTACCTACAAAAAGAACTTCCATTAACACGGATCGAGCTTGAGCTAATAGGTGCAATCTAAAATCTTTGACACACACTTCCTTCTATAAAACAAAAGTTATTCCTTTCAATGGTTGATAATACTAACTTGAGCATTAGAGTTCAGGTGACCAACTGAGGTCTGTGACAAGTCAACAATCCACGGTTGATAGGGACTTATTGGACTTCACATCATTGACCGAACCTAGTTTGTCAATTTATTCATTACTAACTAGTGAGGACCTATGTGTGTGTATATATCTTAACGAATTTAAGAATTTCTTAAGACATTGTGTGGTAAACAATTGATCAGTAAAACTTAACTAACAGTAGCTACAACAACATGAGAATTTGGTATAATTTAGCTCCTATCTTTAATTAGGAGTTTATTTAACCTTTCGTTACAAAAATATACAACACATATCATAGTCAGTCTGCCCCCAACAACTTCACAGTGTTAACACAAAGAACTACAAGAGTTATTTAAACACAAATTAAAGAGCAATGTTAAAATAAAGAGCTTATAGGTGCTTTACTGCTTTTAGTTATCATATCGCACATTAATATATTTAAATTTGACACGAAAACCCTATTATCTATCCCTTCATTTAAACAAATATATGAAGGCACATTATAAACTACTAGCTAGCTAGGTCTCCTATGAATACCATCCACAAGAAAAAGCTCAAAGAGAGACCATCACATAGAGTGGAAAAGAATATATAATGATACTAAGGAACTCAGAGAAATTGTAAGCATATGAAGAACCAAATAAGTTAATAAAAAAATAAACTTATAAAATGAAATATACTACCGCAGTTCACAAGAATATATAACAATCAATCATCTAAAAATACTCTCTTGTCACTTGGAAGTTGGAACAAACATCTATAGTAAACTCATGTTTCGAAATATATACAACATTTTCCAACCCCCATAGCGATCGACATTGTAGCCTTATTAAATATACCTACAATGTCAATCAAAAATTGACATTAAAGATCTGTTTATTTCTTTGTTATCTCATCTGATTTTCTTAGACACACATAAGTGGAGTAAACCATTCAGGGTAAAGAAAAAAAACATAAGTAACATAATCAAATTAAACCAATGTCTTACTTGCAAATCAACGGGCCAAAAGAGCGTTGCCATCTTGTTAATCAAACAGAGGATGTTGGTTGAGTGTTCCGAGATCATATAGGATGCATTCACTTGGATAGATACCCAAATTCATTCAAAGAGGTGCAAGGAGATGACTGCTTTCAGAGACACTATATCATCTGTTTGATAAGGGTTTTAAGTGGAACTGTTTGGAAGTGATAAATTTTGGTAATGATAGATGTGTATGGATCTCTCTAAGATAGCCTTGGTCGATGATGAAAGTTTTAGGTACCCTGAAAATTTAATTTCAATCTAAGTTACATATCTTTATGGGGTTTTTAAATTAAGTTATTAGTTAGCTAAACTTTTAACATTGTCATTGCCATTACTGTACATTCCCTACGTTTGAACTCTTAACTCTCAAGAAAATAGGAAATATCTTAAATCTAAAATTTTTTTAGTTGACTACAAAATTTAACTAAACTTATAAAATAATTATAATAATAAATACTTGTATAGGTTAGCAAAAGTAATTATACTCCAGCCATATTTTTATTGTTATATTATTTTTTAAAACATTTATAAATAGCCAAAAGTAACATAGAAGAACAAAAAATGAAAAGGATAAAATTAAGAAATTTATATAAGAATATATAAGCTTATACTTTATGCACTAATCTAAAAGGAAAAACTTTCTCTATTAATCAAATTTAAAAATTTTAAGAAAGTGAAACTTTTTTTCTTCTTTTACTTTTTAGTACAAAATGTATTTATGCACTCCTACTCAGTGAGCATTTGCATCTCCCAATAACTGGCCGGAACAAAAATGGCAACCTCCGGCAACCCCTTCTGGCATCAGTTGCTCTTTGGGCGGTGGTTCTCTGCCTTTGCCTCCATTCTTATGATGTCCGTCTCCGGGGCCGCCTTCATGTTTGCCCTCTACTCCTCCGACATCAAATATTCCTTTGGCTACGACCAAACCACCCTCAATTTGCTCAGCTTCTTCAAGGCCTTAGGCGGCAATGCCGGCATCATCTGCGGCCTCATCAATGAGGTAGCTCCGACTTGGATGATTCTTCTAATCGGCGCCGTCATGAACCTTTTTGGCTACATCATGATTTGGCTAGCCGTAACCAAACGGATTCCCAAGCCCCAAATATGGCATATGTGTCTCTACATTTGCATCGGAGCTAATTCTCAGACCTTTACAAATACTGGGGCCATTGTAACCTTCGTCAATAACTTCCCGGAAAGTCGTGGTTGTGTTTTGGGACTTTTGAAGGGTTACGTCGGCTTAAGCGGCGCCATTTTGTCCCAGCTTTACCATGCCTTTTATGGCAACAATTCCAAATCTTTTATTCTCTTAATTGCTTGGCTTCCCGCCGCCATCACTGTTGTTTGCCTCCGTTTCGTTCGCATCATTAAGGATCTCCGGCTGCCCAACGAGGTCAAAGTTTTATACCATATCCTTTATATTTCTCTCGGCCTTGCTGGGTTGTTAATGGTTTTTATTATTTTGCAAAATCGTATCGGGTTTCATCAAATACAATACATCGGAAGTGCCATTGTTGTGATTGTTCTGCTTTTACTGCCTCTGGCCATTGTTTTCAGAGAGGAATTGATTGTTTGGAAGAGTAAAATCGGAAACCCAAATGCACAACTAGAGTTAGCATCTCAACAACCGCCGCCGCCACTTATCTCGGCAGTGCCACTGAGCCCTCCGTCGGACTCCTGCTTTAAAAACATGTTTAAACCCCCAAACAGAGGAGAGGACTACACAATCCCTCAAGCCATTTTCAGCGTCGATATGATCATTCTTTTTATCGCCTTAATCTGTGGTGTCGGTGGAACGTTGGCGGCGATGGACAATTTGGGTCAAATCAGCGAGTCTTTGGAGTACCCATCTCAGAGTACCACCACATTCATCTCTCTGGTCAGCATATGGAATTACCTCGGCCGTGTAGTCTCCGGATTCGTATCGGAATATTTCTGGAAAAAGTACAAAGTCCCACGTCCTCTATTTCTCTTTGGGATGCTTATTTTATCCTGCGTCGGCTATCTTCTAATCGCATTCGGAGTTCCACATTCACTGTATGTTTCTTCAATCATAATTGGGTTCTGCTTTGGAGCGCAGTTGCCATTGATCTTGGCAATCATATCGGAAATTTTTGGGTTGAAGTACTATGCGACTCTAAGCAATTTGGGAGTAGCTGCAAACCCTATTGGGACGTATATTATGAATGTGAAAGTGGTGGGTCATTTGTACGACAGGGAGGCTGAACGGCAGATGGAGGCAGCAGGGGGACGAAGAAAAATAGGGGAGAATTTGAGTTGCTTGGGAGTGGAGTGTTACAGAAAGGCATTTCTTATAATCACGGGGACGACGGTGTTGGGAGGAGTTGTTTCCCTAATTTTAGTGGTTCGGACATGGAAGTTTTACAAGGGCGATATTTATAAGAAGTTCAGAGAGGAGGAAGGTGAAGACGTCGAGATCAAAACCACCGCATCGACCAAGACGCCTAAAACTGAATCTGTTTAGTAATCTTTTCTGCTAAAACTATCATCTTCAGGAAAAAATGGACACTATCCTAAGTCCTAACAGACACCCATTTCTGAGCAGTTGGAATTAAGCTTTTGTGATGAAAGTAAAAAGTAATATAAATTAAAAGATGAGAGAGAAAATTTGTTCCTCGGAAAAAAGGGAAAAGGCTTTCAAAAAATGATAATTGGATTGATAGGATTATAAATTTCATGATTATTTTGAAAAACATCCATATGTTTAACTCAGAATTAATGTATGAATGGGTTTCAAATGTGGGCCACAATAATTTAAATTGATTGACTTTATATTGACTCATGAAAATTTAATAACTCATCGAGCGAACAACACATACCTTAGTCAGGTCTTGCTCCAAGAACTTCACACACACACACACACACACACACACAAAAAAAAAAAAAAAAAAAAAAAAAAAAAAAAAGGAAAGAGGTGAAGGCAGATAAAGCAGACAAGACATCAATGTCAAATTTCTATGGGAATAAAAGAGTTGGAAGACATTAAGGTAATGTTTTAGGCCAATTCCATTTTTTTCTTCCTACAGATTCCACGAGCATTAATTAACTAAATCTAAGGAGAACATATGCAAGCCATCCAACTAAATTATTCAGAAAGTATACATACTGTCTGTATTGGTGTTATTCAGAAAGCACGCACTGACAAAATGAACTGTATTGATGGTATTAGTGTTTGAAGTTTGAAAATTTTTTTTTCTTTTTCCTGACCGATTGGAATCATAGTTTCCTAAAATCAAAGGCGTCCAAGCTTCCAGTCCAGAGTACCAAATATTTGTCCATCTTACTGACAGGTATGTACAACAGAAAGTTCCAGACTCAGTCTTGCTTATCATCCATGGCATCTACCGGTTTTGGAGGTGGGTGTTGCTGACCAGCTAGAGGTTCCAACTCCACCTGTTAAGATTAAGAAAAAAAAACTTGCTTCAAACAGCTAGAGGTGAAAATTTTCAGAATTGAAACCAATAAACAGTAGGTTTAGTTTAATGTAGAACACCCACATATCCGCTGTGAATTTTGAAATAAACAAAACAACAAAATACATACAGAAACTAATAGAAAGACATGTATCGATTAATACAAGAAAATGAAAACACATATCCTTGTGTCAAATTTCATCTAAGTTAGTAGTATACATCTCTGACGTCTTCTTTAGCTTGATATAATAAAAAATGCATAATGATTTGGGATCGACATAGAGAAGAGAAAATTGGAGGAGGGGAAAATCTAAGGATGCTATCAAATTCAAAAGAATCCATCTCTGATTTATTCATTCACAACTAACACAAGTGATTCTAGCAGGTCCTATAACCCAAGAATGATTTAAAATGGAAAAGGGCAGCATTGAGGCCTTTCCCCTTGGTGAGTTGAAGGGTAATTATCGAAACAACTTGAGGTGTAAATGACGCGAAGAGTCTCTCTCAACATCTTCGGTGGAAACTTTGCCTCCAAAAAATTTAGATGATCTTCGACAGTTCGAGCTCTCTAATTGGAGAGCCCAACATAAGCTCTTTTCGTCTTTTTCTTTTTCTTCTTTTTGTCACTATTCCTGATTCAACCTCCATCATCGACTTAGATTGATGGGCTTTTTATGTAATCCTTCATCTTAGATAATGGGACACCTTCTCATTTCTCCTTTAGGGCAGTTTTGTTCGGTGAATGAATTTATTTCAGCTTCTTTACAAAATAAATAAATAAATAAAAATTGAACCTGTTTAAGTAAAGGTCATTGCTCTTTCGAAACTACCCTAACAGTACAAATCAATAGACATAAGTGCCTAATTAACGTCAGTTATGAACCCATCATTTATTTCCAATGTCTTAAAGTTAGTTCATTTTCCTTCCTAATCTTGTATACATGTTTCTACCCCGAAATACCAAAGAAAATCGAACGTTCCATCATTACCCAAAATCACTATTCGATAGAAGGTAATTGAAGTAACAAGATGCAATCCTATTAAATCTCCTCAGTATGCAAAAGTTATTAAACGTGACTTCTTGAGAAAAAAAAAAATTAACCAATACAAATAGCCGAAGCCAAAACTCCTTCATTGTTTCCGAAAACTACCTTAGCAACAAGCATTCGGTCAATAACAAGACAAATTGATAAAAGCTTAACCTTCTACATAAAATACACACATCATTAGTCCAATTTCTAAACAAAAATTCATCCATTTACCTAAACTTTCTTGTCAAAAAACAGTTTATAAACCAAAATTCAGTATAAACGATAGCAGAATCACTCACATTGCTATTTTGTTTGGCAGCAGGGCGATAGGGACAAGCCGGCGGTACCACCTGCGGTTTTCTATATTCCCAGCCAAAAAGTCCATAAATTTTGCCCTAATAGAAAATTCAAGAAAAACAACAAAAAAGAAAAAGAAAAAGAAAATTGAGATGAATATTAACAAAAATTACATCCAAATCTTTAAGGCGATTAGATGAACATGCGAAAAGACGAGATCCAAAAGAGAAAATGAGTCATATTTGGCGTACCATAATTAAATAGAATAGAACAGGAAGAGCGTTGACGACTGGAATGAGAAAAAGAGGCAACAGGCACGCCAAGCAAACCTAATCAAAACCGAAAACAAGCGTAAAAGAATATTTCAAACTACGAATCGCAAGAAATTGAGGGATTTTACCATCTTCGAATTGAATTGCCAAAAGATTGAAGAAAGACGATCGCGAATCTGAAGAACTGACGGACCCTTCGATAAATCTCAATTTATCTGAGCGGAGGAAAAAGAAATATGAAACCGTAATATGAAGGAGAAAAAGAAAATGAGAAAAAAGTTGTAAAAAATATTGGCCCATGCAGGTCTCGAACCTGCGACCTTCGCGTTATTAGCACGACGCTCTAACCAACTGAGCTAATAGGCCCATGTTGATGATTAATTCCTAATTTTTGTATTTACTCATTTATTACTTATCACTTATCTTTTATATACACAAATCATTGAACATTGTGATTGTAAGGATCAATCTTAAAAGAAAAGAAAAAAAGAGTTATGTTCATTCATCCACACAATTCAACCCAAAACATGAAGTTGAATTATAAAAAACTGACAAAAGATAATGATGAAGCAAAATGTGATATAAATAATGTATGTGTGTTAGTAGTTTAGATGTAACAGCTCAAACTCAAACTTTGGACAAGACTTATCATATAATAATGGGCTATAAATTATAATGTCTCTTCAAAATCCAAAGCCCACCACTCAAAAAAGCCCTTAGCTTAGCAGCTTCTTTCAAATTCTATGGTTTTTTTTCTTCTCATTTTGGCATTTGTTTTTATTTAGAGGGTAAAGATTTCTGGCTTTTAGGCACATGGCTCTTCATGTATTCTTCTTCTTCAACATAAAAGATTTAGATGCCTATGGGCCCTTTTTTCTGTCATCCCTAAATTATTTCGAATTCTGTCCTTTCTGTGTGATCATCTATGTATTATGATAATATATACATTTATGGCTTTCATTTCATAAAATGCAATAATGGCATTTTTAATAAGTAAAGTTTTTGTTAATCATTAAAAACTTTAGTTCCATACTTAGACCATCATACCCTTTATTTGTTTTTCCAATTTCTAGAAAATCAACCGTAAAGTTTAAATTTTATATATATATATATAAGAAAATTTATGAGAAGTATAAATATAATGCAAAGTACATATATGAGAAAACTTTGTGTTGTTTTGTTACTTTAATGATCGTTTGATAAGATGAATAAATATATTTTAAACTCAATCTCTATAACAAATCAAGTTTTTTTTTTTTTTTTTCATTCTAAACGTGATGGTATTTTATTAGATAAGATTTAAAAAAATGATTTGTTTAGATTATTAGAGAAGAAGCAATCACTGCAAAGGTGCTTTCTAAGGGAAGTTTTTGAGGAGAGTAAAGTTGAACTTGGAAGTTATATAAGGAAAACATGTTTGAAGTAATATTTGAAAGATTGTATTTTGATAACTTTCTAAATATTTAAGTCAGTGTTTATAAATGAAAAAAGTGTATAAATAAGTAAAATGAAAAAAGAAAAAGAAAAAGAGTTTGGCTAAACTTCAACATCCCCACATGGGTGAGGCAAAAGAATGTTTGGGAAGTGGAAACTGACAAATGAAGCCTTATTTGAAATATGTATTGGAAGTTAGCATCTTTTAATTTGTTTGCCATTGTTAAGCTAAAGAACCAAACAATATTCAAATAGTTCTGAATATGGCAAAAGATGACAAAAGAAGATAAAAAGAAAGAGATTGAAGCAATGGCTTATCATATTTCTTGGTTTGGAAACATTCGTATTCCACACAAAATCTCTTTATCACTCCAATAAATATATATATAAAATGTTAAAAGATCATATCCCTACTTTTGGACCCATATATTTTATGCACCATCATGGAGTCTCAACTTGTGTGACATTATATTTCTTCTTCGTTTTCTTCTTCTTTTATACATATATATTGCATTATTGTTTGGCAAAAAGTGGAATCTATAATGGTTGAGTTTGATTGGTGTATAAAGAGACAGGTTTTGTCCAATGAGACTGTGCCAACTCAACTTGTATTTTGTTTTCTTGTATGTATTTTGCTTACAACTCAATGCATTTTCTTCTTTTCCTCCTTTGGTTTGCTATCTTTGGAATCAAATCTGGCCTCTCACTCCCTTTGTCTCTACTCTAAAGTTAACACAGGTCTGTTTTCTTTTCTTCCTTTTTTTTTGTATTTCACACTACAATATACATTGACACCATCTTCTTCTCATTAAAATACAAAAAAAAATTAACCATTCTTTTAAAATTTGAGAACTAATTATAATCGTTGACAGTAACTTTGATAACTATTTACATAATTTACTTATTTGTGAAAACTGTTGACCTACGTACGTCCACTATATCTCTAAACCCTAAAAACCTCATAAAACATAAATATGATCCATAAATAACAAATAAAAGATTCAACTTAATCATTTGACAAACTTCTTAATAACCAATATGAGTATATACATCATGCATGCATTAGCAAACCATGATGGAATTGATTCATTGTTTTGAATTATGTATGCTGATCTATATGTGATCATGATCCCTTTGTTATATATACATAAATACTTACATTAATTATATGTATTACAACATTCTCCACAAATGTGAAGCTTATTCTTCCTTCTCAAAAGGCACAATATGATTGCCATATATGGGATGTTAATGTGGTTTATCATAAGGTAAGGATAAGCTACTATATGTCTAATTTCAGCCATCTTCAATTGTTTCCACATGGTTTGAATTTTGTCATACTTTGAGAATGATGGACTTTAAAAGTGCTTATTTATATAGATAATTAAAATGATTACATAAAGTGGTTTCACTAATCATCTTGAATAATTAACTCATAATACCTATTTATAGGTAAAACATGGTAGTGTGCATAATTATAATAAAGATTATATTGATGTAACTTCCTGTCACATTCAACATTTAATTAAATTATTTTGCTAACCCTTTTTCCCTTGTCTCTAGCCTTTAGGACTCATTTAATTCGTTGAAAAGACTTTTGTGGTATGCTTTTATTTTACTTAAGAAATACGTTTAAAATTAATCGTTTACCATTGAATTTTTGTCTTTAAATATTATTTAGACTAATTATATATATAGTTGAAGTGAGGTTAGCTAGATAATAATGAATCTAATCTTTTCACGATAGATATGATATTATTAAATTTTTAAAAAGATTTATAAATTAATTTTATAAATTTTAACATTAGTTTACTTCTTCTTTTTACTATTTATAATCAAATTTATTTTTATTAAAACAACTCAGCTAAATAAATCTTTGTAAATAAAAAGAATCAAATCTAAAAACATGAAAATTTATAATTGTACTGAAAAAGTTCTTTTTCTTTCTCTTTTTGAATTAAATGTCATCAAGTTTTCTTTTTCAAACCAAAAAAAAAAAAAGATTAAATCATCTTTTTTTATATATAGTAATTGGTGTTTCAATTACTCATTAAGTTATGATTGATTTTTTTTATTGATATCGAGTTAACATAATAAATAATTATTTCTCTTAAAACAATTAGTTTGTAATCTAAATATAGACTCTTGCAATCTAATCTAAGTTACAACTATTATTAAAACTATACGATGCAAGTTACTAGTAATAGTTAAACTTTTTAAATGTCTTTCTTTATGTTTTCATTCATGGTAAAAGTAAAATACACATATATATGTATTTGAATTTACAAGTTACCACTATAAAATGGTCAAACTTTATTTTTTACTCATCTCAATGATAGGCTTCACTTTACCCTACCTATCAATAATTGATTTTCATATTTTTATCTCATACAATATTAAAATTACATATACTGAATTTATTTTTTAAATAAATTAAAAAAAAAATCTAAATATTATATTGGAAGCCCTTTTCTTTATCCTTCTCTAATCTTCGATCTTTAGCCTATGGAGTTTGAGCCAAGACTTTTCATTTCCAATCAATAAAGTGAACTCATTAATCCATAGAGTTAGGTCTAAATAAAAATACTTATTCAACTCATCTCATAATTATTATACTAAAATGGGACATTTCATTTTGAAATGAGAACAAAAGTAATGTAAACTACATTACACATCTCCACACAATATTTCATTTATTTTTGTTGGCATAAAAATACTTTTTTTTTTCTCCCTTTTCTAATATGAGATTTTGGACCCTATGAGGTCAACAACTCTCGTATCTGTTCCTTTTTTGTGCCATTTTTTTTCCACTTGGGACCCCCCTCTTTCAAAATTAAAATTTTTCAAACCAATAATAAAATCACCCAAAAAAGAAAAGAAATGAAAAGAAATTACAGCAAGAATTTAATGGAGTTTTCACTTTCAGTCCATAAAAAAGCCTAATTTCTCTTTTTGATCCCTGAAATTCTAATGCCAACACTCTGGTGTTAAGGAATGGTCTCTCTTATTATCCCAACAATAGTTATAAACCAAGTGATGGCTTTGCACCCATTTCATTGCATTTTTCTGTTGCTTAGTCAGCCCCCCTGAACGGAACGGCGACGCTGACACAGGCCGGCACCATGCCGGGGAGTATGCCGAACAACCTCCTGCTTTAAAATTTGTATACTTTGCCACGAATGGCTGATATCTGTAATCGGCTCTGTATTTTCCATCCTCTGTTGCCCATGAAGATGCATCCCATATTGAACCATAAAGCCACATTGGCCTTAGTGGAAATGTCGTAGCGCTTTTCCTTGGGTATCTTCTGATGGGTATGTCGTCGACGAGAAATCTGAAAACAGAGATAAAAAGAAAAACGGAGTGGTTTAAACAGAACCGAACCCAGATGGACTCACGGTGAAATTGAATGATGGGGGGTAATGAATTTACGTACATGATTTCATTTGGACGCCATAGAATGGCGTAATGGTGAAAATCTTTAGTGGGGTCGAACCAGAGATGGAATTTCATTTCTCTGCCGATGATTCGACCGTCGCCACTTCCTCTAACGTAAACATTGGTTTGTAATGTATACGGCTTACCGAATGTGGTTCCTAAGAATTCGATGTCGACTTCGTCGTGGAATCCTGGGTGGGCTTCGTTGTTCGAGAGCTGGGATTAAGAAAAAGAGAGAGATGAATTTAAAAACAGGGAATGACGAAACACAGAAACGTAAAAGAAATTGAAAAACACAAGGGATAGGGGAATACGTAGAAGGAGGTGATGACGCCGGCGGTGTAGCCGGGTTGGAGTTTAATGGAGGCGCCGAAGTAGCCGGATCGGAAAGGTCGGAGGGATTTGAAGCCGCTGCCGGTGGTGCGATCGAGCCAAATGGAAAGGGTGTTTTGGGAGAGGCTTTGGTGCTGAGGGCCCCAAAGGTTGCGGAAGCCTTTGTAGAATTCCATGGAGCGGAAGCGGGTGCTGGGCCAGAAGCCAGGGGAGGGAGGCCAGGAGGCGGCGGCGGGGGAAATGAGGAGGAGGAGGAGGAAGAAGAAGAAGGCCATGGGGAGAGTGGAAGTGGAATAAGAGAGTGAGAGTGGCAACCGGCGAGGGGGAAATAGAATAGAGAATGGGGAGATAAATAAATAAATAAATAAAGGGATAAATTGTTGCCTCAATGGAAATGTGGGTCCCACAGTTATATTTTGGCCAATTACAATCTCAGATTTCAAAGAAACACAAAATTATAATGTGAAATCAAATGCATTTCTCTTATTATTTTTCTTTATTGGAATTCATTCAAAGGAGAAATTCTGTTTAATGGGTGATGAAACTTTCATTCCAGTTGGTTTTCTATAAATCAAAAAATCAAATCTTTTTAATATAAAGTTGGTAGCTCATCAAATTATTCTCTCGTTGACAATTTTATACATGCATGTGAAACTAACACTTCAAAAAATTAAAATTATCCAACACAAATTTTGTATACGGATGAATGGTGTATGTGTGACATGTGTTTCAAATATGTCACTTCCATTTCTTTTTAAGAAACAATTGAATTATCTTCTAATGTCTAAATAATAATAAATTTTTAGAAATTCATTAAAATTGTTATTTCTAACAAAGCCTTAAATACACAACTATGCTATAAACAATCTCTCGTGGTTACAAAAATATAGATTGATTGAGACATTGCTTGTATTCTCAACAAACAATCAAACCAATGTTGCTAAATGTAATTTCCAAAAAGGAAATAAGAAAAAAAGGTGCATTTACATAAAATGAGAAGAGAGCATTTCAGATGGGTTTGATGGTGATATATCTCAAAACACTTGAGTAAAAAGAAACATAAAGAAATGTGTTTGAGGGTATGAAATGGAAGAGGATCTAATGTTTCTTTCTAAGTCTCTCAATCTCAACCACCATCTTTCACACACTTAAATGATAAAACATGTAACTCTGTTTGAAGAGGAAAAAAAAATAGTTTTGAAAGGGATTGGAGATGGGCTTTGCCATTAATGTCACTTTGATTCTTGTTCTTTTTCTTTTCCTATATTTTTCCTTTTTCTTTACCATGAAAAAACATTATTTAAAGACATAGTTACACAATCAAATTGTAAATCTGTATTCACAGTAAGTAATAGAGATATGCTCTACCTTGTTCAATAGTGTATTTTTGTAATATCGTTACCAATGTCCATTGAAATCCTCTTAATTAAACTCATTCCCTTCTGTTGATAGGTACTTGGCCTTTTTACATCCTCTATGATCCATTGATCCTGTCCTTTTCATTTGACTCAACCCCATTCTTTTTAGTTAAGAAAAGGACATCCTAAGCCACTCTTTTAACTTCAAACCCATCGTCACCAAATTATATTTCAATCTATGTAATGTAATTTTACTACTTTTATGTTAAGATATCATTTTACTATTTTTATTTTTCAGTTTCTTTCTATTTTAATCTTAATATTTTTAAATTTCACGTTTATATTCTTTTACTTACTTTCAATCCATCTTAAATTTATATTCAAGATGTTTATTACTTGTTTACAGGAAAAGAGAGAAAAAGAACTCTACTGCATTGATATGTAATGTCACGATTATCTAAGAGGAATAAAATTACCAACTGTAAAAATAGGATTTGAAAGATTAATTTAATTTAATGATATTATAATATTAAATTAACCTTTGAGGATAGAATGGAAAAAAAAAAAAAAAAAAAAAAAAAAAAGATAACAAAACAGAAGAAAATTATTAACTATAGACTTGTAAATTTACCATATCGTATAAGATTCTAATAGCGACACTAAAATAGAATATTTGAAAAATATTAGGATATATATGACAGTTGTAAAAGAAATCTGACTCTCACCTATTAAAACAATAATATTCCTATAAATAGTTTTGTAAACTACAATATTATATAATAAAATTAAAATCTAAAATATTAACTATTTAACTAAACAATAGTGTTAAAAGTAATACGAAATGCTACACTATTGTTATAATATGTTTATTAAACTACACTAACATATACTGAGAAAAACAAAATTCACGGTAAGTATGAAGGGTCTGAAGTTTTGACGTTAATTTATACTTTATAACTGATTGGTTGAGTTATGTTTATGATGACTTCTGAAACAACACACTTATATTAATAATATTAGATTATTGTTATGATTAAGGTTTAAAATGTTGATGTAAGAAAAAAAAATATCATTCATAACTTTTATTTTGTTGATTTTTTTTTGTATGTTACATAAATTTTCTTACAATATAATAGGAATATCGATTCACCACCTATCGTTAACGTAGTCATGATCTTGTTGTGTATTGTGATTGAAGTAGAAAATCGACGTTGGTCATCACCTTATAATAAGACGTTTAACTTTGTATTTAGTTTGATGATGTTGTTTGGTTGGTGGATGTTATTGTTTTTGCAATACTTTGATGATATGTTTGCCTTAATACATATATATATTATTAAAAAGTAAAATAATTTTTAAATCAGATAAAATCAAAATAAAGAAATATGTTGAAATTACGTAAATGTATATAATAAAGTTAAAAATGTGAAAGTAGGGTTTGTAAAAACAGAATTGAAATCTTATGTTTATCCAAAAGGGGTAAAATTCCAGAGTCTGTCAGTAGTGAATATATAAAAAGTAGATGGCCCCAATTCTTCTTTTTTTATATATTCACATTTATATATATTTGAAAATTTTATTTTCATTTTATATTAGTCCAAATTATTTAATTTCACTCTAGAAATAAACATGAAGCAACTTGTACTATACAATCACAAACCCATGTCCATCTTTTCATCAATACTGTGGGTTCCCCAAGGCTATCTTCACTGACCCCACGTATGATTTCTTCTCAAACCTATTCAATTCCTATTTGCAAGAAATAGAACCATGACGCACGAACAAAACATAACCATCAAATAAATATGTGTTCGTGTATCACTATGGGCATGAAGTGGTTATGTTTCCTTCCAAAGATGATCACATTAGCTAGACTCTTCTCTAGACCTAAACCTATTACTATAGACCAGACTTATGTCTATTAAAGTGCCAATATCCCAATCAAACTTTATGTTCCACTCAAAAATCCTAGGAAGCATCTACTCTAGCACAAAACATCTCTTACATAGCTCCTTTAGCAGGGAATTAAAATATAAACTATCGAGATCGAGACTCAATCACGTGCTGTTACAAAGAATATAAGTGTTATAGATTCTGAAATTTCAAACGATTAATATGATTGTGCTTTTGCAGTATATCATAGACCAATAAACTTAGTTATGAAATAGCGGTTGATGATAAGATACCACGTATAGAGTATTTTCATCATTGTTAGATTATTATTCTTAATTTTTAAATCTATAGTAATACAACAATGCATATTAATTGATTAAGCATATTTGACATATAATTAAGATATGTTATTTTATTTCATATCATATTGAATTATTAAATGTTTCTCATCCACATTTCCCCTTTACACCAACATAAAAAAATACTTTATTATAATTTCATAAAATTATCAAAATCTATTCATGTTTTGTTCTTAATAAAATTTCAACCATTGGAAAAAGTGAAGAAATGGAATCATAGTTCAATAGATGATTACATGAAATTTAATTGGGATATATATTTCATCAATGAAAGTTGACTCATAATTGATTTTCAAGTATGAATCAATCAAATTAATTAGTAACAAACATAAGTAAACAGTAAACATAAGGAATGTTTTGAGTTATACCAAAACTTTGGTAGTTGTGTCATGTGTGAATTTTAAATTAACCTTGAATAATTTGGATGAATACTATAACTAATACCTCAATAAAGTAAAATTAAAGATTAAATTACTAACTTTAGTTCTAAATTTCAAATCTAGGTCTATTAATTCATGGTTTAATTTTCACATTATAGTTTTAATAACTCAACCATTTTTTTAATATATAAAATAGAGATACCATTTCTTTAGCGATTTACATCAAACCAAATTCGACACAATCAACAAGTAAAACCATCTCACCAACAATAGAATTGAAATCCATCAATTACTAAACAAGCTAATTTATCTCACATTCCTAATATAAAACCATTTGAATATGCTTAAAACTTTCTTTCTACATAATTAATAAACTACTAACAAACTATCGATTGAATATCCTAACATGCCACTAACAGTGTGCTATAAGCAGTTAAATGAACTCTATTTAGATTGAATATCCTAAATCTCTCAATCATTATGGAGTGAAATTAAGTAGGAGATATGAGTTATAATCCGTAAGTGAATTAAATTAGATTTGTTTCCAACAAAACAATCATAATAGTTTTTTATTAAAATCAATATATATGTCAATAAATGTAAATATCCACCTCACGTGTAACATAGGGTGAAGAATAAATACAAAGGAGAACCATATATATATATATACTCCATACCATATAAAAATGCACACACAATCAATCATAATGTAAATATTGTATTCTAAGAATTTGATGCGGTAGGGCATCACATTATTGTACCTCACTTAATGTTAACTTGCAAGTAATCAATAATTCGGTCGGAGATTTCTCCAATCAATCACCCATTGACGGTCCCGATTTTGCCATTTGTCAACCGTGCTCATTCTGTTACTGTAGGCTCAAGTACACTGGATTCTTCAACTGAATACTTTCTTCCTCGCTTTTGCAAAACAAACGGTGCGTTGACGTATGTGTAAGGTGACAGTCACTGCCCTCTCTTGTCGGCCAGTCATAATTTGCCAGCTCATATCCCAGCGGGTGCATGAATTTTCCATGCTTTCACTCTCTCCCCTTATCAAATCATATTTCATAATTCATACCATATTTAGCTTAATACATTTTTTACTCTTTCCTACTACCTTTTCAATATTAACCTCCATAATTGTAACCTATTGTCTTATAAAAACTAAACATTCTTTTTTTAATTTTGTATTGATGTAGAATTATAATGTGAGATCAAATACTAAAAGCTAGCCACATCTTTCTACAAATTTAGACAATCCATACAGGAATATAATATTTTTTTTCTTTTTTCATTTCACATATAAGTTATAAATGGAACTTGTAGGAAATTTAAAAAGATTCTTGGCTACTGCATATTTCCATAAGATTGTGATCCGTATACTTTATTATTATATTATTATTCCATGTCTCATTCAATCTTTATATCATACCCATATTTTAAATAACAATGAACAATAATTTAAAAGGTAAGAAAGAACCTAAGCTTTGAAAAATGTGAACTAATTGTAGCCGACAAATAATAGGGCATGTGGAGACATTTCAAAACTAAGCACCTTGACACCGCTTCTGGATGATTAGTCATCTGATCAATTTCAAGAGTACTATTAGCATACATTTACAAATGTATTGGAATGTTTCCATCTATTGTTTGGCGCTTGGAATTACCAAGTACGGAATCACGTAACAAACCTAACCTATTTACATGCCTATTTTTCATTTTTATATTATTTATGTTTATAACATGGTCTAAAAAATGTGTTATGCAATTCAGTAATATGTAGTATGTTTCTCATGGACATAGCTAACATATGGTTAGTGAGGAATGTATTTTTATTTTTTTTATCCATCTTTTATTGTTTATGTCTCCGAGCTTAGCGTTTAACATTTTGGTCATTGATTCTAACATGAACAATATTTGATGGAAGGGACAAGATAAATCAGTTAACTTTTAAAAACCAAAATATTTATAAAATATAGTTAAATTTCAGATTTTATCGATGCTATACAAATGCAGATAAACTGTTGTAAAATGTAACTTCTATTAATGTATTGATAAATATTAACAAAAGTCAATTAGTACCTATATGAATGTTTATCATTGGCATAATATGAATTTTGTTGTGTTTTATAAATATTCTCAATAATTTTATGATAATTTCTCTAGAAAAAAAATATTCGCATAAATATTTAATATAATACCAAAAAAAACGAAAACAGGAAGAACGCAATATGATTAAAAATATATAAGACTCCATTAATCTCGCGCTTAATTCTCTATCAGCTTTTGATTTACTTGTTAGAAAAGCCATTTATTACGCATTGTTTATTAATTTGAATTGGAATATAATTATGTATTGCGAATGAATTATATATATATATATATATGCGTAAAGAATAAAGAGATTTTGATAATGAAAAGAAATAAAATATTAAAATAATAAGGATATATCATAAGTTTTGGATCACAAAATCCCTTTGGATACCATTATACAATTATCATTCATGCATATGACAAAAATAAATATTGATAAAAAAAAAAAAGTTTTTGAATTGAATTATTAATGCACAACTATAAAATATATATATATATTTATAATAATAATTCAAAAAAAAGAAAAAGGGAATCTAAGGCTTACCGACACTTTCTCAATATTGTATTTTACCCCAAGACGGAAATTTCGTACGTTTTTATGATCTTAGTAAAAAAAAAAAAAAAACTATATTGAAAATAAATAAATTAAAATAAACTTTTTTTAAAAAAATTCCATCCTTTTTTTTTCTTTATCTTTTTAAATTAACTAGAAAAAAAAATGTGACGCTTAATTTACACGTAGTGTCCTTTGGTCTATATTTTTGTTTTCCTTCTTGAGATGTCTCTCCAACATTGTTTCATTTATATCCAAAGGTGCTCTATAGTGTTATGAATGAATCTGTTTGTGAGAAGGTTTCACAAGTTTTGACAACAATTTTCTTAACTAACTTTAGGTACGGCCTTAAGTTTAGAAACTTATTTCCAACATATCCTAGTTTTCTCTACTTGGATCTTTGTTGTGCTAAATTTTTTTTATCAATCTATATCTTTAATTTCATTAATAAATTCTATCTACCAACCTTTATAGAAACTTTATGCAAAAGTTTGAATTATATTAGACATCCTCTCATATCAATCTAAACACAACAAATAGCTTGAAAATGTTGAGATGATAGACATGACAATGTAATCATTAGGTCTGCAAGGATAACTTGTTATTTTGTAACAAAAGCAAAAGTTATGCTATGCATCCATGGAAGTAGCATAACTTAGACAAGAAAAAAAATCATGGAATTGATTAGTTTAAAAGTAAAAAATTATTATCTATCTTTTCATAGTATTTGCTAAATCATTACATTTAGTTGCATTTTCACTCCATTTAATTTCTTAGGAAAATTACTCCTGTTCACATTTTATGTACTGTTTGATAACAAGTGTAAATAATAAATAAACGAAGTATTGTTAATAAAGAAAAAGAGAACTTTCTCATCTCATTTTGGAATTATGAGAACAAAAGGATGATGGGATTCTGAACATGTGGTGGGATCAATTCGGTAAAAATCTTCCCTTTTGATTTTTAATTGAAAATTTCTTGAAGAAAAACCATTTTAATAACCTCAATTCTTTAACAACAAAAAAAAATCCTCAATTTGGGGGTAATAATTGAGTATTTGTGTAATGAAATTTCAAAATTGAAGAATGGAAACAAATGAGTTCAATGAGAACATGCTTGAAACCTACACTTTCTTTTGAAAAGGTAAATAGATACACAAAACTATAAGCTCAGTCTGTGGTAGGATATTGAAGAGAGAGAGAGAGTGAGTGAGGGAAGAAAAGGGGAAATTTGTTGATGATGACCGCGGGGAGGATCCGGAAGGCTCCATTATTGGTTTACCATTAAAACATAAATGAAGATGGTACGATCTGTACCAGTCCCCAGCATTACCAAACTTCATAAATTTGGATCATAATTGAATGGCGATGGGGTAACATTTTGACGGTCTACACAAGCACATCATCATAATCCGTATCCCCAATAGAATACAAAACTGAAATGCCATTAAAACAAGAGACCCAAAATGTAGGATTCCCAAATCCACCGCACTCCACATTCTCTTCTTCTTCTTCTTCCTCTTCTTCCTCTTCCTCTTCTTCTTCCTCTTCGTCTTCTTCTTCATCTTCATCTGTTGGGACCCAATATTGGGTTTTGACATTAACCTTCAAACCACACATCTCTTGGCATTTGGCACCATTTCAGCCGTTGGATCAAACAAAACTGTCAGTATTCTTCGCCGTCTACTGCACAACCATCCACTTTCTTTTCCCCCCTTTTCTGTAGCGAAAGCTGAAAAGGGGATGCTGTTTCTTCTTCTTCGGTAATTTTCCTTTAAGATCAACCCCAATCTCAAAGCTTCACCACAGGAGGATTCACTTTTTACTCCTTTTTTGAGGGTCAAAAGGTACTCACTTACTGCCCCTCTGCCCTACTTCTTCTAATTCTTCTACCCATTTCTGTTTGTGTGAAAATTTCTGGGACCTTTTTCTGTTTTTCTTACGATTATGGATATGGGTTTTCTGTAATGAGCTGATCTGAATCATTGTTTCTTTATGGTGACTGTTTGTGTGATGATTCGTGTTTCTGAAATGTGGGAAAACGTTGATTCGTGAGTTTATTGAGAAACATGAACAGTTGATTCTAATTTGTTCGGATTAAGCATGATGGATCTTTAATTTGTATGTCTTAAATGTGGAATTCCTTCAATGGTTAGGTGTTATTTTGTGCTATGAAGAAAATGCATAGCAAGTAGAAGAGCAGATACTGTTCTATTTTCAGTCTGATGGAGTGGAATATGTATCCTTGGAGTCAAGGATCACTTCCTTGACATTTTGAATTTTCTAGGATTAATTCAAAGAGTGAGTGATTAGCTTTCAGTTTCAAACTAGAGCCGGCAGAGATTAATGGATTCGGAATTTGTTGGTGGAACAAACTTGATGGGACTAA
The DNA here is from genome assembly GCA_025688845.1 of Cucumis hystrix. Classification (NCBI taxonomy): domain Eukaryota; kingdom Viridiplantae; phylum Streptophyta; class Magnoliopsida; order Cucurbitales; family Cucurbitaceae; genus Cucumis; species Cucumis hystrix. The sequence continues at coordinate 25,982,763 of CM046886.1, forward strand.
GGAGTTGGGATGAGTCAAGCAAGAAAAAACTCTTTTATGTTTAGGCAATTACTGTATCTCTCAAGACTAAATAGAATGTAGAAGCTTATATGCCATGCCATGCCATGAAATTGAGAAGAACAAAAGAAAATTTTATTTTCTTCTCTGTTGGCTTTTAAAGTCTAAAAGATAACGACTCCACACAAGTAAGAGGGCCAAAGTTGTTTTTGAGAAGTTAATGAAATATCATAACTTTAATGACTGAAATATGCTTCCTTTCTGCTCTGGTTTAATTTGTGTTTGGCATAGACTTTCAATACCTTCATAGTTCCTTTGAGTAATAAAACACTTTCTAAATTCTTCCATGTCATCCAGCTAGATACACATCAAAAAGCGTCGTAAGAAGCACCAAAGTATTTAATATTTATGGAGTACACATTTGATTAGTTTTTGAAGTCTGCTAAAGAACCATTTTACCCTTTTTATTTTTATTTTTATGAGAAACCAGAACCTTTGTTACCACAAACGAGATAAAAGATTGAAAACATTCCTAATGCATAATGAGGGATGTAAGACGAGAATCACAAAAATATTGAGAGGATTTACGGCAAGAGATAGTAAGATAAAATAAGATGTTAAAAAAAAGAGTTGAAAGTCGCAGCCTTACCCTAGAAATAATTTTACTTACAAACATTACTCCAAAAGTTATGATGAACACAATTTTAGTTGCTCCCATATTAACTTAGACTCTTGAGTGCCTTTTCTTTTCACTTTCTTACACACATAACCAAACGTTGGTGGTTGTTTCTTGTTGTAAGTGAATGAAAAGACTTGGAAATAACGAATAATGAAACTATGTTTGATTTCTTTTTCTTCTTTTTGAGCATTCATCCCTTGTTTTTCAGCAGTGAAAATATGCTTTACTACTATAGAATTGCGACTAACGAACTTCATGGTTTTAGGACTCCAAGTATATTGTTCAAAACTTTATGCACTCGTACAATTTTGTTGCAAGGATATTGAAACATGTCTTCTTACTAGAAGTCGAACTCTACACATGTAATTTTTTATTGAAACAAGATAATGGTTGATTGAAATGCGATAGCGTGAGTCAAAGGTTCATGCAACCTTGTATGGTATGAGATGGGCAAGGGTGTTACAATCAACGTGATTTCTCTTCAATAGGGTGGAGATTATGAATTTTACATTATATGATAGGGGCAAGTATTATACATTTATTTACGTTTTGCTCTTTATTAGAATATGAAAGCATACTGTAAAAAGTAAATGTGTATTGTGAATATAGTATAATATCGACAATTTTAAAGGATATCAACAAATTATCTCAAATATCAATCAAAACCATACTTTTATTTCAATTTATTCTTCTCTATCACCCATGAGTTTTGACTCTTTATCTTTATTTCGTGTACAGGTCACAGTTTTTCAAAGGCAATGGTTGTTCATTATGGAGAAAATGGAAATCAATGGTAGAAACCCTAATTTGAATGGAAATGGGAACCATTCCTCAGGTGATTCAAAGGTTGCCTTGAATGGAAAGTCTAATGAGATGCCTACATTCATCAACCACGGTAAAATCTGCTTCCCTCGAACCATATATTGTCAAGATGAAGTGTTCAATATCAATAGATCATACTCTTGGGTGGTTTTTCCATCAGATTTACAAACAAAATATCCTCATAAATGTCATGTTGGTGCATCATTTTCTTACAGCTGAGATAGCTTGGCATGAAAGAAGAAGGGAATGGGTGGGCGACCGTTCTGAAAATGTGCAACGAGAACCAATGGAACCAATCTTAAGGTATTCATTTAGCTTCAAGCATCCCCTGTTCTTGTTTGTTGAAGAAGGCTTCATCTTCAACACGGTTATTTTCAAGTTTCAATTTATTTAGTCATCGACGACACGTTCCGTGTTGCAGCTGGACAACAACATATGAAGATCTTTTAACTGCAGAGCCCTTTCAGCAGCCTATTCCTTTAGCTGTAAGGTTTCTTTGTTCATCCTCACCCCCTCACTTTTGGTTACTTTTACTTCTATAAAGCTTCACTCAATTGGATTCTGCAGGAAATGGTGGACTTCTTGGTTGATATCTGGCATGAAGATGGCCTCTATGATTAGGCATTCTCATATATCAGAATTGCATTTTTCTCCTCTTTTTGACCCTTTTTCCCAAGGCTTCTATTCATTTTTGCTACATTCGAACAAATTGATGATCAGAATAGATGGTTCTCTTGTACTCTACATACTGATTTGTAATCAACAAAGTAAAGATTATGGTTTTTTCCATTTTTTCTTGGTAATTTGGAGATTGAGATTTTCTTTTTCATGAATGTCAATGACTTAATTCCAATTTCGATGATTACGATAGTTAATAATTATCCGATTAGATTTATAAAGTATATTGATTTGTGCTGACAAATGATCTCTACTCCACATGAGTCATAAAGGCTATCTGTCATAGATTGAATTTTTAAATATAAAACTTATCTATTGGTATAAGATAATACTTCTTTTCTTCAATTTTCCACTTTGAGTTCAACAATTGAATTGAATTTTCAAAATGTTGCATGGAGACTGCATTTTTAACGTCGGCCTGAAACAAGATATGGATTGAAAATGATACACCTTTCTGCTTTCAACACCTTGGAGCCAAAAAATGGACAACATTATGCCAACTACGAACATGAGTAAAGAAACACATGGCCCAAATCTTGCATCTAATTTATTAGTATTTTCAAACTAAAAAAATTGGAGTAAATAAAGCCTTTGTTGATAGATTCAAACCTCCCACCACAAATTGATCAAAAATCAAAAAAAAAAAAGAAAAAAAAAAAAAAAAAACTCAGCCATCTATTATTTGTTTGGGCTTTATGAGGGCCGAACCAAATGAAATCCAAAATTGAGCCCACATAAAATGGACCGTGAACGACATCGGGAAAAACACAAAAGGGTATTAAAAATAAGAAAATAAAAAATAAAAATGGCATCTTTTTTACTTTGTGTGTAAAGCGCGAGGAAGGAGAGGAGAGGAGAGGAGAGGGGAGGGGAGGGGAGAGGGAATATTACCAGAGTATTCATTTCCAATTTTCCATTACCATTACCATTAGGTCCATTACACGACGAATTGAATCAAATTTCAGTTTTCACTTTTCAACTTTCAACGGCATGTGCCGTGCCCACTTCCTCTTCTTTCCATTTTTCCTTCCAAGATTAGAGTAAGACCAAAACCTCCTACAAAAGTTCCAATCAATTTCCACAGATAAACAATCTGTGGCATTCAAACAACCCGTTTATTCCCTCCCCTTCTTTGAGATCCTTCAACTCAATCAACGGGGCCTCCCCTTCTCTTCGTTTTCAAGTTTCCCTTCTCAATTCACACATCTCTTGTGTTGATTAAGGTGAGTTACTTTACTTTTACTTCTTATCTTAGCTGAAATTAGCTTCTTTACTTCAATTCTTGAATACCCATTTTGCTTGCTTGGTTTAAGAGAGGTTTCATATTCTTGCAAATAAGCGAATGCCCCATCTGCCCATCTTCTGGGTCCTAAAAAGTGTTTCAAACTTTGTTTGTGTTTAGTTTCATTCAATTGAAAAAGTAATGTAATATGAGTTTAATGGACCAGAGGGCATGGAGATCGATAAAGCAATCAGAGATTGTGATGATCGAAGACTCAAGACCAAGTACAATAACGCCATCTATGTTGTTAAGAGAGCTCTGGCTTTATATTCGTAAGTACTTCTTTGTCGATTTCTATTGGTTCTTTGGCGGGTTGTTCTTCTTGAGTTAATATTGATTTGTTTTTTTGCTTGTTGCCTTGATACTCGTGGTTATAGAACGGGAAAATTTTAAATCTTATGTTGACTTTAATTCGTAATGTATGAAAACCTTTTTAATTGTTTGAGTTATTCTACTTCCACTGATGTAATTATTGGTAGTTTTTGTATGGAAGTTTTTAGTTGAACTTGGGAAAATTGAAGGGATTCATTTAATACCATGTTGGATACTAGTAAAGGAAAATGACATATGGAACCATTCAACTTAATTTGAATTTGCATCACTGGTACTTTCATACAGTACATTCTCACGCATCTGCATTTTAAAGTTATTTTAACTTTAAAAAAAATTACATACGCTCATGAATTCAGTGAATTGGTATTGTGATTGCAAGTGTTAAGCATTTTGTTGGTGATTAGATGTTGATGGGGATAGGTTAAGAAAATCTCAATAATAAGCCAAGGAAATGAAAGATTGGCATCTATGATACCATTTCCTGAAACGTATAATGGTATTTGCCTCTAAGTATTTTGCATGTTATAACATATTGTAATTTGCATCTTCAACAGCACTGAAGAGGTCGCTTTCAGCTTCAATGGCGGAAAAGATTCGACTGTAAGTTTTGGTGTCAGACTCTCTGTTTATCAACTAGTCTACTATTTCTCCGTTGGTTCTCATGGCAATTGAATGTGTAGGTTTTACTGCACGTACTTCGAGCTGCATTTTTCCTGCATAAAGAGGAAGAAGGCTGTTCTGTTGATGGACTAAAGGAATTTCCTATTCGAACAATATATTTTGAGAGCCCTTCTGCTTTCCCTGAAATCAACTCATTTACTTATGATATGGCAACCAAGTAAGAATACCTTTAATTTCACTTCAGGGAATTAAGTCTGTAGCGTCAATTTTAGCTAACTGCTAATCAACTCATTCTTACATATCAGCTATGGCTTGCTAATGGATATCATCCGGACAGATTTCAAATCTGGCTTGGAGTCTTTATTGAAGAGTAGACCTATCAGAGCCATTTTCCTTGGTGTGCGGATTGGGGATCCTACAGCGGTATTATTTGTGCTTTATCTTCATAGACTCCAGATTTTTTATTGGCTATTATATTTGTACTTTGAAATGAAGATGCCTCGATTTGTCTGCCCCCCTCTTCCTCAAAACAAACAGGTGGGCCAAGAACAATTTTCTCCTAGTTCACCTGGATGGCCACCATTTATGAGAGTGAACCCCATTTTGGATTGGTCGTACAGGTGTGTTTGGTATTATTTGCTATTCTATTTCATTTCTACCAGCTCAATTTTTCTTTAACTGAGTACCCAATTCGAGATGAAAAATTTATGAGTACAATTGCCATGGGCAGAATGTCCTATTCGAGGAAATATATGACTGATGGTTAATTTTCTCCTCATTCTCTTCTTCTTCCCAGAGATGTATGGGCATTCCTTTTAACGTGCAAGGTCCAGTACTGCAGTCTTTATGATCACGGGTAATGATACCAAGTAAACACAGGATGCTAGTTTTTTTTCTTGCTCATGTAGCTGCAGGGTTGTGTTTGTTTGTGATACCTAGTTTACTCTTTTCAAAGCTTTTCCTTCATTTTTAGGGTTACTTATTTGGTTTTCTTTTGTAGATATACTTCAATTGGGAGTATACATGATACACTTCCAAATGCATTGTTATGCATCAGTAATTCCACTGGAAACGGGGAGAAATTTAGACCTGCATACTTGCTTTCAGATGGAAGGACAGAAAGAGCAGGGAGAGCAAAAAGGTTTTCACCTTCCGTGCTTAATTCTATGAGTAATGGGACGAGCAATGTGGATTTGCAGAAACAGAGTATGCTCACTGCATCGGTCATAGCTGTTGGAGATGAGATCCTGTAAGTCTCTCGTTTGTACCACATAATTAGTTGCTAAATGTCTCCATTCTCTCAAGTAAGCTGTTTACTTTATTTTCAATACTAATGGAAGTAAACCTTTGTGATATTGAATCTCAACCAACTTTTTAAACTTTCACCCTGGCTTTTTGTTCCCACCGTTTTGAACATCTTGTCCTCAAACTCATGCTTCTGTGATATTCTGTCTCGTGATATTCATAAATATTAATTGATCTGGATTGAATGAATGAAGAACTTTACTATTCCATTTCTTTTGCAATTTTTACTTTGTGTGATTTATGTGATCACTCTTGTGCATGGATGATCACAAGTCTTAAATTCACATGTGCATGGTGCCATGTTGCATTCGTAACAGTTCTCTTAAATATCATTGTTATTGCAACAAAAAAAAAAAGTTGAAGAAATAGAAGATGAAGTGCTATTTCTTTTGAATATTTTGGACTGTTATCGCTGAAGTCTTCCATCATCCTTTATCTGCCCCATAGCTCAGCTTCGGCACTGTTGAGGATCGATTGGGACTCTCAATGCGAAGAAAGGTGCACTCCATTGGTTGGTCTATATCACACACTTCCATAGTTCGAAATGATGTAAGTTACTCCAACAATAGACTTGTACTTCTTGGTTGAATTAGCTTTCCTGTTTGAATTGGGTATAATAACTCATTGTATGTAATAACATTTATTATAATTATGTTGAAGGCATCAGAAAATGAGTGCTTGCTGTACTATTAAATTTAAATTGTCGTGTTTGGTTTGGACTTACACAAATCTTCCTTTTTAGGGGGAAAAAATGCACCTGCCGTGGGTTTTAATCCTCATTATCATTCTCTAATAGTAAAGAGATGGACCTTTGCTAACTTTTCATCTTCTGCTCTTTCACCTTGTATCAGATAGATTCTGTTGCTGAAGAAGTAGAGTTAAGACGGTCTTCCAATGAGATGGTAAACTGCTCAACCTGCAAATAACTAACTTCTTTTTTGGTTTTTGTTGTCATGAAATTATATGATGCATCTAGACTCCTTTTACTTGCTGGCTATCGCAGGTGTTTATATATGGAGGAGTAGGCCCATTGTTTTCTGATGCAACTTTAGGGGGTATTGCAAAGGCATTTGGTGTTCGACTGGTGCGTTGTTTTATTTCTTCGACAATATTTTGAATTGACATAATTGGGAATGAACTAAGAACTTTTTTCCCTTTGCTTTTTGTCAACTGGCTAAAAAAATTACACTTGCATTGAAACTTCAACAGGCTCCTGATGAAGAATTTGAAGAATACCTCAGGCATCTTATAGGGGAACATTGCACTGGTGACCGAAATGAGGTAATTTCAATCTTAACATGGATGTTTGGGTTTGGTTCTGTTGTGATTAACAGATGTTTTCTTTTCAGATGGCCCAGCTGCCTGAGGGGATCACTGAATTATTACATCACGAAAAGTTGCCAGTCCCATTGGTACGGTTAGGATGTGTGGGTTTTTTTCTTTCCCATTTATTATAGAATAGAAGGTTTGCCTTGTAATATATTAAATTACCTTAAATTTGAATCAATCTTGATATAATTTCTGCACCAGGGTTTCTTGAAATTAGTCGCTAACAATTTTCTCTCTTGTAGATCAAGTGCCACAATGTGATAGTTCTTACTGCAACAAACTTAACTGAGCTGGACTTGCAATGGGATTGTTTGATTGAGTTAACAAGAACTGGTGATCTTTTCCCATTGTTGGAACCATATAAGTCAAAGCACTTGACCACAAAACTTTCAGATGTATGTGTGAGATTTTCCTTTCCTTGCCATCCAGCTGCATTTGTGGCATACTCTTAGATGAATTATTATTACATCAAGTCTTTCCTTAGCATCAATGTTCTGTGCCATTTCGGCTACATAAATAAATTAAGGTGATGCCAGAAACACGCCGACTCTGGATATATTAGTGTTCGGTTACTGTTTTTCAGTTTTTAAGGTTTCGGACATGCTAGTACACAGTTAGAACCCCTTTGGTCGAGTGATGTGGGGAATGATAAAAAAATTTTGTGGTTGAGCATGGAAATTAAATTAAGGTGCTAAGAGAATAAATAAATGATTCCTCAGCTTGACCATAGTTTGAGCCAGTTTGTTCAAACACAGAGTTGGTATATTTGCTGTCTCTAATCTGTTAACTGGTTCCCTTATTCTCCAACACTCCATATGTGTTTTTTTGTATTAAACACAGGTAGAAATTGCTCCATCTCTAGCCAAACTCTGTCTTGAATTCCCAGATATACACATTGGTGAGAATCCTTAAATAGGTTTAGTTTTCCCAGTCTGATTATATATCTTTTCCAATTTCTTCCTAACTATTTCCTTTGCCTCGTCAAGGGTGTTATCGAGAAGCTAGATCTGGGCCGATTATTATAAGTTTCAAAGGCAAGGTACAAGTTGTCTCCCCCTCCCCCCTTAAACAATATCGAGCTTATGAAAGAAAACGAATGAAGTTTGTAACGTTTTGCTCGTTTGGTTTCAGAATAAAGAAAGAAATCAGTTAGCTGCAGAAGCCTTGAGCAAGAAGTTCCAACCTGGGGCGTTCACCGACACCAACTTGAATTCTACAGAAACCTGAAGGCTAAAATTTCGTAAGCAGCAAGCAAACAGCAGACAGGCCCAACAGGAAACCAGAAGCTTTGATAAAGATTTAGAGATGTAGGAGGAATGAAGGTTGTGACTGGGATATGTTAAAACTGAAACGATGAAGAGAAGATTAAAGAAAAAGCTTCAAGCTTCGTGTTCGTAACCACGCTAAGCCATGGAAGACGGGGAAAGAAAACTATCAAATTTACTGCTATTAACATACACTACTACATAATAAAAATGGCCACTCATTATTGATTGTGGGTAGGAAGAAATGTATAACAGCCCAATATTGGAGTTTCAAAGACCTTATAATTTTGGATATTTTCTGTACTTGTGCATCTTATCATTCTTAAACTTCAAAAATAATGAAACTAAGAATCTGAAGATGACTTGGATAAAAGGTTTGGACTTTCAACGACTGATCATCATTTAACAAAAAAAATGTATTCAGAAAACTTCCCTACTGTCAAATTATGTTAAAATTAAACCTGAGTATGTTCGAATACAAGGGGTGATTTTATATTGCAACTTTTTCCTAGGCTTAATTTAATTCTCATCTGCTACTAAACATTATCTTTTTGGCATCAAAACTAAACACAGCCATATGCTATATCTGGACAAGAAAACAACACCAACAACCTTAACAAGAACTCAACTATTTGCTCCTTTTTCTTTTAATATTATTGTCCCCAGCTGAAAGGAAGTTCTTTAACTGTGAACAACTTTTAGGTGGCCCAACCTGCCTAAAACTGACACTTTTAGCCAAAATACAAACTTTGAATCATTGAGAGAAGAGAAGATAAGGTGGGAATTCAGATTGGATGAGCAAAGATTTTTGCTATAACTTTTAATTCACACCTCTAACTATTTACTTCAATTGATGATTTAATAACCTATTTACTTCAATTGATGATTTAATATAATATCGAAGGAGGTAGTCACTGAGAAAAGGGTTAAACGATGCAATATTAAATTTTGGTAGGGTCGTGATTTGAAGTCAACTTGGACAATAAAAACATGAATAGATTTTCAACTCCACATGTTTTCTACAAGAAACTAGAGAACATTTTGGTTCTCACAAAGATAAATATAGATTTGGTAGCTAAGAAAAAATTTTAAACATTACTCTTTTACGTATTGATTTAATTAATTCCAACAACGACTTTGACACACATGTATTAACTTTCGTCTTTCAATGATATGCTACAAAAAATGTACACATCTTAATATTGTCTTAACTTTAAAATGAAAATACCTTTGACAAAATTTGAAAATGTCCACAAATTGAGGTTTAATTATAAGTTTAGTTCCTCAACTATTAAACTTGTGCCTAAAAAATTCATAATATTTCCGTGAACTTTTAATTTTGTGTTCAAAAGATCTATGAATTTTAACTATATTAAACATAAAAATGATAAATTACTCAACGAAACTATTAGACACAACATTTAATTTTCAATGATGAGAGATAAAAATTTGAAAGTTTAAATATCTATAAACACATTTTAAAGTCGATGAACTAAATAAATTAAAATCAATCTAAACGTTAAACTAAACTTGTAACATAAACTATTGCATGAATTATATATATATAGATATATATATATATATATATATATAGATATATATAGATATATAGATATATATAGATATATATAGATATATAGATATATATAGATATATAGATATATATATAGATATATATATATATAGATATATACATATATAGATATATACATACATATATAGATATATAGATACATATATAGATATATAGATATATACATATATACATATATACATACATAGATATATACATATATACATACATAGATATATAGATATATAGATATATAGATATATAGATATATATATAGATATATAGATATATATATATATAGATAGATATATATTTAGATATATTTGGCAGGTCAATTCTTCCATCTCAAAACAGGAGAGACATTATTGCCTTTGTCTTTATGCTTTGTTTTCTAGAAAAATACTTTAGAAATTTGAGAGGAAAGAAAGAAAAACAATGGTATACAATACTTTTGAATCTAAAATTACTACAAGCTTTTGACTACTATATATTATATATTTTTGTCACTATGCTTGTAATTCATAAAATTGACTTGTAGGCCAACAAGGCTATAGTCATTCTTATATATATATATTATCAAATTGCAATCTATATACGTATGTACAATTAATGAAAAAAAAAGAAGTTTATATGCATTAGGCTCAAAAGAAACTTCAGTTTGATTACTATTATTGTATTTTGAATATTCTTCTTTTATCCAATGTCTTTGCTGTTCATATATAGTTCATTTTAATTTTTAATTACCCTAATTTATTATGAATTTCTCTTAGTTTGCCAAATCTTTTATATTTTTTAAAATTCTATATGTTTCTTTTTACCATTTCTATACCACGGTTTTAATGTTTCATAAGTAATACTTAGAGAGTTATTTCCTCGAAACAAAATAAAGTAAAATGTATTATTGAGAACAATGATTAATAGCAAAAGGATTTCTTTCTTCTTCTTTTTCCTTTTTCTTTCTTAGAACAAAATCAAGGAAGAGATGTTGAAGGACAGAGTTGCATCTGTCGTTTGGTGAGGTGACAGTGACAATCATGTCTTTACAGTACAATTAAAACACCAACTTCAAAATCAAAACCATACATATATATATATATATTAAGAGAAAACTTCTTTTAATATAATAACTTCTTGCCAGAGGTTTCAAAGGGCAATAAAATATATAGTAGTAATTAAACAAACAAAAAAAAAAGTTAAGGAGACAACTGAACAAATTATTTGTCAATTTAATAAACTTATCTTTATGATGTGATCGATATCAAATTAAATCTTGCTATAGAATATAGAAATCAAATTACATGAAAACTTAAGTTAAAGCACATATAGTGACTAAAAATATAGTTGAGTAGCCAAGTTAATTAAAATCTCTTTAGGGAGGTATTTTTCTTTTATCAAGTACTTGTTAGGCAAATGGTGAAAATGATACTCGATCTCTCCTCTTTTTTTTTTTTTTTAATGGGTATAAACATTTTGACCATTGAAAGAAGCTAACTATAACACGTTTCTACATAGAAAATTGTTTAAATAAGTGGGGATATTCATCGATTGGTCATCATTTACCAAGTTGGCAAAATGAAACAGGGAAAAGAAAATTGAAAAACTATAATATTATTGACAAATTAGAAGATCTTTACCTTTTTCAACATATACATTAATGGTATTTATTGTGGGAATAATAATTTGGATTCACATCTTCCTTGATATAGAGATATAGAGAGTAAAGTGATTGATTGGATGAGAGAAATACACATGTAAAATAAAACCTCGTAACAATGTGGTATTATTTGTCCAACGCTATTTGATGAGTAAGTAAGTACTTCGACTGAGACAACGTTGTTGAGATAAGTTGAAATGAAGTCGAACACCGACCCATAATTACAATACAATAAAAATTAATCAACTCGGCTAAAGCTAAATATCACATTAATGTTTGGCTTGTTCTCTTTCCTTGCAAAGGTGTTACTCTAACACGTTGAATGATGGGAAGAGAAGGGAAACCATATGGACCTTGTGTTCTTAAACCTTAACAATATAGTTATTGCAAATGACTATTATGATCATAATATGGTAATTAAGAAGATGCTTCATAATAGAAGTAATTAGCATGGTAGGCCAAAAAAAAAAAAAAAAAGATCGACTGAAAACAACCGAATCGAAGTTGGTCGGTTACAGAAATTACACGTTAGATTGTAAAAAGACCCATAATATAAAAAAAAAGAAAAAAAGCAACAAAATTTCATTAACATAGATTATAATATAAATAATAAACATTTTAATTAACTTGTCTAAAAACTATCGAATAAATATAATTATTTACTGATTTATATAGTTTTTTTTTAAATCTTTTGTGTCTATAAATATTTTAGCAATATCCATCCACATCGACATTTTAAAAATTCGGACGTTGAATTTTCAAACCAATTTCAGTCAGTCATCACAAAAAAGAGACCTAAAAAATAAAATCTAGAAGGGGAAGAAAAAGAAAAGATTGACAATTAGACAAAGGCCGATAGAAAGTTTGAAATTATAGTATGAATGGTAAGTGAAAAGTTAATATTCTTGGTAAATAGTCCCCTTTGGCGTCCTCCATTTTGAAACAATGAATGATCTAGGCTGTGTTTGAAAATTAAAACCCACAATCATCAATTTTAATTTGACACCAAAATAATTCAAATTAATTTAATTAATCCTATCCTTTTTAATTAAATAATCTAATTCTTCTTCTCTACTTTAATTTATACAGTTTGGCAAAACCCCACCTCTCAAAATCATTCCAATTCAAAAGAAAAGATAAAACCTTTTTGCAACCAATACCAACTAGTTGAGACAATAGAGCCTCGAATCAATTATTTGAACTTTGTAATAAAAATATAAAATTTTGAGTACTTTTCGTGTCACTTATCACATTCCAATCCTCTATAATATATAATATGAAAAAAAGGAAAGGAGTAATACATTGCATGAATAATAATTAATTACAAGGATTCCCTACACACAATTAAATACGAGTATATACATCAAGCTTTTGAGCTAGCCTAGCTGATATATATATATATATATATATATATATAGAGGGTGTGACAAAGCGACAAATAGCATATATAATTGGACCACTAAAATACAATAAAATAATTAAGGGCAAAATTCCATGATTTTCTGAAATTAAACAAGAGGGTCTAATAAATTTTAGGTTTTTAATTATGGCTCGAAAATTTATAAATTATTGCCACATCCCATCATTTTCAACGTGCATATAAAATTAATAATACACATTAACATCTTAATTATCTATTCATATATATTTTTTCTTTAGCTAAAGTCATTGGATTCCTTTGAAAATTAAGAGGCTGCCCAAAAAAAAAAAAAAAAAAGAAAGAAAATCTTTGATCCTTAGCTTGATTATCATAATCTCTATTTTTCGAGTGTTGGGTTTAAATTTTCTTTCTATTTATGATAAGGAGTTATGTGTGAGAGTAAGAGAGAGAGAGAGAGAGAGAGAGAGAGAGAGAAATTTATTTTTTTGACTTTTGTGTTGATTTGTTTCTCAATAAGAGAAGGAAGGGTCTTGTCTATTTGAAACATAAGTAAATTAAATCTCTCTCGTTTTCTTAGCTCAAAGGGTTTTCAATTCCAAAACTTCTCAATTTTTTTTTAAAAAAAAATCAATTTTGAGAGTGAGAGAGAGAGAGATGGGTAGAACTCCATGTTGTGATAAAGCAAATGTGAAGAAAGGACCATGGTCTCCTGAGGAAGATGCAAAGCTCAAAGATTACATTCAAAAACATGGAACTGGTGGCAATTGGATTTCTCTCCCACAAAAAGCAGGTAATTATTAATCTTTTTCTATCTTGATTTTGATAAAGTCTCGCTTCCTTTTTATCCATATGAAGCAAAAGAGATTCGAACTTTTTCTGCTAACGACAGTAACATATTGGTCAATTTTTTTTGTTGAAAAAGATATATTTAGCCGATTTTATGATCAGGTATTTAATTTTGTTGAACTATATATGCTCATGTTGGAGTTAATTTGTTGTGTTTAGGTTTAAAGAGATGTGGGAAAAGTTGTAGATTAAGATGGTTAAATTATCTGAGACCTGATATCAAACATGGAGATTTTTCTGAGGAAGAAGATACAATAATTTGCAATCTCTATACTACCATTGGAAGCAGGTTCCTGTTTCATTCTCTCTTTCACCATCTTTATCACTAATTTTTTTCACTCTCTCTCTCTCTCTCTCGTAATTTGATTCATAGTAGTTATCCTTATGTGTGTCCACATACTTAATTAATTATGAAAAAAAACCTTTGATGTTGAATTATTTAGTTGTTTATTCACATGATATATATATGACAAATTATGTGTAATAATCTGTCTAGGAAAAAATTCATACCGCACATTTTGATATAAACAAGAAAAAAAAATAGATTCAAAATTCTAATTTAGCTCAATTGATATAAGTTTATACGATACTGAAGTTCGTTAGTTGCCTTTGCATATATATTCAGAAAAGAAAACAATTTATCCAACCAAAAAAACAGTACAAATAATTTCACTTTAGATAATTATTTCCATACCCTACCAGCTCAGTTTTAGTTTTTTTTTTTTTTTTTTTTTTGTATAGAACAATCTTGGGAGAGGTGAATATTTTTGGAGTTATTGTTTGGAATATAATTATGATTTCATATAATTGCTTGAGAAGTTATTGAAAAGCTTTTATTTCAGTTTTATTTAGTTAATATGCAAATAAATATTTAAAAAGTAATTTTAATTGAGAGGGCTTTTTGGGAAACTACTTTGTAGGAGAAGTATTTTTCACTTGAAACCCTTTCTACAAAAAAGTCACACACTAATGACTAAATTACTTCACTATCAATAATAGGTCATCATCATGATCATTTTTTTTTTTATAATCCCAAATCTAGTTATTATTATATCTATAGTATTGCTAAAATGACAGCATTGATGTCTAATATGATCCTTTTGAATTTAGAAGGTTAGAATAACGTTATTGAGTTTAATCTAATAAATATATATTGACTTTTTCATATTACAAACATGTGTAGGTGGTCAGTAATTGCAGCACAATTACCAGGAAGAACAGACAACGATATAAAAAACTATTGGAACACAAAATTGAAGAAGAAACTAACTAGTCCATGTGGGATGGTGCCCCAATTTATTCAACCTTCATCAACAAACTCATCTTCATCTTCTTCTTCACCATCTTCATACTCCAATAATGGGCCCTTGATCTCCACCTTATTAGAACCCATATCATTCTCATCCAATCTTCTCCTAAACCCCACCACCACTACCACCAACAATAATCCCAATAATAATGCTACTCCATTATTTAATCATCAAGCTGTCTCTCAAGATCATCAAAGCTTTATGATGAGTACAATGGTGGGGGGTGAAAATAATTATCATGTGAAATTAGGTGATCATAGGTCGTTGCTTGTGTTTGGAGGGGATCAAGGGAGTTGCAGCTCATCGGACGCCGAATACGGTGGCGGAATTGGAGTAGAGGAGAAGAGGAGATCCTTGTCGTCGTCAAATATGAGTTTTGTAGAGTGGTCTAGAGTTGTGAATGGATGGAATAATAATGAGAAGCAATTAGAAGATCAAGGGATGTGGAATAATAGTAATATGGACAATAACTATAGTCCATTTATGGATTATGGGCTCGAGGAAATTAAGCAGCTAATTAGTTCAAGTAACTGCACCACCAATGTTCTTTTTTGAAGAAGCTACCACACTCACTCCTGATCAAATTACTTTTGGTTGTTGTGTGTGTTCTTTTTTTCTGTAAATGATACAAGATTTTTGGGGTTTCTTTTTCGCATTTTAGTTTCTTTTAGAGAATGGTGTAAATATGTTGGAAGTACAGGTGATCTATTGTTAATAATCATGATCAACACTGATTTTAATTTCTTTTGTATTTTATGCTATTTTTCAATTTGATTGTTGAGTTAATTGAATCTTTAGTTTAAAGGAGGATTTTCTTTTTTCTTTTTTTGGTTTATTAATTGAGTTACAATTTTTTTATACCCTTATTAAGTGCTTAGTTTAAATTCAAGCTGGATAAATCTAAAATGATGGTACTAAAAAAATTATAAAACTATAAAATATATATTCTAAATGAAAAAATAATTAAGTTTCAATAATAATGAAACATAATATATTTAATAACAATTGAGACATTTACTTACGTTAATGATTCAAATTACTTATTCTCTCAACTTATTGTACGGAAAAACTCAAATCAAACGATGCAAGTGAAAGTAGGTTACGTTAATGAGAAATATAAAAATACAAGTACATGTACTTTATAAATATTGAAGATTAATTGAAGAGGGCATATAATTAAACTATTAAACAGGAGCATAATATGATCAATTATTATCATTTATAATTTTTCAAATATATATATATAGATATATTTTTGTCCTTAGATGATGGCAATCAAGATCATATGATTATTAAACTAATATCAATGGGTGAGAAATTTAAGCATTACAAGTCCACTTAATTTAAAGTTCTTATTTAGAGTTTTGGATTTCTCCCCTTACAAACTACATCTTTGATAAACAAAAATTAATTAAGGGTACGTAATTGATTATTAAGCTCTAATTCCAAGTTTAATTAAAGTAAATCAAATTGGATGTGAAGTCTATATTTAAATAATGTAAATACATAAATCATAGGAATGATATATAAGTCAAAAGTTTACAGATCATATGCAACGAAAATATCAAAATTTGTTAGATGTTATTTTGAAAAATGATAAAAACAAAAAAATTCAAAGAAAGAAAATATATAAATTAATAAATAATTGAAGAAATTGAAGCCACCTCTTTTAATTAACGAATTGAGCAAAAAAAAAAAAAAAAAAAGTAATTGATAATCTAAATCACATCCATCAATCAGTACATGTGGGGGCGATGATATTAAGACTGACAATAGGAGGAAATTAAGAAAAATATGTACAAAATGTACAATTTAATTAATTAATTAATTAGTCTTAAGTGTTGCTGAAGTGTGGTTCTAATTATTATAAGTAACCCTAAATTATTGAAGTCTGCAAAGTGGAGAGGACACCAATTGTCAGAAATGAGAGAGACTTTAATTATTAAAAAAAAAACAATATATGTGCAATATGGACTATGGAGTGGATTAATCTTATAATTAAATGAAAACCAAGATATTTCTAAATTTATATTTAACTTAAAAAGCTAAATTTAATATAATTTGTTTATGTCAAAGCAATAGTTGGATTACACTGTCTCAAATTATATAAATTTTCTTTTTTAAAAAAAAATATTTTGATTTTATAAACCACTTGTTAATAATGTTTTCATCCACTAGAGATATACGAATAAATATATATTTGATTCAATTTACATATATTTTGGTTGAACATTTATACTTTTCATTTCCAAATTTAACAATTTAGACTTGTTAAAATAGTCAAATTACTAAATCTAGAAATTGAAGTTTCAAGTTTGTATTAAATCTGTTACAGAGATAAACTATATAGGAAGCTGGATGGCTAAAGTTGTAATTTAAAACTTTTTGAAAATTGTGAAGCAAACATCTTTGAAATGTCGATCATATTTTGGTCAATGATATGAAGCTATAACATAATAGCCATGGGGAAGTGAATAATTACGAGGATGAGAATGGCGATGGGAGAAGAGAATCTGAAGGGGAAGCAGCCAAGAAGATGATGATGAAAGAGCATATGGGTTTTGGTTTTATTGTATGGACAAATTGAATAAATAAAGAGTGGGGTTTCAATTAAAATAAAGAAAAATAAAGACAAGAAGAAAATAATGAAGATAATCTCATTGACCAGTTCAAAGGTTTGTTTGTTTATCCATTTTTTTTTAAAAAAATAATAATAAAAGGAAAGAAAGAAAAAGAGAAATAAAAACTTGTAGGGTTTAATGTGCAACCCAAAGTCAAATTAAGATTAAAAGAAAAAGTTTCTATTTCCAATTTAAGTTTTGTTTAATTTTAGTTTTATCTTCAACTATCTAATTTTAATTTCTATATTTTCAATAAATTTTAAATTTAATTTAGATTTTAGTGAGATTAATAATAAAATAGCAACGTCTAAAATTATTTTGCTATATTTAAATTTTAAAAAGGTGTTTTATTAATAATATTTTTTTATTTTAAAAATTAAAATAGCTTATGTTACATTCAAAAGTTAGAGATAACTAAAAATTAAAAGTGTGTTTTTTAAAATTAAAACAAAATTTAAGATATAAAGACCAATTTCTCTTTCTATTTCACTTTTAAGTTTCTTCTCATATTTTTAATTTTTTACATTGTTTATTATTATTCATAGTATTTATTTTTAACCTATATTACATAGTTTAATAACAACACAAACATCAAATCTAATATTTTGTTTATATCATAAAAATATGTAAAATTTTAAAAAAATACATCATTCATATCATATGAGATTCAATAGAATGTAATTAAAATGTCTACCAATTTTTTTTGTCGAAAGGACTAATTCAACTTTAGTTCTATGCTTCGATTTTGTGGAGTTAACTTTGGTTCTATAATTAAAGATACATATCTCTTAAATTAGTTTTCTTCTATAAATATCGAGTTTTGCATTTAAAATTATTGTTATTATTAGGCTACTAATTTGAGCTCCATACAAAATTAACTTCAAATTATAACTAATGGTAACATTTAATAACACACAGATAAATTAGACATTTGAAATTTAAAGAGCTAAAATTGGATTGAAAGTGACTCAAATTTTAGAAAGAAAATAACAGAGTACGCAATAGCAAAAATATGTAAATTAAATATATGCATAGAGAAATTTCAATTTAAATTCTAGGGGTGGTAATAATCTATATAGATTGACCTTTATTAACAGTAACCAGCTAGCTAGTGTAGATCTTTACTTGAATTTGATCACACTATAATTTCTAAAGATATATATACATAACTATTTTTAATTTATTGACTCATAAATATGGTACCTAAGACCTGCAACCCACCAAGTCTATTGGCTTTTATAATTTTCACCTGCATTTATGAAAAAATGCAATATTATTAGTATCCAAATCTCAACTTTATATTAAATTTACTATAGAAAAGCCTATCTTCTTTTCATTTTTTTTTAGTAAAAGCGATAGGGAGCATAGGGATTCAAGTCTGTTAAACAAACTAAAAAGGTATTTTGTTTTATGAATTTGAAATTATAAAATTAAAACTAAACTATCAACATTTTAGTCATAGATCCTAACATAAAAATCAAATTTATTAGGTTAAATAAGACAACATTCTTAATACCAATATATTTTTCGACCCTACACATTTTGATGTTTAATTAAAAATCGATCTAACTAACGTGGAATTGAGCTGGGTAGAATGATATTCAATGAAGTATTCTATCTTGTTATTTATACTCTTGAATGGTCTGACGCTGCCCTACCACTCAAGCATTTTTTAGGTTCCATTATTTCTTTGAGGGGTTGAGCTAATGTTTTGAAGCATAGATCACCATGAATTTGCCTTTGGCCTTAATTAAAGGAAAACAGCAATAAGTAATGTGTGTTTTTAGTTGTTTCATATAGTAATAGTCATATTTATGATCACCTTTTGATTATAATGGCGCACATCTCAAACTAAAATGGGAGGTCCATATAGGTGTGATAACCCATGTGTTGAACCAGCCCAAAAAGTCATCAATCTAAACAGCCACCCAATGGAGAAAAACTAGCCTCGACCTACTCTTACTTCACCACCATTTAAGTTTAAAAAGAGAGAAAGGAGTAATTTTCCTTTAGAAAAACAAATGGATGTTAGAAATTCTTAAAAGTGGTCAGTAAATTTTGGCTCATAAAGAAAATGTTACCCCTCACCCAAACATTTAAGTAATTTTAATATTAGATTAATTTTGGATATTATTTTAAGATCAGACCCAATTATGCACGAAAATGGTAGTCAAGAAATGAATAGTGCACAACTAGGGTGTAAAATTTGGATATCATGTGAGGAAGAGGAAAGAGGAGGAGAAGATTAGGGGATGGAGGAGACAGCAATAGAGAGGGAAAAAATGGTTCCCATTTTGGTTCTTGACTTCGAGTTTTTAAATTATTTTAGAAAAACGAAGGGTGTGTTTAAAATCATTTTTTTATTGAGTCGAACCTAAACCTACGATCTCTTGACCTCTTGATCTCTTTATTAGCAGTATATATTTCAATCAATTGAACTCCTACGCACCAACCAACAACCAATGTTCTTGAGAAACCTTTGGTCATTTAGGTACTTTCTTCTTTCTCATGTAAGAGGAGAAAAAAGGCCTACCCACACCACATGAATCACATGGCTTGGCCAAAACAATGACAATAACCCTATAAACAAGGAAACTTTAAAGGATGGGTCTAATCTAATAACTTAGACCCCCAAATATAGAAAGCAAATCAACTTTTATGATGACAGTGCTCTACTAGAGGCTGACAATTTCTTTTAAGTCAAAACTAAAAATGAAGAACAATCCAAGTTGCTCAACTGGATGGTAAAGGGAAAAGAAATTGAATTAAATTAGGTGATGAGCTAAAATAAACTATATAATTTGATACATTTTCAATATTTATAGTTAACAATAGCATGTGACAATTGCCCTTTTGAGTTTTGTACATATATTTACATCAATTTTATGTACAGAATGCACAAGAGAAATGGTTAATAAAACTTAAAAGGCTGAAAGAATATCATACTTTACAAAAAATCCCATTGCCAATACACTTTCTCCACAATACCTCCACCACTCTGAACAGCCAAGTGAAGAGTCTCAGAAGCAGGAGGAACCCCCCATAGAAGTGGCACAGCAACTGTCATGGTTAGCTTCTCTTGCAATCCCCCTTTACTTGCCTTTTCTGCTGCTACAACCTATAAACATCAGAAAATGAAAAAATGAAACTCAAACAAATTCACCCCAGATCACCAAAACGATCGTTGGAACAAATGCTGCATATGAGTTTATAACAAACCTCTCCACCTTGCTCCAAAACAATGTCCTCCACAACATCACTTAGCATCTCAACAGAACGGCAAAAGCCAAAGATACAAAGTCTTCTTCCCATGTCAAGTCCCTAAACAGAGTGAGTAAAGCGTAAGACAAATCCGTTAAGGCTTTAACTCAATACAACACTGTCCAAATGAGCTCACATTGGTTGCTGCAATATCAAATAGAGCACCAAGACATATGCTCTGTTTTGGATCCATGTAATCACTCTCTTGAAACCGTTGGAATCTTTGGGAAGTCTTCGATTTCCCTTGTTTTTTCTGTCAAAAGAACATTCATTTGATCGAAACACGAACCAGATTGCAACAACTTACACATAACAATACAGAACACACTGCAATTGCCAGTTTTAACTGAAAAAGAACAATGAAGTTGTATATGTAAAGGACATACATCTGAAGAAGAAATTCTTCGAGGGACAATGGAGCCTCCAATCTGAACCAGCCCGTCAGGGGTGAACAATGTGACTCTCTCCTCAGGAACCCAATGGATTTCTGTGCACAATTTCAATTTAAGCAACCCCTTGTACAAGATAGATTGACTTCATAAATAAAACAGGACCCAAATAATTCATTTCATTCCCATCACTCGAATTACGAAAAAAAAAAAAAAAAAAACCATTTTCTCAATCAATTAAATAAAAGGGGGAAAACCCCATTTGGAAACAAACATAATCTCATCAAATCAGGTAAACAGAATTGGGGGAAATGTAAATAACGTAACCATACGCATCGGTCCTTCAGCATAAGTAGCAGATTTGTTAAAAAAGAAAGATGAAGAAGAAGAAACGTACCAGAATCACCGTCGGTCCAAGGAAACAATCCGAATGAATCGTCGTCACCCATGAAGCCTCCAGAGTAGGAGGATTTGAGGGAGAAACGAAGGAGAGGAGATGGGCGATGATGGGAGAGTGAGAATTTGGGAGAAAAAAGAAAAGGGTGTGGGAGGAAAGAGGGGGAAAGGTGGAGGGAAGGTTGGGAGGAGAAGGAAGAGAAAGAGAAGGAAAGAGAAGGGTCGGCCATGGATGAGAGCATTGAGAAATGAGAAGAATGGGGAATGGGAATTGGGAATTGGTGTGGAGAGAATGGAAGAATGTGAAGAAGAGGGTGAAGAATCTGAGGATGGAAAATGGCAACCGACCGAAGGGGAGAATAGGAAAGGAGAAGCCTTGGAAGCCACAAAGGACACGTAGGTAGCGTACAGTGATTGTGTGTTTCAAATGTGAAAAAAATCGCCTCTTTCTTTCTACGGGAATTTCTCTGCTTCACGTTTTACAATTTTTGTCCATTTCACAATATTTCTTCTAAAGAGATTTCTACCTTTTCATCTTTTTAATTTAATTTAAGATTCTAATTTATCATTCCAAACTCTTTCTCTTCAACCTTAGTTTGTGTTATAACCTTTCCATTCAAGAGTAGATGGTTCTATTTTCATTTATGTACTTAGTGCATCAAGAAAAGTCTTAGTTTTTGTCTAAGCTGAATTGTAAAGTCAAAAATTAGAAAAATACGTGACATCAAAAGATTTACGTTTGAAATCAATTGTCATCTTTTAGAGAAAACCTCAAGCTTCACCTATTGGTCAGTCACACCACATTCCTACAAGTCCATATTCATCTTTTCTTGAGAGGGTGCATGTAGCCATCTCCAAAGTAATTTAGAAACGGTTGTGGAAGGTCGTTGTTGGAAAAGCCTGTGGGCCATTTGGCCCAATTCAGAGTTACTCATATATTGTTGTCCCACATTGAAAAATTTGGAAGAAGCAAATGTGTTTAAATAGTGAAGTACTACTTGGAAAATACAAATTGTGTTGATTGTGATAGTATGACCTTGTCACCACACATGTCTAGGCAATCGTGCTTGCGCGAATAAGGACCTTCCACAACCATTTCTAAATTCGAACTTTTAAGGAATTAGGAGATCTTTCAATGGAGAAATTTTTTTGATGTAGTGAGTAATAACTCTAGTTGTTCGCTGTTCAAGAATTCTGGTTTAGGCAGTTCATACCATCAAAACATTATGTATGGATCTAAGATTCCAATTCTTCCATGTTTCAGCAGTATATTGTTCCATGGAGCTAAGGTCCAAAATATGGAAGAAACCTTTCTCTTGTTACATGAATCCAATTTTCATTTCATCCGGGAACTCTATAGAAAACATTTGGTATGATAATTTAAAAAAAAAACTAAATATAGTCTTAACATTCAATGAGATCTAGATTTTTAAAGGAATATATATATATATAGACAAAACTAAAACATAATGCAAATAATTATTAGCTATTAATAAATTATTCAATAATAAAACAAGATCAAACTGACCTACTTTTTATGTAATTGAGCTTAATTTCATGTAATTAACATAACCTTTTTTGAGGTAAGATGTTCAATTCCTGATCTTCATTGCAGTTGTTGTATTAAAATTAAATCAAGTTTTTGTTTTTTAATTTTATTATTAGACAAAGTTAAAAACTTACACAGCAATGCTCAGTTTGAGTCCTCTCATCCTAAATACCTAAAAAACCAAATGATTTCGTCAAATTGAATACAAACAATAGGAGAAATAGAAGAAAACGATTAAGCGATTCTTAATCCATTGTATCAGTGATGAGCATGAACTCTAACCTTTGTTATTTAAAGAATAAAAGACTAAAATTTAGTTCATGAAAAAGAATCCCAAACTTTTCCTAACCCCTCGGTTTTCGGAAATTCTTCTCAACACATTTCGAAGCATCCGTGATGAGCATGAACTCTAAACCTCACCATTTTAGGTATTAATCAATTCTGTCAATGTCACAACGGTTGATTCATTTTAAAACCTAACCTTACCTTACGATTTATTGGGATGAAGATCCGATAAAAAGAAGTCAAAACTTTTGCTTTAGGTAGTGTGGACAAAAACCATATCTTTGAATCCCCCATATCCAAACCCAGTCTCTTTCTTCAATCCCATTTTGGCAATGGATATCACGATGAACAAATCTTTCAATCCCCAATCGCAGGTTTACACTTCCCGTCGTCCTCCAATCCACTTTCCGACCGACCCCACAATCTCCATTGTTTCATTCCTCTTTCGAAACTCCTCTTCTTATCCCAACGCCCTTGCCCTTGCCGACGCTGACTCCGGCGAATCCCTCACTTTCCGTCAGCTTCAAATCCAAGTCTCCAAGCTCGCTCATGTGTTCATCCAACTCGGGATTCAAAAAGGCGATGTGGTTCTCATATTCGCGCCTAATTCCATTCACTTCCTTGTTTGTTTCTTCGCCATTGTCGCCATCGGAGCCATTGCAACCACTTGTAATCCTGCTTACACTTCCGCTGAACTGTCAAAACAAGTCGCTAACTGCGACCCTAAGCTCGTAATCACCGTTCCCGAACTCTGGGACGTAATCGGTAAACTCAACTTACCTTCTATAATTCTGGGTTCTAAAATTTCGTCAAAATTTTCCCGTTCCAACATCTGGGTTTACTCCGATTTGATTAAAAAAGCCGGCGATGTGTCCAATTTGCCGGTGAGTGAAGTGGGTCAGAACGATGTAGCGGCTCTTTTGTATTCATCTGGGACGACAGGGATCAGTAAAGGAGTGATTTTAACTCACAGAAATTTCATAACGACGTCTTTAATGGTGGCTCAAGATCAAGAGCTTCTTGGTGATCCTAGAAACGTGTTTTTATGTTTTCTCCCAATGTTCCATGTATTTGGTCTTTCTATAGTTGTTAACTCGCAGCTTCAAAGAGGAAACACCGTTGTTTCAATGGCAAAGTTTGAGCTGGAAAAGGCTTTGGGGTTGGTGATGAAGTACAAGATCACTCATCTTTATGTTGTTCCCCCTGTAATTATATCTTTGACAAAGCAAAAGGTAGTGAAAAATTACGACTTGTCGTCGTTGCGGCAGATTTTATCTGGGGCAGCGCCTCTTGGGAAGGATGTGATGGATGAATGCTCTAAGATTATACCTCAGGCCAGGATCATCCAGGTTTTGAACATTGCCTTCTCAAACCCATTTTGCACTTTCCTTTTTGCTTGCGAGACAAACTACTATATTATTTGAATAATTTGATGGGATAGCTCGAAGTGTATAACAATATTTATAAAATATTGCATATATAGCAAAATCTATCGATCATAAACTCTATCTTTAATAGATTTTTACTAATTACTAATAGACTTTGAGAGCTAAATTTTGACCAATTATCTGTGGGCTTATATTTGCACCTGTCTAACTGTTGGTCAAAACTATCTTTATCAAAACTAGCATGTAGCTAAGGTTATAAGAGGTTGAGTCAAAGTAGCACTTTTTATAGTGATAAGAAGTGATTTCATTCTATTCAGAGCATCTTTCATTACATTTACAACAGTAATTCTGAAAAAGTAATTTCCCACTAGAGTGTTAGAAGGAAAAAATGGAACTTAAGTTTGTTTTAAAAGCCTTCCACTAGGAAGGGTTCAAGGACGTAAATCATGCAAAAACAAACTAATTTGCCCAAACTTAGAATACATTTTAGTTTCACACCTCTTTTAAAACTGGAAATAATATAGAACATAGAACAATTTAAATTTTTAGCCGGATATTCCTTGCTCCAAGTGCTTCCCTGTGATATTTTTTTTATTTTGTTTTTTTAAGTAGTCTTCAACTGGTTTGCTATTTATGCGTTACAGGGATATGGTATGACAGAAACTTGTGGAGTTATTTCTGTGGAGAATGTGGGAGTAGAATCTACGCTATCTGGGGCAACTGGATCCCTTGTTTCAGGAGTTGAAGCCCAAATTTTGAGTATGGAAACACAGAAACGTCTTCCACCCGGCGGAACTGGGGAAATTTGCGTCCGAGGACCAAATATGATGAAAGGTGGATCTCCTTGGATGTCTCTTTCCCCCTTCTGGGATTTTTGGAAATTGCTAGTATAGAAGATTAACGTTATTAGATACATTAAAATCACATACTTTCATAAGGAACCAAACTTTATTGAGGAATAATAAAATAATACAAGTAGCAGCCTATAATAAAGGACTCAAACTAAAATAAAAATGGATGCCTATCAAGCAAAATAAGTCCTTAACAAGGACCAATCCTTCTTTCAAGAACAACTGCTTTTTACTCTGATGAATAGCATTCATCCATACTAAATTACTAATTATATTGATGGGCGCATCAATGATCAAAAAGCAACCTAGAATTATTATACCTTGACCCAATCTCCTCATTTGAACCTTCTTATTAATTTCATTTGAAGCTTCTTATTAATTTTTCATTCTTATTCATTCCTATCATGTTATTACTTGCTTAAGTGGATTTGCTGAAAAGAATAAAAAAATTGCTTCCGGTTTAAAGATGTCAATTTCATTTCTTGATAATTTGTTGTTAGAATATTCAAGTTTGGTTCTATATCTTCCTTCTCTATTCCTATATACTAGTCTGATTAGCTAGATGTTTTCATGAACATTTCAGGATATTTCAACAATCAGAAAGCCACCAGCCAAACTATAGATGATCAGGGATGGGTGCATACTGGAGATATAGGGTATTTCAATGAAGAAGGAGAATTGTTTGTTGTGGACAGAATCAAAGAACTCATCAAATGTTATGGTTTTCAGGTTCCACTTTTCATACTCAAATTCGAAACTTTCCATTTGGGAGTTCTTTATTTCCATTTATTAGGCACCTCTTATTAGCTCAAAGCATTTTATTAATTCGTTAATGCTTCATCAGACTCTCATCAATTCTTCCATTACCTACTGAGTTGTCTAGAAAATCACCATCACTAAGATCATGGGTGGCATAAAAATTTGTCTCTATGTTAACTTGGTTTTTTTTTTTTTTTTTTTTTTTGTATAATTAGTAATTACTAATCACCAACTACAAATATTAAAATATACATCCTATTTTTTATGTGTTGATGATAGTTTATGATCGGTTATTCTTATTATAGGCTTTACCAAAACACCCAGTTTTCAAGCTAATGCAACCATTCAACAAGAATTACTTTTTCACATTAACCTAGAATCTCTTGTATGTATTGATTGTTTGTTTGGCTTCGTTGAATATATATAATGTTATATGTGCATTGCCTCTTCTTCTTAGAAGTATGATCTGTAGCTGCCTTTATAGTTGAATGGTAACAATTTTTTTCAACTTTCTTGTCTGCATATTAGGTTGCACCAGCGGAGCTTGAAGCGCTGCTACTTTCTCACCCTCAAATAACAGATGCCATTGTGATCCCGTAAGTAGAATATAGTGGCATTTATAGTGTCTTAGTTATGTCATATGTGGACGTTCATAATGGCCTTTTTCCTTTCTATTTTCTTACTTTCGTTTTAAACTCCGACATTAATTTC
Source organism: Cucumis hystrix (assembly GCA_025688845.1). Lineage (NCBI taxonomy): Eukaryota > Viridiplantae > Streptophyta > Magnoliopsida > Cucurbitales > Cucurbitaceae > Cucumis > Cucumis hystrix. The sequence continues at coordinate 26,010,048 of CM046886.1, forward strand.
CACCTGTAGCCATCCTGATGATAAAGCCGGTGAGGTCCCTATTGCATTTGTTGTTCGTTCTCCCAATAGCTCGATCAGCGAAGAAGATGTTAAAAATTTTATTGCGGGACAGGTAATCTTTTGCAAACACTCCAACAAGAACAATGAAAGAAATTATTTTTTTGTTGATATGGATATATTTAAACTTTTGGAAGCACCATCTTATTAAGATATCATTGTTTGCATATAATCTTTTCACACAGGACCTTTTTCTTATTAAGCTCACTTGAAATTTTCAACACACGATCTCTAGGTAGTTGTTATTAGAGATTGTTTGTGTGCCCCTTTGCCAAGGGAGCTGCCTTTTAAGGCTATGTTTATGATGCTTTTCGTGTGCTGCATAAAACCAAAAAATGCAAAACAAGCAGTTGTAAAACAACCATCATTTTGACAATGGAATGCTTGGAAATGATCACCCTCTTCCCCTTTGCAGGTTGCACCATTCAAGAGATTAAGAAAAGTAACATTCACAAGCAGTGTTCCGAAGTCAGCTTCAGGAAAACTTCTGAGAAGGGAGGTCATAGCACAAGTCCGAGCCAAGATGTAAATGTTGAAATATACCGTTAGGCAAACAAATTAATTTACGGTTATAAGCACAACAAAACTGGAAATTGTTGGAAATCTCTATACAACATTCATTTTTATGCTAATAAAACATTGGTTTGGTACGAATGTGATGAAGTTTCTTTTTTCATTTTCTTACACATTACGAAAAGTTTCGCTCACAAGTTGACTTCTTGGCAAGATTTCGACTACATTAGACGTTTGATGGAGACATGAACAATGCAACGTCATTTCACATGGATGATTATAAATAACAGCTTTATTTTGGGAAAAAAAGTGAATCATTTCAAAACCAACCAAGGTAAAGGAAACAAAAAAAAAAAAAGAGGTATGATTTGAAATGGAGTGTGAAGAGAGAAATAATTGAGGTGAAGAAAGTGAGTGAAGAATGAATAAGAGATGAAGTAGATGATACCCAACTCTGAGCATCAAATTTGAGGAAATGTTGCTGCTTTCACAAACACCACCACTCATTTACAATGCCCACTCAACCCCATTTTACATACCACTTTTCTGTCACTCCATCCTTTACTTTCACCCAAAGAAAAAGACTGCTCTTGTTCTTCTGCCATTTTATCTCTTCCCTTTTTCTTCTTCCTCTTTTTATACCTCAAAGAATGTGGAACGATGTGGCAAATAATTTTACACCGTTGGATATATAAGAGAAATTTACAAAACTTTTTTTGAACGTTGCTATCGGTGAATTTGGTCCTAAAGAGATAGACTCATGGCAAAAAGAAAAAAACTAGGAAGATTCTCTATTTTCAAATAGAAAAATGTAAACTTCTGATCATTCTCTATAAATAACATTATTATAACTTCATAGAAGATAACTTGAATCTTATTCTCAAACTCTCTATTTTCAATATATCTTAAACTTTCTCACTCTAAGCATTGAAAAGCATGCAGCAAGTGTTATATCAGTATGCGTTCACATTCAACAATCTCTCCTCTTCTAAACATCGCAATTTTTCAGTCTTCAAACTACTTCGTTTTCTATTACTAAACTTCACTAGGCTTGGTATTACCAAGGTTTAAGCAAGTTGTTTTCCCATATTGGGCCAACTAAGCCATCATATTTGCGAGCTAGTATAGTACCACATCTTGGCAGCCCAAAAAATTGACCCATTCATGATGCAACCATATTTCACAATGACTAATGATTATAGTGCTCTCTATTTCATAAGAAATCATAGGCAATTAACACACATGCATGTGCAAACAAGTTTCAAAAGCCAAATAATAAGATAGTCTTATTGTTGGGTGAGATTGGTTCCTTTATTCAGAACTGTTGGGCCTCAAGATTTAAGAAGTAAAGAGGATGAGATTGAAAATGTTAGGTAGAGAGAAGAAATTAAAAAGGGTCCCATAGTTGTGTGAAATTTGGTATTGGTTACAATCTTTCTTCAACTTTCACTTTCCCATTGTTTGGAAGATTTTGACACAGAGATGCTATGTGCCATCATCCTCTGTTAACTTCAATTATTTAGGCTTTGCACATGCACTTTCTCTCTCTCTCTCTATATATATATGTGTCCATTTGATCATCACTATTGCTACTACCTTTGGTCTAATCGTTTCAGCTTTTTATATCTATATATATATATATATATATATATCAATGTTGGGTCCACAACTGTTAATCAAAACTTTGGAGCAAATTTTTCTTGGGGTCCATTTTGTTACCCCTTTGTTTTGACTTACGTTAGTCCAATTGGCCCGTTACACATTTGCTTTATTGAGTTATTGACTGTCTGTCTAGTTTTCACTTTTCACACGAAAATTCAGATTATCACTAGAAATATTTGTGGTAGTCTGAACATAGCTCGAATAGTTAAGTTACGTAATCTCAACTAAAAGATCAACATGTTGTAATTGGCCTTGAAAGAAAAAAAATATATCTTCTTTTGTTTTAGATTGGTTTAGTCACTTTCATACTTTTCTTTAATCAAATAAACATTTTTATGATAAACTTTAACGACTTGAAGTAATTGATCTTTCGAACTAGACCGTTTTACTACTAGATAAGATAAGTTGTACCTTTAATTATCAATCACAAGTTTTTTCTCGACATGTGTCTTAACTATACTCGAACCTTAACCTCTCGAAAATGAATGAATCATTGGATATATATATTAGTATATACAGTTATGTATTATCACTTTGATGTTGACTATTGTGATGTAGAATGGTTTGAATTTGAAAAGATTTTATTTGGAGAAATGATGAAATAATGGTTGAAGTAATGAAGATTGCTAAGTGGGTGGTGGATCATATAGCAAGCAATAGCAATACAATTTACAATTTAAAAAAGAAGTTGTGAAATTAAGAAGCCAAACCAAAACCCATCAATCTCAATCAAATATCACCATCTGCATTATCTTATCACAAAGAGCTTAATGGTCAAACATCAAAAGATATTGACTGAAAATTTTCTATCAATGTCCCTTTAATTAATCTCTCTTCAATTCACAATTCTAATCATATTCATATAAAAACATAATTTAAAATGTCAAAATTCCTTTGACCAATAACAATAAAATTCCTATGTTAATTCAACCTTAGCTTATCCCTAGGCTTTCATGATCTTCTTTGGAATATATATATATACAAAGTGTTTTTTTTTTTTTTTAAATTTCTCTTAAACTCTTTTATCTTTCTTGGGGACCTCAAATTTTGAGCTTCAAAATAACATGTTAAATGATTCTTTTTGTGAGTTATTGTCAATCATCATAATAAAAAAGCTATTTGGATAAATTAGTTCTTTTCTTTTTCTTTTTCTTTGCATGAGCTGTGGTTTATTTTGCTGACAAAATAATGGCTGAAGTATAGTCCAATTTTTTGAAAGGGCCAAAAACCCTTCCTTTGATGATGAAAAGTTAGCTCTTTTTCTTTTGTTATATCAACCATTGTTTAATTCCATTTTCACATTTTCAATCTTAATTTGTTTTCTTCTTTTTCTTTGGTACATTTAATAATGTTTGTTTGAGAATCATTATAGTTTTTTTTTTACAAGCTTGTTTGATGCTTAATCTTTTTTTATACATTTTCAAAAGCATTTTGAATTATTATTCTTGGAATATTGACTAAAACAAAATGTCCTTTTTTTTTCTTTTGAGATATTTTCTCCATGAAAATAACAAACTCTCATTAGAAAAAGATTAAAATTTTACTTGTGGGTATTAGTAGTTTCTTTTGTAAAAGTAAGTACTTGCACTCTTTTCTACACCAGATTTACCCAAAACAATAAAATGGTGGTGGAAAAGAGAAAAACGTAGCATAGTAGTCCATTTGGGGTTTTGCATATAAAAGGGTAATGAAGCAAACTTTCCAAAGGATAAAAAGATGTATTATATAACAAATGAAAATGAATTGAGGTTAAAGTATGATTAACGTTTTATATATTTCTTAATATAATTTTGCATCTTTAAATTCTGAATTTAAAATTTAGATATACTAAAAACACACAAAAAAAAAAATATTGTTTTTAGAAGTTTTTTACTATTTGAAAAACAGAAATACAAAAACAGTCTTTAAAAAATAAAATACAGATTATCTACTAAACACTTGTTTTCAGAAAATAGTGAATCTGAACAAAACAAAAACATGGAATATGATAAAAGAAAACAAAGGTAGAACTAATTAGAAAAAGTATTTGGTGAAGAAAGAAAAATTAGAGAAACAAAAAACAAGGACTTTGTGATGTGAAAACATAACCCAAAAAACCAGAAACCAAACGTTAGTTTATGTTTAAAGTTGAAAAGAAAGGGCAAAGGGATGAGTCTGTTTCTGGTTTAATCGTACTAAAAATTAAATAAACTATGGGGTTGCGTGGATTCCTTGCTTTCACAATAATATAATACATATATATATAATACTTCTATGTTTTTCTAAAAATAAATTCATTGTTTTCATTATTTATAATGATACCAAAACTACCAGCACAGTGCATGCTAATTTGTTTGAGTTTAGTATGGAAGTTCAATCCTCTGGCGGAATGCAATAATCTAAAATACAATTCTTCTAGTCGAATGTGAGGATTTTAACACAAATTTTTTTGTTATATTTGTGTGATAGTTGAATAACTGTAGTTGCTCTGTTCAAATAAATATATACTAACTTTTTTTTTAGTATAAATTGGGATGGAGAAATTTGAATCTGAATCTTCTATATATCCTCAGTTACATACAAGTGTCATTTGAACTAAGTTCTTGTTGGCAATACATAATAAAAAACATATCACATCATATTTTTATTAAATTAATTAAAAGAAAGATAATTATAATTTGTAGTAATTTTATTAATAATAATTAAATATATAACAACATTTTTTAAAATTTGTAAACGTGGCAAAGTCTCTTGTGATTTATGGACTAATATTTGCTACATGGTTTGTCAATGGTCCATTATCAACTTAGACAAATTTTGCTATATTTGCATTTGTTTTTTTAATGTTGCTATATACTTAATTATTTTGAATCTAATTGTTATATATATTTGCAACTATACCTAAAAGAAATATTAAATTGTTTTTTATTTCAAGATAATAAATTAAAATAAAATAAAACTACTTGAGAATTGAATAACTAATAAAGAGACTAAATATAAAGTAGAAAAACAAGTAGAGTATTTGTATTAGTTAGCAAATTTGTATAGCATCACAAGTTTTCATAAAGTAGTGTGCTAATTTAATTATTGGACTCCCAACAAAAAGATGAAAATACAAAGATGAAAAGTGGGGATAAAGTAGAGGAAGAAAATGGTGAAAAATGAGGAAAGAAAAATTAGGGCAAAGGTGAAAACAAATATATATGGAAGCCAAAAATCCACTCCCACCAAGGAACAAATAATTTTTCCATAATCTTTCTTTTCTTTTTAACAAAAAACAACCCACAGTACACCAACACATTACAACACAATTTTCTTTTGTCATTTGTCCACTAAGAAAGGTCAACTTTCCCATCAACTCACTATAATACCCTTATGAACAACAACAACAAATCCATCCATATCTCCCACTACATTCTTATGGTCATGTTTCCCATTATTTTGTTTCTCACAAACCCTTCCCTCACTCCCAATTTCAACTCATTTTTTAGGGTTATTTGTTTCCCTTCTTCTCTCTCTCTCTCTATATATATCTAATGTGACAAATTCATTAACTCAAATACCTAATTTGATAGTGGTTTTAAAATTAAAAGAGATCCAAATCCACGTAGAAAAACATTAGTCTTTATAGATCTTAAGTTTATAATATTTATATTTATATATATATTCAATTCAGAGTTAGCTAGGGATTATGCCTTTTATTTAGGGTTATAAATTAAACTACGTGAATGGAGAATATATAAGTACACATGTATTTATGCTTTTAATTCTAAAGTGTAAGGCTTAAAATGACATCCACTTAGATCCATAAAATGAAGACTTGAAAAGGTAGACTAAGATGCTTAATGCATGTGGCTTACACACTGTATATGCTTATTAATGTTGCTTTTTCTTAACTAATTTTTCTTTTAAGAAAAAATAAACTAAAGTATCAAAAAAAGAGAAGATTGTGGAAACCAACTAAGATATGGAACTTTGAATTCTCCCCCTAAAATTGAAAATTATTTCTATTTGTCGAGGAAAAAATAATAGTAGCTTATTTATTTAATAACAAATGTCTCTTTCTTTCTTTCTTTTTTTTAATCTTTTAATTAGGTTTGAGTTTGATTTGAATTTAGTTCTAGGATTTGAATTTAGTTTCATTTATAAGTATGATTGATTTTTTTCTTCTAAATATTCATTTTAATCTTTTGGTGCTAATATTCATTAATTAATTAAAATAATTATAAAGTAAATACTAATATTAGTAAGAAAAAAGTGAAACAATCTCAAAACTTGTGATAATTACAACATTATAAAATTTTAAATCAAATCAAATTCAATGATATATTAAAATTTATGATCAAATAAAAATTAGATCTTAAACAAATGTTTTTTTTTTTTCTAGTAAAGACTACGAAGATTTTAAAGGAAATCTTGAATGATAGGATTTCCACCACAACAGCTAGCTAGCTTGCTAGGATTTTATGAAGGAAATTATATGAAATTTTAGGGCTTTTCTTAACAAGAAAAGGACAAACCCAACAAATTATTGAGTGAAAAAAATTAAATGAGGGTTTGAAAATATATTATATCTTTTTTATTTAAAAATTAAAAAGAAAGAAAAAGAGCAGTTTCTGAGTGCTGACAAATTGATCATAATGAGTTGGTAATAATGTGGTTATGCTTTGGAGCTTATGCCATCTCATAGGTCTTTGTATTATATTATAATGTGGCAAAAAAGCAAAGAAAAAGTTCTAATTTCTTTACATTTAATTTAAGATTCAAGCTAAGCATGGTCTCAAATTATACGGAATATTCCATACCCTATATTTAATATTTTTTTTTTCTTTTTCTTTTTTTCTAACCCCCAAAAATGTAAAAGAACTAATAAAAGTTTGTAATTACCCAACCTAATCACTTGTCTTGTTGCTAATTAAGCAATTTTAATAGGAATTATATATCTTTCAACCTTCTACTCTTTTAAATATGTATAGAAGGAATGTTGTTGGAAAAAACTATTAATTTTCAGTTAGTGTCATTAGTTGAAAAAAAAATTAACATTATTTGATGGTTAAGATAAATATATATTAAGAAGAAAACATTACATAGTGATTAATTATTATTGTAAATATACTTTAGGCTATTATGGAACATTTTAAAATGATTAGAGGGTGTTAGGAACATTCATGGAAGCTTTATCTTTTATCTCCCTCATAGCTTTAATAAATTTATACTTACTAATTGGTTCTTCAACTTTTGGTTTTAATTAAGATATAAATTTGAATTTTATGTCTAATAAAACTAGATTTTCTTTAATAATTTTATAAGTTTTTAAAAAATATATTGAATAGGTGAGATCTATTTGGATACAATAACATTATATTATTGAATATATTTAGAAATATATTGTGACACATCATTAGAAGTCATGTAAGGATCTACTATGTAGATTCCACGGTTCAATAAATATTAGACGATTTTATCTTTATATATTTATTTGTTATTGAATTTCAATGGGTAGTTTCATTTAAAAAAAAAAATAGTAATTTCGTCAAATTCATGTACTACGTAACTCTTACATTTTTCAAATAGAAAAGCTTAATATTTCGGCCAAATTTAGATTAAAACTATATTAAAGCAAAATCTAAACTTATAATTTAACATTTCTTCAACTTCAATTCAAATTATACAGTAAAGTGATGACCAAAAGAATTAAACTACAAACATAACCAAAGAATAATTAATAATATAGAAGAAGAAAAACATAAGTGAGTTGTTCAAAAGTTATTCTCTAAAACTGTTTTGTAAGGACATCTTTGTTGCTTTCTCTCATTTCCTCATTTATTTTCAGAAGTGCTCTCTATTTCTAACAATACTCTAAATATGCCTCTTCAATTACTAAATTAATTAACAATAACTTAATCTCACAATTCATATCAACAAATTCTCCAAAATATATTTATAGTTAAATTAGTTAAGTTAGAATTTAGTTTTTTTCAAGGTTAGAATTGAATATTTATGATTTGATAAATAATCTCATAATTAATTGTTTATATAAACTAAACTTTTAACTTTTTTTTTTATATATAAAAAATTATAAGAATCAAGATTTCAATTTAATTAACACACACATATGATATATGGACATCAGATTGTGACAAGATAAATGGGTGAGTTCCAAATCACAATTTTCACAATTAGGTTTCTATTCATGACAAGAAAGAATTTCAAGAATTTATTTATTTTACTTTATTCTGTTTCTTGTTTTTTCATTAAATCTACACCACCTGTTATGATGTTTTCTCTAGATCTAGTCCATTCAATTAGACATCGTCAATTAAATCCTTGTTCAGTGATAAGATTTGCCACTTTCAACTGTTTAGATCTTTCTAATTAATCTACAATTTCATTTTTTGAATTCTCCAAAGTTAAATATTATTATTTGAATTTTTTTTAGAGAGAAAAGAAAAACAGGGAATTAAATTAATTAAAGCTATTGTCCCTAATTGTTGATTCATAATCATAAAGGTTGTCTGTAATTTAGGAGGAAAGAGTGTAAATTAAGTTAATGAATAGAAGAAATGATGTGTGAAAGTGGCCAAAAACCCTTTTTTAGCAAATCCTATGATGGATTTTTAATAGGGTTTAGGACGGTGAAAGTGCTTTTTTATTTTTATAATTTTAATTAATTACTTTCTTATTTCTTAATTTCATTTTGTTTTTTGGATTTTACTGTCTTAAACTAGGCAGTGATTGGACAGCCAAACATCCAATATCTTAGACACCAAGCACGAGAATTATTTCTAAATTTTAATTATTCATATACCAAAAACAAAATTAAACATTTGCAAATTATTTATAATTTAATTAACTCCTTAAAAGTATTATATACCTTAGTTTATCACTTTTAATTTATCATCATTCTGATGTCACACTCGTCTACCACAGTTAACATTTTCTAAAAAACAATATGAATAATACATTACATTTAGATCACTTGTGTATAATTTTTCATCATTCATCTAAAAAAAACTAAAATATTCTAAAAATAATGAAAAAAAACAAAATTTAGTTATATTTAGACAATAATTTGGTATAATACATAACATGCACCTATGTATTTGTTTAAATTGTGATGTTCGTTTTAAAATATTCACGATATGCATATTTATTATTGTTCTATTGATATCGTAAAATTACAAAGAAAAGAAAAGATAATTTGAATGGCATTATATGACGGTCTACTAGAAAAATAAAATTCTTTATTTGACAAAAATCATCGAACAATATACCTCATAAGTCACAATAGGTATATGACCTATCAAGTAACTTAACTTACTCGATTATTTAAAGCTCCTTCACTTTACTCGAAATGGTCCACCTTTGAAGTAACATATCATGTTTTGTCCTCAAGTTATACACATGCCCTACTCAAAATTTTACCAAAATATCATACTTAGTCATAATATATACTAATTAAGTATATAGACAGTAATATTTGATAGAATGTCACCATTCCAAAAAGAGTATAATATACTCAATATATAATACCTATATTTTAATTTCCCACCCTATGAGGTTTCTTCTTCTTATTTATAGAAAAAAAAAACAGAAATAAAGATAAAATATTTAGATATGATTTCAAGAGAAAAAATTCCAGATCCATGTAACCTATATTAATTATAAGGGTTTCACTTAAATTCAAGCATTTTGATCATATAGTAAGACTCTAACTAATCAGCCCAAAGATTGTTCATTGTTTTATCAATAACGTAGATTATGTATCCTTAATTGAAACTTAATGAATGAATGATATAGATTCCTTAAAAATATGATTTCAATCTGCAATGCACATGTCAATAATAAGAGAGATCCCTAAGAATCAAAGAATATAGTGAAGAAGTAAAATTGAGATAAACCCTATTATTCAATTTTGACCAAGATAAAAAGGGTAGTTGTTTTATGGGGGACCCTAAAGCTTTGAATTTTCATACAGACAATTACAATTCCCTCTTTTCAATGGAGTCCACACGAAAAAACCCTATCTATGACTACCAAATAAATTATATATATAACAAAATTATATGTTCCCCCTTGTTGTCACATGCCTTATAAAATTGGCCTACAAGTACAACAACAATTCTCTCTCTTTCCACAACCATTTTACACTGCTCAAGAAAAAAGAAATCAGATTTAGAGTTGTGAGAGAGGGTAGCCTAGGTTCATTGGGTTGAAAATTTCTAGGGCATGGGCACTAACTTTTGGGGCAGGGATGTGTAAAATAAATGAATTTAATGAAGGGGGGGTAATGTTATGTATAAAATAAATAAAAAGGTTGAGAAAGCAGTGAGTTTGTAATGAAAGGGCAGCCTTAATTAAGGGAAGGAAAGACAATGGAAGGGTATGATTAGGGTTTGTCACATGCCCAATCAAAGTATTTGAGTGCCCACTCAACTTAAATATATGACCCTTTTTCAAATTTTTATTTTTTTTACAAGTAGGTAATAATTCAAACCTCTCAATCATACACAAAATTTATATCTCCTTTTGACTTCTTTTTATTAAACACTTTTTTCTCTCACTCTAAAATTTTGACAGATTGTTTTTTGGTTTGGCAGAAAGTCATTTCAACCTCCTCATCGAACTTTGCTCACCTAACCTCCTTTTACTTTGCACCTAATCTTTTTACCTTTTCTTTTAATATATTTATGTATTAATATTTTATATATGTTAGTTAAACTGTGTTAAATTTCGTTTTTTTGGATTGATTTTTAAAATTAAGTTGGTAAAAATCTTTCTAATCTATAAATTTGGTGTTTGGTAGTTATACTTTTATTCATGTTTTGAAATTTTTTACCAAGTTTGTAAAACTATATAAAAAAGTAGTTTTTAAAAAGTTATTTTTTTGTTTTGAAATTTAACTAAGAATTTAATATGTTAATTTAGAGTAAAAAAAAAAAAAGAAGGAAAATAGATTTAATTTTGAAAGAATAGAAAAACCAATTAAATGTTATTAAAAAGGACTTTAGATATTTGAGCAAATTCCCTCCATGCCATTATATATTTATCAAATTAAACCTTTTATAATATTTTTTTCCTCACATCACATGTCAAATTTTAAACACATAAAAGGAAATTGTATAGTAGTATAGATTTTATGAGTGGAAAGACAACATTGCCATCCATTTATTGAAGTAGACAATTTCACGTTAATGTAAAAATCTTAACATTGAAATCACTTACATAAATTAATTGAAAAGAAAAATTGAATCTAGAAAAATGGTTGTAAATTTTATCGATGACTATCAATATTATTGATAGAAATATTTTGCTTCATTTTTTATATTTGAAAATGTCCTATTGGTATGCTTATCATCTATTCAAGTTTCCATTTTAACGTCACTTTTAATACAAAAGATGAATGTATTTATAATATAAAATAAAAAGTAAAAAAAAAATGAACGATCACAAGGTAAAAGAAAAAGGTGTATATAATTTATTCCATTAGGTATCTTATTTATGTCGCACTTAAGGTGACATTTCTAATACTTTCTCAACAAATGTGAAATTTAAAATCTTAAATTAATATTAGAGAATTGAGTAAAACAACCGCTGCAAACCTACCTACTTTATTTTACCATGGTAGAAAATGGTAATTCCAAAGTTTTCATAGAAATAGAAGTAACTAAAAAAGAAATTTTTACAAGTACAACGGAACTTCCATAAAAAGAAAAACAAAAAAGAAAAAATTCTCCAATCTTTTACTTTTTTTTTTTTGTTGTTGTTTGAATAATCATTTTGTAAGTTCAAATTAGGAAGTAAAAACCAAAAAAAGGGGTACACTAATTTTAAAGCATAAATGAACATTTTCCTCCATTAGTTGATATCTTACTCTAATTAACAATTGGATCCAAGTGATCCACTTTTTGGTTGATTGGTTTTTCTTTATTTAATAATAATAATAAAAAAGACATACAAATCCAAACAAAATAATTGAAGATATTGAACTTTTATTTTAATTTTTAAAATTTATATATAAAAGAAAAAGATGAGGGAGACCCACCAAAATGAAGGAAAGAAGGGAAGTGAAGTAAATAAGGATAAAAAAAACAATGTAAAAAAGAAAGGCCTAAATAAGGGAGAGTGAGCAGTAAGTTTGAATAAAAATAATTTACCGTTTTCCAAAAGAGAGGTCTGTAGGCACGTGATTAAAAAGTAACTGCTTCACGCCAAGTAAGTAAGGTATAAAGTTAAGCGCAGCCCATAAATTTACTGCGAAATTGACTCCAACACTTCTCAACAACATTCTCTTCTCTTTTTCCTTTCTTTGTTAGTGGTGAGTGGGGAGTAGTGAGTAGTAAAACATGATCTCGAACCAAACCAAGCCAGCCGGATACAGTGATTGAGCAAAAGCTAAAATATAAGGTAAAGAAAATTGTTCATAAAGCGAGGAATTTCGCCAATGTCACAATATTCTGAAGAGATAAAGACGACTGAGCAGTGGAAATGGTCCGAAATGCAAGGCCTTGAGCTCCTCTCTTCTCATCCTCTTCCTCCTCCTGACCCATTTATAACCAACAATCCAACACCCGAGAACACTGACCCTGAACACCTCAGACCCACACAAGAGCCTCAAGACGGAGTTGGCAGGGCTAAAAACAGAGAAATGGAGTCTACCACTGATTCCAAGAAGGAAAACGGCGGCGGCGGCGGCACTAGTGGGGAGAAGCCTGAGGCTGTTACCGCCATTGGGTTTGGGGAGCTTTTCAGATTCGCTGATGGGTTGGATTACGTTTTGATGGCAATTGGGTCCGTCGGAGCTCTTGTCCACGGTTGTTCTTTGCCTCTGTTTCTTCGATTCTTCGCTGATCTTGTTAACTCTTTTGGGTCTTATGCCAATGATGTTGATAAAATGATGCAGGAGGTTTTGAAGGTAAAGTAGAAACTATAACTTACAAACGCAACGGAAGTGTTTATGTTAATTGATGACAATCTCTAATTAATAACTGAAACCGTTTTATTTTCAGTACGCATTCTACTTTCTCGTGGTTGGAGCTGCGATATGGGCGTCATCTTGGGCAGGTACTTAGAGTTTCCATTAGGCTTCTTCTGGGTTTATCTTTACATTCATATGTCAATTTAACTGAAACTGGTTGCAGAGATTTCGTGTTGGATGTGGACCGGCGAGCGGCAGTCCACAAAGATGAGGATCAAGTACCTAGAAGCAGCACTGGACCAGGATATTCAGTATTTTGATACAGAGGTGCGAACATCTGACGTCGTTTTCGCCATCAACACTGATGCAGTGATGGTCCAAGACGCCATTAGTGAGAAGGTGAGAAGCTAAAAAAGAAAAAAGAAAAAAGAAAACCAACTCTATTTTCAGTTATCTCTCTGTTTAGAAACCCTCTTCTACTCGCCCAATGGAAGTAACTATGAATGGAATTTGCAGCTGGGCAATTTCATCCACTATATGGCAACTTTTGTGTCCGGATTCGTTGTGGGTTTCACTGCCGTGTGGCAATTGGCGTTGGTAACTCTTGCGGTGGTTCCTTTGATTGCCGTAATCGGCGGCATCTACACCACCACAATAGCCAAGCTCTCTGCCAAGACCCAGGAAGCTCTTTCAGAAGCCGGGAATATCGTCGAACAGGTAAGAGGAATTCTTTCGAAAAAGTTGATTTTCTAAAAATTTTGGCACCTTCTCTCATCTGGGTACTGTCAATTCTTGACGTAACATGCAGACAATAGTTCAAATTCGAGTTGTTTTTGCATTCGTGGGTGAATCTAGAGCATTACAGAGATACTCCGCCGCATTGAAGATTTCTCAGAAGATAGGTTACAAGAGTGGATTCTCCAAGGGTATGGGATTGGGCGCTACTTACTTTGTTGTTTTCTGCTGTTACGCTCTTCTGCTCTGGTACGGAGGTTATCTTGTCAGACACCACGCCACCAATGGTGGACTGGCCATAGCGACTATGTTTGCAGTGATGATTGGTGGACTGTAAGTAGCCACTATTATCTCCGAATTTCTTCTTTAAACATCCAATTTTTGACTGATGGATCGCTTTTGCTTGACAGGGCACTGGGGCAATCTGCTCCGAGCATGAGCTCATTCGCTAAGGCCAAAGTTGCAGCCGCCAAAATCTATCGTATAATTGACCATAAGCCCACTCTAAACCGCAACAACGAATCTGGTTTGGAATTAGAATCAGTTTCAGGACTGGTTGAGCTGAAAAATGTTGATTTCGCATACCCATCAAGGCCAGATGTAAGAATCCTCAACAATTTCTCCCTAACTGTCCCTGCTGGAAAAACTATAGCTCTGGTCGGAAGCAGCGGCTCCGGCAAGAGCACGGTTGTTGCCCTAATTGAAAGATTCTATGACCCCATTTCAGGTAAATCCCCTGATCTGTGCAACTTTTTAAGTAATTAATACATTGCTTTTGGTTTTGGTTTTCACTTTTCAGTCTTATTCTTGAAATTTAAGTTTTTGGACTTGGTTTCTGAGTTTACAAGAAAAGCTCCTTCTTGACTGAATGTGCAGGAGAAGTTCTACTAGACGGACGTGACATAAAAACTTTGAAGCTGAGATGGTTAAGACAGCAGATAGGATTGGTGAGCCAAGAGCCTGCTCTTTTTGCTACCACCATCAAGGAGAATATTCTATTAGGCAGACCTGAAGCAGACCAACTTGAGGTGGAGGAAGCTGCTCGAGTCGCCAATGCTCATTCATTCATTATCAAACTTCCTGAAGGCTATGACACCCAGGTTAGATTTGATCTCAAAACTAATTTTTTAAAATATAACACTTTTAATCACCCTACCCTCCAATGGCTTGAAAGTTGAAAGGTAAAGCTAAACTTCAACATTTTCCACTGATAAATGTTATTGTTAATGCTGTTTGGTGGTTATCCTGTCAGATTAGATTGAAGGCCACAGTTATTAAAGAATGTACTAAGGCAATATCTTAATGTTTGAAGCGAAAGAAACCCGTTTTGATTTTTCTTAAGGTTAAAAGGTTTTTTTTTATATTAATCTAACTAAGATACATATGTGATGATTTACTTATGCTCTTTCTTATACCATTTGCTTCTCCTATTTTGAATAGCAAAGGGAATATTTTATTGCTTTTAACAAGGTTAAACCGACTTTTTCCCTCTTCTCTTTTTATGTGCAAGTGAGAAGAAATGTTTTGGTCCTACAAACAATGGAAACAGGATAACATGCCTTGGTCAACAATGCATGTGCAGAAATAAATAGGTTTTTAACGTGTCTACTCTGACAAATCAAAACCACATAAACTAAGTGGAGGGACATATCAAGCATATGGTTATGGAGATTGAATAGAAAATAGTCAATGCTGACATCCATGTACAAAGAATATAAAATTATTTACACCTTTATATATTGGTTTCTATTATTAGGCTTCAACATTATAAGGAAAAGATCCCATTGACATTAGAATGCTAAAGTAGAAAAAACTGTGACATGAAGATGATATATTTTGAAGATAATAATGTACGTTAATTATTTCCTGAGCCAGAAAACTTGACTTGAGTATTATATTAAAATTCTGAAAAGAAAAAAAACAGAATATTTAAATCAAATTTGGGACATCAAGATAACAAAGAGAACTTCATCAATTTTAAACTTATTGATTATTTGTTTTCTGAGGCTTCCACAAGTTCTTGACATGATTCTATATGTCTGTGCTTTACATATACCACATTATAAAAAATAGCTAAAAAATTACTATTTGCTCTCCTTTTGATAGAATGACTACAATGATTCTGATTCCTGGAGTAGGAAGAAAAACCACTTTGAAATATCGTTACTCGTCTAAGATACTACGACTTTGATATCCTAATCTAGTTATTATATGTAATGAATCATTATGAATATGAATTCTGAGGTTTTAAGTAGAAAGTTAATCTTTTGTAGGTAGGAGAAAGAGGACTGCAGCTTTCTGGAGGGCAGAAGCAGAGGATCGCAATAGCAAGGGCAATGCTTAAAAACCCTGCGATTCTACTCTTAGATGAAGCAACTAGTGCATTGGACTCTGAGTCGGAAAAGCTTGTACAGGAAGCTCTTGATCGTTTTATGATAGGGCGGACCACCCTTGTCATTGCCCATCGACTCTCTACCATTCGGAAGGCTGACCTTGTGGCTGTACTCCAACAAGGAAGTGTTTCTGAAATTGGAACACATGATGAGCTATTTGCTAAAGGAGAGAATGGTGTATATGCCAAGCTTATCCGGATGCAGGAGATGGCACATGAAACTGCTCTCAGTAATGCCAGAAAAAGTAGTGCAAGGTAGCTAAAAAAATGTATTCTTTTTCATTTTAAATTTTCTTTCACTGACTTATCTAACCTGAACTCTGATTTCAGGCCTTCAAGTGCCAGGAACTCAGTGAGCTCCCCAATCATTGCACGGAATTCTTCCTATGGACGATCACCATATTCACGTCGATTATCTGACTTCTCCACATCTGATTTTAGTCTTTCTCTTGATGCTTCACTTCCCAATTACAGGCTTGAAAAACTGGCCTTTAAGGAGCAAGCCAGTTCCTTTTGGCGTCTCGTGAAAATGAATTCACCCGAATGGCTTTATGCACTGCTTGGTTCTATAGGCTCTGTTGTTTGTGGGTTTTTAAGCGCCTTCTTTGCATACGTTCTAAGTGCTGTTCTCAGTGTCTATTACAACCCAGACCATGCTTTCATGAGCAGAGAAATTATTAAGTACTGCTACTTGTTAATTGGACTATCATCGGCTGCTCTTCTCTTCAATACAATACAGCATTTCTTCTGGGATATTGTAGGTGAGAACCTCACCAAACGTGTAAGAGAGAAGATGCTGACAGCAATACTGAAAAATGAAATGGCATGGTTTGATCAGGAAGAAAATGAGAGTGCAAAGATTGCTGCAAGGCTGGCCCTAGATGCTAACAACGTCAGATCAGCCATTGGAGACCGGATTTCAGTGATTGTACAGAACACATCACTCATGCTAGTTGCTTGCACAGCTGGGTTTGTTTTGCAGTGGCGCCTATCTCTTGTCCTTGTAGCTGTCTTCCCCGTGGTTGTTGCTGCCACTGTTCTACAGAAAATGTTCATGACTGGTTTCTCAGGAGACCTTGAGGCCAACCATGCCAAGGCCACACAGCTAGCAGGGGAGGCAATAGCCAATGTAAGGACAGTTGCTGCATTCAACTCGGAAGAGAAGATTGTCAAACTTTTTTCAACCAACCTCGAGATCCCTCTACGTCGCTGCTTTTGGAAGGGACAGATTGCTGGTAGTGGGTTTGGTGTTGCTCAGTTTTCTCTTTATGCTTCCTATGCTCTTGGTCTTTGGTATGCCTCATGGCTTGTGAAGCATGGGCTCTCTGATTTTTCGAAGGCAATTCGTGTTTTCATGGTCCTTATGGTTTCTGCAAATGGTGCAGCCGAAACACTCACTCTAGCTCCTGACTTTATCAAGGGTGGTCGAGCCATGCGCTCTGTATTTGCACTTCTTGACCGTAAAACTGAAATTGAACCTGATGAACCGGACGCCACCCCAGTGCCAGATAAACTTCGTGGAGAAGTTGAATTAAAACATGTTGACTTTTCCTACCCAACCCGTCCTGATATCCCTGTCTTTAAAGACCTTAATTTGCGTGCCCGAGCAGGTAAGACTCTTGCTCTTGTTGGCCCTAGTGGGTGTGGCAAGAGCTCTGTTATTGCACTAGTCCAAAGATTCTATGAGCCGACATCAGGACGAGTTATGATTGATGGAAAGGATATTCGCAAGTTCAATCTCAAGTCCCTGAGAAAGCACATTGCAATGGTCCCTCAAGAGCCATGCTTGTTTTCTGCTTCCATATATGAGAATATAGCTTATGGCCATGAATCGGCAACTGAAGCCGAGATCATTGAAGCCGCTACTTTGGCAAATGCCCATAAGTTCATATCTGGGTTGCCAGAAGGATATAAGACTTTTGTTGGGGAGAGAGGAGTTCAACTATCAGGTGGACAGAAACAAAGAATTGCAATTGCCCGTGCATTGATCAGGAAGGCAGAGCTTATGCTATTAGACGAGGCAACAAGTGCACTCGATGCCGAGTCAGAACGATCAGTTCAGGAGGCGCTCGACAGAGCTTGTTCAGGAAAAACAACAATCGTAGTTGCCCATCGACTATCAACTATCAGGAATGCTCATGTCATTGCAGTAATTGATGATGGCAAAGTTTCAGAACAGGGATCACACTCACATTTGTTGAAAAATTACCCTGATGGGTGTTACGCCAGGATGATTCAATTACAAAGATTCACACATAGCCAAGTCATTGGTATGACATCTGGTTCAACTTCCTCAGCAAGAACTAGAGAGGATGAGGTGAGAGATAGCTAGGAAATGGAACCTTTGTAGTTAAAAAAGAAAAAAAAAAAAAAAAAAAAAAAAAAAAAACACACCAAAGCCCTTATACCCTTTATTAATTCTTTTGGGTTTTGTGCATTTTCTATCCATTAAGTATATTAAGTGTATTGTCTTCACCTCCTTCTCTCTTTTTGTCTTTTTTTTAGAGAGAGAAAAAAATTAGTCTTAAATATATCAATTTTTACTTTTTATCCTTATAATTTTCTTAATTTGTACTATACCTTTAGATCATTGGAAATTTTAATATTTTACCTTTTGATGAGCTTTTGTTTTAAAAATCTTTTTTAAAAATACTCTCATATAACGTATTGTGATTTGTGAGTTTTGGCATTTTATTGAAATCTAAATTTGTCGAAAACATCAATATATGAAATTACGGAATTTAAATACTTTTTTTAATGTTAAAATTAATGGACAATTAAAAAATATAGTATACATTGCAATATTTAACTTAACATATGAACTAATTTGATGAAATTAAAAGTTGAAATTTAATCCAACGTGATTTTTTTAGAAACAAATAGAAGAACTAATTATTTTTAAAAAGAATATCTTGAAGTCAAAAAATTTAATTTTGCAATCCTACATCTTTTGTACTAAAGGATTAGAGTATTATTTTTCAAATCCTAATGAAAATTTGGTATTGAATTTTGTTGTTTACTAGTTTAAGAAACAGATGGAGATGAAACCATAAACATTAATTGAAGCTTTGCGATTCATTAAAGGCATGTGAACTTCATCCAATTCGAAAAGTTTTCGCTGTTGTTTCCATTAATTATAAGTCAAATGAGTAGTATTGAAAAAGACAGTGAGGCCTTGTGGTATTTAAGGATTGTTTATGAATGAAAGCTTTATAAGGTAATAAGCCATTGGGTTCTACTAGATTGTAATCATTCTAACTCTATGGATGTAGATCATACAAGTTTATGCTACAATAATCTTTGTTTCATTTGAGTTCATGTATTTTTTAAATATTTAATTATCTTTGGGCAAAAAAACAACTCAATCTAACATTCTCGAGGCACTTCGTCAAGAATGAGAGAAAATATTCCTTTATATTTTAATATCAATGAACAACTAAGAGAATGTCAAAGTTGCAATAGCATGAACAATTTTGTTTTCATCTTTTAAAAATGTGACAAAAAGAGAACGTTAGTGGAAGCTCCAACAAATAAAATGTACTAAAGAAAACATCCCTAATCCTCCTTTCTATTGAGAAAATTGATGACTTATAGCAAATCAAACTAAGTCTCAGAGCAAAGGGATGATCCAAAGCAACTTCACTTTTGATCATCGCTTTCAAACCCTCAAGCATAGCTAGTCTGTTAACACACCAATAATAATTGTAAGACCATTCATAAACCCACACAATCGAACCCATGACCACTCCAACATTTTAAATTATCTTCCAAACAAAATCTAATTAATCAAATCATAAGTTAGTGAATACAAAATGAACTGTTCTCCAAGGTTAAAAGAAAAAAATGAAACGATTTTGAAAAACCGTTGGAAATCATGTAAAGGAAGATTAAAACACAAATGTACAAAAATATAACCACAAAATTGAAATGGCTGAGGCAAAAAAAGAAAGAAAGAAAGAAAGAAAGAAGACAAAGAATATATATATATGATATGAAGTAATAGGTGGAAAAGAAAGAAAAATGAAAAGAAGGGAGGGATTGGACAGGAGGGCGTGGGCAGGGCAGCAAACTGACCCAAATACGCCAACCGTCACACCACACACATACATATTCCCATCAACTTTACCCCACCCTCTTTTTCTAAATTTATATATATACAAAGCACAACAAAAGTGTTTTAATAGTCAATTTTACTTTCTTTTATATTTTTAAATTTATGAACCAAAATATACATGTTTTTGTCCTCAAAGTTTTGAGTTTAATATCAATATTTCACTTAATATGTTGTTCTTGTCTTAAGATTTTATGTAGGTTAATAAATTTTATATAATTTAACCACTTGTAATTAATTATATTTCAATGTTTTACTTTATAATTACTTTAAATTAATTAATAAGTAATGATATCTTATCAATGTTTGAATTAAAATCTTATCTATGGTGAAATTGAAATCAAATAATAAAATTAATGCTTTTTTAATTTTAGTGACTCAATTGAAACCAAACCGTTTAAAAACGAATGACAAATTGAAATTTAGAAACTACACTAAAAAAAATATAATCTAGGGAGAAAGAATTTTTTTTCCCCTTAAATTCATAATTGGAAGTTTATTTTGGATTTTTGTGGTCAAATACAAAGAGTACAAATTCAGCAAAAATATTTTTATGATTCCAGTGTGTTATATATAAACGCGATCTTTTTTTAAGAAAATAAATATACAAGGAATTGTAAAAAAAAAAAAAAAAAAAATTGGTACACCTTAATAATTATGTCAAAATGCATAACATAAAACAAAAATCATAAATTAATTAGTAATAATTTATATTTAATCTATGTTGATTTATAGCAACTAATCAGAATTAATTCTAACGATTTATAAAAATATTATTGAAATTTAATTTATGAATCACTCTTAAACACATATACATAAAGAAACATACAAAATATGAGTAAGTATAAGACTCCAAATATACTGTGAATTTTTGACCTACATACAATTTAACTATATGTTATTTTTTCAAAAAACTACATATCATTGGTTAGTTCAAACTAGTTAAGTTATGTTACTATTCAAATTGGTTAAAACGATCCAAACAAGCTACTCACACCATCTATACAATAAATAATTAGATTGAAAAAGCTTACACCAGTCTTAAAAACAGGCAAATATATATCTATCTATACATATATATGAGAGAATGATGGAGTGTGGATTCAATTGTGAAGTTTTACAGAAAAGTATATAAAAACTACAAAGTGTTAAAAAAGGACAGCTGATTAGAGTGTTATTTATACTTAAAAACAAAAAAAGTGAGTGAGTGATTTCAGGTATGGCATCAACATCCGTACAACTCTGATTCCCTTCTCTTCCACTTTCATTTTTTCCTTTTTCTTCATTCATATTCTTTAGCTTTTCTTAAACATTGTTTGTACCTTTAAGCTTTTAAAATTAAAATTTACTCTTAAATTTACCTAATTGTGTAAGTTTAACAACTTAATTTTTATAATTACACAGTAAGATTTTAACATTTTAAACAAATCCAACAATTTGCTGTCATTTTATTGTTTTTCTTTCATTCTTTCTTTTTAAGTTTTTTATTTTCAGATTTTCTGACACTTTCTCCTCACTTTAACTTTTTTATTTTTTATTTTTGGTGGTATATATATATATTTGAAAGGTTGTTGTTTGGCATATGATTATGATAAACCCACATGCCTTGGATCTCCCTCCCCCTATTTGGGATGGAAAAAGGCTGTTTAGTTTCATAAATTCCACCCACTTTGCCCTCAAAACCCCAGATTTCGGTATTATAATAAACCCTTTTTATTTTTCTTTTCACAAACTCTGTTTTCAAAATTCTTATCATTTCAGATTTTGTATAAAATATAAACAATGGTAGTGGTTGAATAGTGTTAGAGTAGTAGGTCCACGTCTATTCCTTTATTTTACGAATAGTTCTTGGGGTTATCTTCAACTGGGCATCGCTTCTGTTTACCATAATGAGTTATTATCCAAAAATTAAATACAGTTATAAAAGATGAATGCAATTCAAAAGGTACTAAACTATTTTTCTTTCTTCAATCAAATTGATTCACAAATCAATATCGATCCTTTTTATGTTCTTACTTTTCTTTGAAAAATAAATTTTGAGGTTAAATAATAAATTACTATTTAGGTCTTGTTTGATTTTTGAAAACTAAACTTATAAACACTCATTTCACATCTACCTTTATAGTTTGTTATTTACTTTGGACCATTACTTTTAAAATAATAAGTTAGATTTTAAAAACTAAAAAACCATATATTTTAAAAACTTGTGTTTTATTTATTGACTTTAACTAAGAAATTTAACTCGTGTATTTAAGACAAATGAAAATAATTGAAATAAATTGGGATAAATAAGCTTAATGTAAAAATAAAATAAAATAAACCAAACAAATGGGACCTTGGTTTTTTTCTTCTTTCAATTTTGTAAATAATCTTCTTTGAAACCATAGTTTGAGCTGTTTTTACAAAATAAATGATGATATTTTAACTTAAACAAACGACAACGTCGAGGGTATGTTTTTACACTTCAGTCAAATTCATTGTTACACATAGAAGATGTTTGGGACAAGAAGAAGATTATTATAATACTAAGTTATCCATAGATTATAATACTATGTATTTGAACTGCAAACTATTTCAATTAGAGAAAATAATACACTATAGCAAACACAATTTTTTTTAAAATGATGGAGGTAAAATAATAAAAACTACCACAAGAAATAAATACTTTAGCAAATGAGGGGTTAAAATAATGTTTATAGAAGTTAATTAAATACTTTTAAATAATATTTACGATAGCAAAATGTGGTTATTATAGTCTTCAATAATCTCTAACACAGACGATCCATAGTGGATAGAAACCTTCCATTCCACGCCATTGATTTTTTCCACTTCCATTCATATATACCAATAGTAAATTTGAAAATGTTGTACAGAAAATTTCAAAGCCTCAAATAGGATATGAAAAAAAGAAATGCAAGCTTCGAGACCAAGTTGGTCTGTAACTACACACTTTGACAACTTACAAAAAATGCACATTAAATTTCTCCATCCAAGATACCAACTCTAGCTCCCACCTCCTAATTTTTGTACTACCATCAATTAATTAATAAAACGTAATGTTTATTTACTCTTAAATAAATGCAAAATAAAAGTGTGTAATGTGTATAGACCCAGCACCCAAAACTTAATGACAATTCAAGACTTTCTTTTTCTTTTTTCCAGTTTTGTATGTGTTTCAGTTTTCATTAATGAGAGCTTCTTCTTCCCTAAGACATTACTTCAATAATGAGACATCAAAGAAAGGCATAGAGAGTAAGAAAAGAACCTTTTTTTTTTTTCTTGTAGTTGTTGTTGTTCTGACAAAAGAAGTAGAGTCAATGTGTATACGCTATCAGGTTTTCAAACTATTAGTTTGGCTCTGCGGTCAACCTTCAAACCTGCAAAAATATAAATATTCAAATAATGCAAGAGTTGTGCTTTTTATTGTTATTATTTTACCATATTTTATGGAGGACTTTGGATTAATTTAATCAGACTTTTGTACATAGAGTAAAGTACTAATAACATTAAACAATTCATTCAATTTATTGATTGTGTGTGCCAAAGTTCCCCTTATTTGAAGGAGACAAACAGTGTTGGGTAAGGTAAGGTAATGTAATGTAAGGTCTCAAATTTTTTTCAACATTTCATACCTTCTTTTCACATTTTCTTTTATCCAAAACAGTCCTAAATTTTAAATTTTCACAAAATGTCATGGTTTCATTATTTTTTTAATATATTGTGATTTTCTAAAAAATGATGGTTTAAACTAGTTCGTCAACTTAAAGTTAGTGTTTATTCATTCAACTTTTTAAATTACAAATTATAGTTTTAATGTCTAACTTTATAGCTAATATAGCAATTAAAAGTTTGAAGATAAACTTTTAAAACTTTAGATATTATATGGTACAAAATTTAAAAAATATAAAATGTAATATACTATATTTCAAAATAAAATAATTTAAAAGTTGAAAACTAAAATGAGATTTAACTAAAATTAAAAGGTGATATAGCTAATTGATTAACATGTAATCATTGTTCATATGTTTTTTTTAAAAAAAAAAAAAAAAAAACAGTCCATATTCTTGAAATACAAAATCAAATTAAAAAAAAAAAGTTCTCATTGTTGATTTTTTTTAAATCTTTTTTAGGATTTTAATTTTTAATTAATACTCCAGGAACGGTCTGAATTGAATTACATAATTCAAAACTTAGACACCAGCTTACATGTGATTCTAAACACTTTTTTTCCCTTGAAAATATTGGTGCTAAACTTGCAAAGATACTTAAGTGAAATAAACGAAGAAAATTAAAATATTAAACACCTATTAAATAACAAATACTTTATTTTAAAAATTGCAATATCAAGGATAAGAGTAGATTTAGAGATTAAAATAAAATATGTAACCATTCAAAATATATTTATTTTCAGTTGCAAAACAGAGCAGTGCACGAGAAACCAGAAGCTAAAAACCTTTCTTTTCATTGCATACTTTTAAAAAAGCTATTTTTCTTTAACTGACTGGATTGTTATACCTTTAATCCATTTATAACCGTTGAAATCACATTTTCCATTCTATTTAAATTTCATCACCACCCCAAAAAAGGGTTTTTTCCCTCCCCTTTTCTAACCTCCATAATAGTTTTGCCAAGTTTTGAAATAGAAGTTTACCTCTCTTTTGTGCGCTGTTCATATGGACTTTTCCAAGTTTCACTGACGATATGATTAAGCCTGGAAACAAATGATAAATCTAATATTGAGATCATCCATAACAGAAAAATATAGTAAAATACAAAATAAAAACAATTATAAGGTTTTCTTTTGACAATGACTCAAGCAATTATTTTTCTTACTGGGATTAAAGACGATAGAGATATTTTAATTGTTTTTAGTTCTGAGTTGAAGGAAAGAGAGAAGGGTATTTTTCCCCCTACTTTGAATATTCTAGTAAAAAAAAAAAACCATCTCAGTTTTTGAAACAGTGTGACTTGTCGGATGGAAAATCCTTCTCTTTTTCTCACTCCGGGACTCTCTCTAACATATGTCATTTTCTATGTTTTTTTACAGCAGAAGCAAAGTTGGAAACAATTGGAAAAGCAATCTGACTGTAAAAAAGAAGCAGACCAGTATTTGTCCGTCTTTCACACTTGCATTCACATAAGAATAAGATGATGAAGAAGAAAGAAGAACATCCCAACACAACTGATGAGAGAGTAAAAAGAGAAAAAAAAATTCCCATAAGACTGTAGCAGTAGCCAAAGCAGTGTGTGGGTTGAAAAAAGTTAGCGGCAAAAATATGAGCTCTGAGCTCAAACCAAGGCGGGTACAGTGAGCAAAAATAGAGAAAAGAAAAATAAAGGAAAACTATAAGGTAAAGAAAGGGGGAAAATTGTTCACAAAGCGAGGAATTTCGCCAATGTCACAATATTCTGAAGAGATAAAGACGACGGAGCAGTGGAAATGGTCCGAAATGCAAGGCCTTGAGCTCCTCTCTTCTCATCCTCTTCCTCCTTCTGACCCATTTATCACCAACAATCCAACAGCGGAAAACACTGACCCTGAAGACCTCAGACCCACACAAGAGCCTCAAGACGGAGTTGGCAGAGCTAAAAACAGAGAAATGGAGTCTACCACTGATTCCAAGAAGGAAAACGGCGGTGGCACTAGTGGGGAGAAGCCTGAGGCTGTTACCGCCATTGGGTTTGGGGAGCTTTTCAGATTCGCTGATGGGTTGGATTACGTTTTGATGGCAATTGGGTCCGTCGGAGCTCTTGTCCACGGTTGTTCTTTGCCTCTGTTTCTTCGTTTCTTCGCTGATCTTGTTAACTCTTTTGGGTCTTACGCCAATGATGTGGATAAAATGATGCAGGAGGTTTTGAAGGTAAAGTAGAAACTATAACTCAAGAACACAATCGTAGTGGTTTTGTTGATTGATCATAATCTTTAATCAAAAACTGAAACCTTTCTATTTTCAGTACGCATTCTACTTTCTCGTGGTTGGAGCTGCGATATGGGCTTCATCTTGGGCAGGTACTTAGAGTTCCGTTAGGCTTCTTCTGGGTTTATCTTTACATTCATATGTCAATTTAACTGAAAACGGTTGCAGAGATTTCGTGTTGGATGTGGACCGGCGAGCGGCAGTCCACAAAGATGAGGATCAAGTACCTAGAAGCGGCACTGGACCAGGACATTCAGTATTTTGATACAGAGGTGCGAACATCCGACGTCGTTTTCGCCATCAACACTGATGCAGTGATGGTCCAAGACGCCATTAGTGAGAAGGTGCGAAGCAAAAAAAAAAAGAAGAAGAAGAAACAAACTCTATTTTCAGTAATCTCTTTATTTCGAAATCCCCTTGTACACGCCTAATGGAGTAACTGTGTATGGAATTTGCAGCTGGGCAACTTCATCCACTATATGGCAACTTTCGTGTCCGGGTTCGTTGTGGGTTTCACTGCTGTGTGGCAATTGGCGTTGGTAACTCTTGCGGTGGTTCCTTTGATTGCCGTAATCGGCGGCATCTACACCACCACAATAGCCAAGCTCTCTGCCAAGACCCAGGAAGCTCTTTCAGAAGCCGGGAATATTGTCGAACAGGTAAGAGGAATTCTTTCCAAAACTTGATCTTCTCAAGATTTTGGCACCTTCTCTCATCTGGGTACTGTCAATTCTTGACGTAACATGCAGACAATAGTTCAAATTCGGGTTGTTTTTGCATTCGTGGGCGAATCAAGAGCATTACAGAGATACTCCGCCGCATTGAAGATTTCTCAGAAGATAGGTTACAAGAGTGGATTCTCCAAGGGTATCGGATTGGGCGCGACTTACTTTGTTGTTTTCTGCTGTTACGCTCTTCTTCTCTGGTACGGAGGTTATCTTGTCAGACACCACGCCACCAATGGTGGACTGGCCATAGCCACTATGTTTGCAGTGATGATTGGTGGACTGTAAGTAGCCACTATCATCTCCGAATTTCACCTTCAAGCCTCCAATTTTTTGGCTGATGGATCGCTTTTGCTTGCAGGGCACTGGGACAATCTGCTCCGAGCATGAGCTCATTCGCTAAGGCTAAAGTTGCAGCTGCCAAAATCTACCGTATAATTGACCATAAGCCCACTCTAAACCGCAACAATGAATCTGGTTTGAAATTAGAATCAGTTTCAGGACTGGTTGAGCTGAAGAATCTTGATTTCACATACCCATCAAGGCCAGATGTAAGAATCCTCAATAATTTCTCCCTAACTGTCCCTGCTGGAAAAACTATAGCTCTGGTCGGAAGCAGCGGCTCCGGAAAGAGCACAGTTGTTGCCCTAATTGAAAGATTCTATGACCCCATTTCAGGTATAACTCCCCTGATCTGTGTCAACTTTTTAAGTAATTAATACATTGGTTTTGGTTTTCACTTTTCAGTCTTATTCTTGAAATTCAAGTTTTTCGATTTGGTTTAGTTTACAAGAGAAGTTCTTTCTTGACTGAATGTGCAGGTGAAGTTCTACTAGACGGACATGACATAAAAACTTTGAAGCTGAGATGGTTAAGACAGCAGATAGGATTGGTGAGCCAAGAACCTGCTCTTTTTGCTACCACCATCAAAGAGAATATTCTCTTAGGCAGACCTGAAGCCGATCAACTTGAGGTAGAGGAAGCAGCTCGAGTCGCCAATGCTCATTCATTCATTATCAAACTTCCTGAAGGCTATGACACTCAGGTTAGATATCATCTTAAAATGAATTGTGTTAGAATGTGATACTCTTAAGCATCTTCCAACGGCTCGAAAGTTGAAAGGTAAAGCAAAACATCGACATTAAAACATGGTTGTTAATAGTGTTAGGTGGTCATCCTCTAATATTAGTTTTTGAAGGCCTAAAGCAACGTCTTAATGTTTGGAGCAAAAGAAACCTGTTTTAATTTTTCTGACGGTTAAAAGGTTTTCTTTTATATTGATCTAACAAAGATACGTATGTGATGATTTACATATGCTCTTTCTTATACCTTATAATGAACCATTTGTTTCTCCGATTTTGAAAATGAAAATGGAATATTTTATTGCCTTTAACACGGTTTAACCGACCTTTTTCCCTCTCTTTTTATGTGCAAGTGAGAAGAAATGTTTTGGTACTGCAGACAATGGAAACAGGATAACATGCCTTGGTCAACAATGCATGTGCAGAAATAAATAGGTTTTTAGCTTGTCTGCTCTAACAAATCAAAACCAAATAAACTAAAGAGAGGGACATATCAAGCATATGGTTACGGAGATTGAATAGAAAATCGTCAATGCTGACATCTATGTTCAAAGAATATAAAATTATTTACATGTTTATATATTGTGTTTCAACTATTAATTTTCAACATTATAAGGAAAAAGGTGCTATTGACATTAGCATTCTAAAGTAGAAAAAATGATGACATGAAGATGATAGGTTTTGAAGATAATATAGAAAGAGCTGGAATCAACGGGGTTAATTATTTCTCGAGCCAAAAAACTTGACTTGTGTATTATAATAAAATTCTGAAAGAAGACAGAAATATTTAAATCAAATTTGGGACTTCGAGATAAATAAGAGAACGTCTTCATCAATTTTAAACTTATTGATTATTTGTTATCCGAGGCTTCCACAAGTTCTTGACATGATTCTATATCTCTGTGCTTCACATTTACCACATTATAAAAAATAGCTCAAAAATTACTAATTGCTCACCTTTTGATAGAATGACTACAATGATTATGAATCCCGAGTAGAAAGAAAGACCACTTTGAAATATTCTTGCTCGTCTAAGAAAATAGGACTTTGAAGTCCTAATCTAGTTTTGATATGATAATGAATCATTATGAATATGAATTGTGAGGTTTTAAGTAAAACGTAAACTTTTTGTAGGTAGGTGAAAGAGGACTGCAGCTTTCTGGAGGGCAGAAGCAGAGGATCGCAATAGCAAGGGCAATGCTTAAAAACCCTGCAATCCTACTCTTAGATGAAGCTACTAGTGCATTGGACTCTGAGTCGGAAAAGCTTGTACAAGAAGCTCTTGATCGTTTTATGATAGGGCGTACCACTCTTGTCATTGCCCATCGACTCTCTACCATTCGGAAGGCTGACCTTGTGGCTGTACTCCAACAAGGAAGTGTTTCTGAAATTGGAACGCATGATGAGCTATTTGCTAAAGGAGAAAATGGTGTATATGCTAAGCTTATCCGGATGCAGGAGATGGCACATGAAACTGCTCTCAATAATGCAAGAAAAAGTAGTGCAAGGTAGCTAAAAAAATGTATTCTTTTTCATTTTTAATTTTCTTTCACTAACTTAACTAACATGAACTATGATTTCAGGCCTTCAAGTGCCAGGAACTCGGTGAGCTCCCCAATCATTGCACGGAATTCTTCCTATGGACGATCACCATATTCACGTCGATTATCTGACTTCTCCACATCTGATTTCAGTCTTTCTCTTGATGCTTCACTTCCCAATTACAGGCTTGAAAAACTGGCCTTTAAGGAGCAAGCCAGTTCCTTTTGGCGTCTCGTGAAAATGAATTCACCCGAATGGCTTTATGCACTGCTTGGTTCTATAGGCTCTGTTGTTTGTGGGTTTTTAAGCGCCTTCTTTGCATACGTTCTAAGTGCTGTTCTCAGTGTCTATTACAACCCAGACCATGCTTTCATGAGCAGAGAAATTATTAAGTACTGCTACTTGTTAATCGGACTATCATCGGCTGCTCTTCTCTTCAATACAATGCAGCATTTCTTCTGGGATATTGTAGGAGAGAACCTCACCAAACGTGTAAGAGAGAAGATGCTGACAGCAATACTGAAAAATGAAATGGCATGGTTTGATCAGGAAGAAAATGAGAGTGCAAAGATTGCTGCAAGGCTGGCCCTGGATGCTAACAACGTCAGATCAGCCATTGGAGACAGGATTTCAGTGATTGTACAGAACACGTCACTCATGCTAGTTGCTTGCACCGCTGGGTTTGTTTTGCAGTGGCGCCTATCTCTTGTCCTTGTAGCTGTCTTTCCCGTGGTTGTTGCTGCCACTGTTCTACAGAAAATGTTCATGACTGGTTTCTCAGGAGACCTTGAGGCCAACCATGCCAAGGCCACACAGCTAGCAGGGGAGGCAATAGCCAATGTAAGGACAGTTGCGGCATTCAACTCGGAAGAGAAGATTGTCAGACTTTTTTCAACCAATCTCGAGATACCACTACGTCGCTGCTTTTGGAAGGGACAAATTGCTGGTAGTGGGTTTGGTGTTGCTCAGTTTTCTCTTTATGCTTCCTATGCTCTTGGTCTTTGGTATGCCTCCTGGCTTGTGAAGCATGGGCTCTCTGATTTTTCGAAGGCAATTCGTGTTTTCATGGTCCTTATGGTTTCTGCAAATGGTGCAGCCGAAACACTCACTCTAGCTCCTGACTTTATCAAGGGTGGTCGAGCCATGCGTTCCGTATTTGCACTTCTTGACCGTAAAACTGAAATTGAACCCGATGAATCAAACGTCACCCAAGTCCCAGATAAACTTCGTGGAGAAGTTGAATTAAAACATATTGACTTTTCCTACCCAACTCGTCCTGATATCCTTGTCTTTAGAGACCTTAATTTGCGTGTCCGAGCAGGTAAGACTCTTGCTCTTGTTGGCGCTAGCGGGTGTGGCAAGAGCTCTGTTATTGCACTAGTCCAAAGATTCTATGAGCCGACATCCGGACGAGTTATGATTGATGGAAAGGATATTCGCAAGTTCAATCTCAAGTCCCTGAGAAAGCACATTGCAATGGTCCCTCAAGAGCCGTGCTTGTTTGCTGCTTCCATATATGATAATATAGCTTATGGCCATGAATCGGCAACTGAAGCCGAGATCATTGAAGCCGCTACTTTGGCAAATGCCCATAAGTTCATATCTGGGTTGCCAGAAGGATATAAGACTTTTGTTGGGGAGAGAGGAGTTCAACTATCAGGTGGACAGAAACAAAGAATTGCAATTGCCCGTGCATTGATCAGGAAGGCAGAGCTTATGCTATTAGACGAGGCAACAAGTGCACTCGATGCCGAGTCAGAGCGATCAGTTCAGGAGGCACTCGACCGAGCTTGTTCAGGAAAAACAACAATCGTAGTTGCCCATCGACTATCAACTATCAGGAATGCTCATGTCATTGCAGTAATTGATGATGGCAAAGTTTCAGAACAGGGATCACACTCGCATTTGTTGAAAAATTACCCTGATGGGTGTTACGCCAGGATGATTCAATTACAAAGATTCACACACAGTCAAGTCATTGGTATGACATCAGGTTCAACTTCCTCAGCAAGAACTATAGAGGATGAGAAGAGAGATAGCTAGGAAATTGAACTTTAGAATTTGAAAAAGAAAGAAAGAAAGAAAAAACACAAAATCCCTTATACCCTTATTAATTCTTTTGGGTTTTGTCTGGTATTTTGTATCCAGTAAGTATATTTAGTGTATTATCTTAAATTTTTCCCCACTTATCAGAAAACCATTCTTTGAGGATCTAGTGCATGTAAACGCAAGAATAAGATCTTTTGAGACAACGAGAACCAAGCATTGTAACAAACACCTCATGTGCATTAAAAAAGATGAAAACAATATCAACCTAAAACATTTGTCGCATATTCATAAAAAAACAAAAAGTGGAATTCACGTGGGAAACAGAATAATTGAAAAAATGGGATAATGGGAGTGGAACATTTTGCATGCAATGCAAGACAAAAAAAAATACCGGAAGGAAGGAATAGAGTAACGAGGGGAATGAAAGGACATAAACAGCGAAAATTGGAATATGATGGAAGCCTCACCTTCCCTTTTGTTCTGAATCATCTTTTGGGCGAAGCCAAGCGCGCATGTTGAAAAAGACGATGAAGTTCTTCACAGTTGAAAAGGGAAGTTCCAGTTTTAGTGGGCCAAAACCTAAAACTAGTAAAGTCTCAAATCACTGACATGATAATTCACCCATTGGCTTTTGCATGCCGCTGCCACCCCCATGCTCTCTTACCTTTCTTACATTAGATACATCCTAGATGCATCTAAGTTTTTTCCCTACCATGTTTGAAATTTTTGTGCGAAGGGGATTTTTTAGAAATGATAATCGAATTAAACTTCTACTTCAATTGGAATGTATATATCAATTATTCTTGTGTTGGACTTACTTTTAAATTTTTGTGTGATTCGACTTATACTCTTTAGTTGTAACAATTTTTATTCCAAAAAGAGAAACACCAAGATAAAAGAATTACATCGAATACTATTTTTTAGTTTTTTATATGATTCTCTAATAATAAAATTTATAAAATGAATTTTTAACTTTTTTTAATTAGTTAGTAGACATTAAAACTAAAACACACAAAATGATTATTTAGTAAAAAATCAAAGTTACTAGAATACATCTTCAAATCAATGAAAGCTTATTCTATTCGCATTCGTAGTTCAAATCCTCTAATTCCAAATTATACTAAAATAATCTTCAAACCTAGAAATGAAATTAAAACAAGTCTTAAATTTAACTATTTTACTTTTTTTGTTTTTGTTCTTTAGTTTCAAAATATGACTTGGTTTTTTAAACTAATATCCGAGTTTGATATCTTGAGAGAAAAACAACTGATCTGGGCTTGGGCCCGGGTAATCTTTGGTAGCACAAGCCCATGGGTTGGTTTTGCTCTGAAGCCCACATGTCTAGTTGGGAAGAATATATCCAACATTTATGAGCCCAATTGTATCAAGTAATTGAATAACTAACTTTATCCCAGCATTTCTAAAAAAAAAAATTGAAAATATAGCTAAATCTATATGTGATATGCTCTATTATTAAAACGTTACAATCTATCACTCATAAATTATGAGTGTTGAATCTTAATTTTATTATATACGTAAACTTTCTGCATTGCTATATTTGTTAATACTATGAGTTGAGTATATTTTTTATTTTTGAAAATAAAGTCTATGAATATTTCTATTACCTTCCAAATTTATTACTTAATTTTGAAAAGTAAAAAAAAACCAAATAAATACCCAACAATGCATAACTTAACCACTAAAGTTAAAAGTTATAGTGAGTAGAGAAAGAAGGAGAGGATGGTGAGAAGACGGGCAACACCCGGCACTGAAGGCGGCTTTGATAACGTAACCAAACGTGGCATTGAAACAATGGCGAACATAAAAAATCACGTTGAAAATTATCATCCATTTTAATGTTATTTATAAAATCTCTATGCTCTTAGATCTTTTAAAAAAAATGTATAGACGTCGGGCACTTTGTTCCACTCTCTCTATTTGACCAGAACCATTACAATAAATGAAGCCATCAATATCAATATCAATTCAAACATTTATTTCTCCCTAAATATCTTTCTTCTGCCCTTCCCTTCAATTAATGTTTAGTTTTAGGCTTCCATTCCCATCTTCTAATTAATCTTACAAATTAAGAAATGAAATTATCTCTTCACATTTTTGTACCCATAATAGTAATAACCCATTCCATCAAGATAGAGTTTGATGCTTTCGAGTTGGTTCTTTAATAAGGTTTTGTAGGAATAAAACGTCTTTTCATCAACTTTATATCTTCAATGGGGATATTGTTTTTGTTCGAATTTCTTTTCTTTTCTTTTTCCTTTTTTGTTGAATTAGTCTTTATGGTTTAACCATTCTAATTATAAGTGACTTCATTTCTTGAAATTGTTGTCAAAATTAAAATTTTTAATCTAGCTTGGATAGAGTGATCATGGTTGAAAATGTGTTTTTATTACCTATCAAATATGGATACATACTTTTGATTGTATTTTTTCATCATATGACAAAGACTAAAATCATTATAAACTTTACATTATAGGGTCAAAATTATTACCAAATTGAAAATGTAATCTCAAAACTAATTTATATTTTAATTAAATAAAACATGCAAACTAATTTCACCTCTACAATTTAAAACTTTGTTAACTTTATCTAAACTCGGCTATAATAAAACATTTAGATTAACAACACATATTTACCGTCTAACTTTTACTATAAGATGGGTTTATCCCCACATTTTATTTAAACTAATTTATATTTTCTAGTCTGTAAATAAAATCATTATAAATGCCTATCCTAAACTGTGGATATTTTTTCTAGTCTTTTTCAATGATTTGAATTCATGTAAAATTTTGAATTTCTTGAAGAATATTTGAATGATGGGGTTATTTATTTATATTGGTTTCAAATCATAGATACAAGGAATAAAGTAAAGAGGAGAAGGAATCATTTGATTAATTGAAAAGTAAATTGTTGGGTGAATAGAAAAAGTCCACTTATTATTATTATTATGTTGTTGTTTTAACCTATTTGAGGACGAGTTTGTTGGGATTTGACTCTAATTGATTGTGAAATTTTAACCATAAAATAGCTAACATAAACATTTTATCTTTAGGTAAAAACGATATAAGTATTCTTTTAAGATTTGAGATTTGATTTTGTTATTTGTTGTATTATATAAAAAAGTAAAAATTAAGTAGATAAGTTTAACATGGAGGTAAGAGAATGTAAATTTTGTATATTATTTGATTATTCTATGTGGTGTTTGTTAATGGGTAATTTTTACTTTTCCTTCCTTCAATAATTACTTTTTTGAACTTTGGCCACTCGTCAACTTTATATTTATAGCCTCCTCCTACCTCTATACACTTTTAGATTATTCTTTTTTTCTCTATCACTCATTTTAATTGATTTAAATTTATGCCGAAACAATGAAATGATATTTCAATTTTAGGAATAGGAAGGAACGTACCAATTCATGATGAAGCTTTTACCTTAAAGTTAAAAAAGGTCAAGTTTGTAATTTTACTTTAAGTTTTTTATTTTCAAAGGCATAAAACAACATTTGAACTTATAGGGAAAATCAACTATAATGAATTTATTTTGGATTGTTTTTATATATAGTAAAATTATTTAAAATATTTAAAAAATATAGCAAAATATCATCATGGACTAATGGTAGATGGTGATATAGACAACCGATTGATATTGTGTTTTTATCTTCTTCTTTTTTTCTTTCTTTTAAGCAAGTTTGTTATTTTATAGCTATATTTTCAAAAACAACAAATCAAATTGTGACCAAACCTAGAAAATGATTCCTTTTTAAACCTCTTTTTCACTTTTCAACTTATATCATGTGTCAAGTACAAAGTTTACATGTGCAAACCATAGGAACAAATTGTGATTGAATAAAATAAAATGATATGGGACCAAAGAGAAAAATGAGAAACACGAGCTTGATTGAGAAAATTGAAGCAATCATTAAGTTTAGGACTCAGAAAATGAATATCATGAAAATGGCTCAATTTTATAGATTGAAATACATAAATTTAGGGATATGTAGATATAGCAAAATAATTAAAGGATGCTATAATTTTTTTTTTTTTTTTAAATTTCAATTGCACGACAATTTAAGAAATACATTTGGTTAGGTGAAAAAAATATAGCTAGTAATATAAATAATATCAAAATGTCTATTTTTATTACAAATAAATTTAAAAGTTAGTAAAATATTATAATAGATTTTGCAATCTATTTTAAGAAATAGTTAAATTTTGTTTCTCTAATCACTTTTAAACCATTTCTAAATAAGCATCAAATGAACCCTAAAATAGATTTGGTTAGTTAACTATGGTTTTTTTAAAAAATTAGTACGATACTTCTTGGAAGAAAAAAGTAACTTAATGTACATTTGAAAATCATG
This sequence comes from Cucumis hystrix, assembly GCA_025688845.1. Lineage (NCBI taxonomy): Eukaryota > Viridiplantae > Streptophyta > Magnoliopsida > Cucurbitales > Cucurbitaceae > Cucumis > Cucumis hystrix. Next base: position 26,046,109 of record CM046886.1, read on the forward strand.
AAAATTAAATAAAAGTTTTTAAAGTTAAATAAGGTATTTCTTGGTCAATAATACGTTCTTTAAATCAGTTTTTACTCATTTTTTAAAACCATATTTGTATTAAATATTTCAAATACATGACGAGAAAATTGTAACGTACATTGAAATTATTGTTTTTTTACCTTAACTTCATATTATATAAATGTCAAAATGAGATTGATTGGATGATACATGCATCGATACCACGAATATATAACTCAATAATTAAGGTAAAATCACAAAATCATAAAAGTAATTTTTTCTTTAGGTACAATTTTCGAAGTTCTATGCCTCCACAATTCTAGATAATTGGGTTTGTTTTCACTTGAGTAAAATGAGGGTGGTCATTATGAACAAGTTGTTTTATACTTTATGGTAAATTGAATGAGAGGTCCTACCATTATGTTTGGAGTCATGATTATATATAATAGGTTTGGGTAAATCTAACCTACTCGATTACATCAAACATATAATATTTATCCTTTACGACAATTCAATAATCTCTAACAACACATTATTATGAATTAACTTAGAGGCAAAAAAATATTATTTTCAAAAAAAATAAATTTAAACCTCAATTTAGCTCTTAAAACGTCTTAGTATGTCTTTAAATTATGTAAAATAATAAATAATTGGAGAATTGCTATGGATAGTGAAAAAAAATAAAACTATTTACAAAATATAAGAAAAATGAAAATTTGATAAATTTTATTATAATTTAGAATTTATTCTTAATTTACCTTCAATAAATCTTACACTTAGGATTTTAAAGATTTTTAAATAATTTTTTTATTTTTTTATCAATATTTCTACTATAAATTTCATAAACATATTTCACATCTTTCTTTGCATTAAAAATATAATTTGACAAACTAAAATTAAGATTTATTTTAAAAAAATATAAATTGAACAAGTTTATCAATAAAGTGACGAAGATGTCATTTTAGCCATTAATACATTATTATTGACCACAAGATCAAACTTTCAACAATTTATAAAAAAAAAATGTCTTTTAGAAAAAGTAAATAAATAAATAAAATGATTAATATCTTCTATTTTAAAGGCCATCATTTTTCTAAAAAAGAAAATTAACGATATCATTAAATTATATTACGAAAGTGTGGTTGTGGTGTGATCGAAAATAACAAAAAGAAAACAAAATGGTCCAATCGAGTAATGGGTTTATTTCTTATTTTTGCTTCAATAATTAGGCCGGTCCCCCCCACCCGAACCGAAAAACAGAACAAAACTAAAAAAAAACCTAAATAATGGCTGTCAAGCTCACCCCGGTAGTGGGCGAAGTTCCGCAACAGCTCATTAGGATGTTGACACGTTATCCTCAATATACGAACCACCGGTCCACAATCTTCGTCTCTTAGAAAACGCTATCTTAAATTCATACTTTTGTTGTATTGTCCGATCAATAAGGCCATCGGCAAGTACATTCATTTTCCATGGCCCCTCCCTCCGCCGCCGTACTTTTCTTATATGGCGGCGGCGGCGCTTTCCCGCCGTCGTAACCCAAGAAATCTATACCGTTCAAAAAGTGTGTTTGAACTTTATTACTTCACCTTATTTATTACAATCAATGTTGGTTTATATCTTACTTTTTTTTGTCAACATATTAGAATAATTCAATTGACCAAGCTTCCTCTTTTCTCTTTTTTCTTTTTTATATAAAAAAAATTCAATTTAAACGTATTCATTTAAACCCTAAACTTTGGTTGTTCTATCAATTTAAACCTCCCATTATGTTTTACTTAAATACACCACTAAAATTTGAGGATATAAATTGATAAATAATGTATGAAATTTGAGTTTTTAAATTGGTAAATTTATGAAAGTTTAAAATTTAAATTGAAATGACTATTAGTTTATGATTTAATTTAGATACAACACCTAAAAATTAAGAATATAAATTGATGTAAATGACAATTTCTTATGGATATAGTAAAATGTTTTAAAGCAAAAATCTTAAACATGCTATAAAAAAATAGATAGACTTTGCTATATTTTGTAAATTGTTTCAATTTTTGTTTGCTATGAGTGAAAAATTACCCATTCAAATTTATAATTTTAGTTAATTTTTATTGAAAGTTTTGTTAATAATAACTTTCCAAAAGATATGATGTGAATCTATTTGGAAAAAAAAAAGTATGTAAGTAATCAAAACCAGGTTTGTAGAATTATAATGATCCAAAATACAAAAGTAACATTTTAATTATTTTTTTTTTCTTTTGGCAAAGTGATGGTTGTTGTGACTTTAATTGCAACTGTCTATATTAAACTACTAAAGTAGTTTTCAAATTTGTACATCTAAATTTACTTGATTTGTTTATTAAATTTTGTAAGAAATATAAAATCCAAACCGAAATTCTAAAATTCATTTTTAAGTATCAAATATATATATGGAGGTTTGATCTAAAAATTCAATTGACATTAAATCTAACAAAATTATTATCAAATCTAGAGATCATTTTAAGCCCTAGGGCTGAGTAAGTAAAGCACCCAAAGTAAGAATTTAAGGAAGGAAAAAGAAAAAGACAGTGGGAAAGTTTATAAAACATCAAACCAGTTCGCCTAATAAAGCTAAAGAGAAAACTAGAAATAGAGAGAGACCAAATATGAGACGTTTCTCCTTCATATATTGACAAAGTTTATCATCACTTCAACTTCATTGGTAAAATTTTAAATCAAATATAAACTGATCAACAATTTAATTAATTTTGTCACATAGTTTAACAGGATTATTAGAGATTGAAATACATATTTATTCAGCTACAAAAACTAATCATTAACGTATATGGTTGAAAAATAATATGGTTTGTCGTCTAGGAAGACTCCAGAAACTTCATTGTTTAGAATATTATTATTTGTCTCTTTTATGGATTTTGTTTAATTTTACACCGTAAATGTGTTAAAATTAGTTTCTTGTTTTCTTGTTTGATCATTTTATTAACATATTTTTGGTAAAATTTGTAAACAAGTTCACACAAATTCTTGTTGTTATTTAATATAATTTGATAAAAAAAAAAACAATTAAGAGTTACTACGTTTAATATGTATTCAAAACATAATGGACTTGTTCACGAAATTATAAAATAAAATTACCATATTGACTGTATTTTAATTACTTTCATCAATATCAACTAAAGAATGATTATATTATATCCTAATTAATATTATCAATCTATAAAATTCTACTATACTTATAAATATTTCAATCAATTTTAATGTTTACAACGATTTCTTTTTAGATATATTCAATAAATACACAAAGTAAAAGTCAAATTGGAAAATTATATATATATGTTACGAAGAAAAAAAAAAAAGAAGCATATGTAAGTGTACGATTTTTTTAATATAATTTCAATAAAGACAATATCCATATAACTTCATGTTCATCGTTAGAATTATGGTTAGAAAAAAATATATATATAACAACCAGAAGAGAAAAAGAGAAGACATTTATCTAACGATTGATTGAAGTGTGTGTATATATATGGCTAAATAAATAAATTTGTCATTTGTAATAACACAAGCACTCATTATCCTAAAATTTGTATTATTACTAAGCTTGGACAAAATTTTCAAAACCATTAAGCATATTCTTTATAAAATTAATTGAAAATTAACCTATAAAATTTTGTGACTCGACAAAGAATGGAAAATTAGATAAAACCGCCTATATATATCAGCTAACCTTTTATTTTACTTGTAGGATTAAAATCTAAACAAGATCCACAATGTAAAAATCAATTTAAAATGAATAGGGAACAAAACAATACACAAGACGTACGAAATAATTTGTTCAAATTCTAATTTTAAATCGTCAATTAACAGAAAAGCTTAAGCTTGTGAGTGATGATATGTATGTAAGAGTAAGAATATGTACATGATGTAAAATGTTTCAATAATTCCTAATACCTCAGTGAAAATCGATTTGAAGTTTTAAATAATAATAAAAAAAAAAAGATGGAAAGAAAAATAGAAAGGTAAAAGTTTGAGATGAAATGAAAATTTAATTTAATTTAATTTAAAAAAAAAACATTTGTATATATATATATTAGTTTTTATTTTTAAACTTTAAATTTTATATCAATTTAAACTATAAACTTATAAATTTATATCAATTTTAATAAATTTAAACTATAAAATTCTACTAACATAACAATTTAGATCTTAAAATTGTATTACAAGAAGGGGTATTGATGACATTTTACGAGCCCACGTCATATCCACTTAAAATCAGGTGATTGGATACAGATACAGCCGATATGATTGAAAAAAAAGCCTCCCAGTCTAATCGGACGGAAATGTTCAAAGACCTTTCCATCCATCCTCACCATCCACTAGACCCCATCATCATCATCATCCATCCATCCATCCATCCAAAACCATTCAAATTCATTTCTATATATTCTAAATCCCCACTTCATTTCTTCTCCCAATTTTTGATTAGAAGAAAGAAATAACTTTTAAAGAAATGGGAGAGGTGGGTTTCTCTCTCCCCTTCTCTTTTCAATTTTTCATTTTAAAATTTCCTAATTACAAATTACAATTTTTGATTCTTTTTAACAATTTTACATTTGATGGATTCTGCAGGCAAAACTGGAAGAATCAGCCGCTAAAAATGAAGCCGAGAAGAAGCCGGCGGCACCTGTACCAGCTCCGCCTCCGGCGGCTGTACCGGTAGCCAAGGATGGCGGAGCTAAGAAAGAAGATGGCGGAGCAATCACAGCCATATATAAAATCGACATGCATTGCGAAGGGTGTGCGAAAAAGATTAAACGAGCTGTACGACATGTAAAAGGTAAATCTAAATTTCCTAATCAATTAACTTTTCTTCTTGTTATTATTCGTATATTCCAATGTTTTTATTTAATTTTCATAATCGTAATTCGTATATTCCAATGTTTTTATTTAATTTTCATAATCGTAATTTGTTACAGATGTTGAGAGTGTGAAGGCGGATTGTGGAGCGAATAAGTTAACTGTGATTGGTAAAATGGATGTTGTTGCTGTAAAACAGAAATTGGAGCTTAAGACCAAGAAGAAAGTGGAACTTATTTCCCCTCAACCCAAAAAAGATGCTCCCGCCGCCGCTGCCGAGAAGAAGGCCGATGAGAAGAAGCCTGAAGAGAAGAAAGCTCCTGAAGAAAAACCTAAAGAGGTAATTACTAATTTCTTTACAGAATTGAAAAAAATGACGCAATCAAAACTATCCACATCACACCCACGTTCTAGTTTCTTATTTCTTAAATCATCTTTCAAATTCTTTTTCACAATATAAAAAAAATTATACACAGAACGAGTTTTAAATTTGAACCAATTGATAATATATTTTAATAGTTTGTTGATTTACTCTGTTCTTTTTTTATTCAATTGAAGCAGAGCACTGTCGTTTTGAAGATCCGGCTACATTGTGAAGGTTGCATCCAAAAAATCCGCAGAATCATTTTGAAAATCAACGGTAAGAACCCTAATTTCATATATTAACCCAATAAATCAAACCCCGAACCAAATCGAATTGAAATAGAACTCCCATTTCGGCTGCAGGAGTTCATTCGGTGGATTTGGACGGAGTCAAAGATTTGGTTACCGTTAAAGGAACAATGGATGTGAAGCAACTCGAGCCGTATCTCAAAGACAAACTCAAAAGAAACGTGGAAATTGTTCCACCCAAAAAGGAAGAAGCTGCCGGAGAAAAGAAAAAGGAAGAATCCCCTGCTCCCGCTGCCGCGGCTGGTGGCGGCGAAAAGAAGAAGGAAGAAGCCGGTGGCGGTGGGGAGAAAAAGGAAGTCGGTGGGGGAGAAAAGAAGGAAGCCGGTGGAGGCGAAAAGAAAGAAAAAGAAGGCGGTGGGGAAAAAAAGGAGGGTGAATCAAAACCCACACCAGCAGCGGCGGGCGAGGGCGGTGGAGTAAAACCGGCGGATGTAGTGAACAAGTTTGAATATTACGGCGGATATCCATTCCAACAACTATACTACGAAGCACCGATGCAGTACCAAAGTTACTCAATGGAAGCTAACCCGAGTTACTATAACCCCAACTATGGTTACAACAACCATGGTTACAATAACCATGGTTACATAGACCATAGATACGACGTCGTTCCTATGGACCCTCATTTTCCCCACCACATGCGAAACGATCAGCCGCAGATGTTCAGCGATGAGAATCCCAACGCTTGTTCCGTCATGTAACATTCCCGATCAACGGCTGAGATTTCATCTCATTTGAAAAATCCATAATCTGTAAATAGAGACATATGTGTATGTAAAATTAAAATGAGCTCTCACTATAAAAAGAAAAAATATTGAAAAGAAATGAAGAGAAAATGGATTTTTTTGGGGTCTGGTCCGGTTCGGTTTTTGTTTGTGTTGTTGGTTGGGTGGGGTGGGTTGGTGGGTGGTTGCTCATCTTTGTTGTTTCGTTTCAACCTCAGGAATTTTTGGTTGAAATTTATGGAATTAATAAAATATTAATAAATAATAAAATAGATGATAATTTTGTTTCAATTTTTGATTTGATGGCCTATGGTTAATGATTAAAGGTATTGTGTCTAAATGATGACACTCTTGAAACTCTCTTTTCATTTTCATCATTACTTATGAAAGCTTTAATTTTCCTCTTTTTCCTAAAGTTCGTATAAATTTTTTATTAAAGTTAATTAACATTGAAGGAATGGTAATTAATAAACATGAATATATATATTCATTGTATAAATACTATAATATAGGGCTCTTATTTTAATGATCTTGGTATTCAAATATAATACAGAATTGGTGAAAGTGAAATGAGTGAATGCAAACAAAGGAAACAAAATGATGTGGAGAATCCGAAGGCTGTTTTGGGAAATGTGAAAGTAGCTTAGGGATGGTTGACTTGTTTAACCCTTTGTTAATTAAAGATTTAGACTAACTGTCTCCCTAATATACATTAATTAGTTAATAGGTTTGCAAGTGTGTGTAGGCTTTTCTAGCTATAGGCACTTCCCAAAATTTCTTAATATTTTATTTCTTAAAATTGTGGGCTCTTAATTTCAAATTTAAATGATGTTAATAAACAAAATCTCATTTAAATCTTCTTTCCTTACTACAGAAATGTTCAATTTGACAGATTGGTACATCTCACAAACATCAAAAGTTAAAAGTTTATTACAAACATGATAAAGAAATCAAAACATTAAGCACTCTCGGAATGATTATAAAAATACTAAAATGAACCAAAATAGAAAAAAATTCAAAAAATTAATTGTGGATAGATGTTTTTTTTTTTTTTTTTTTGATATTTTTGACGCTTACAAAAAATATATTATATTTTATATATAATATTGAAAATATAGGAATTTGTTAAAAGTTTAAAAATGAAATAGATACAAATTCAATATGATTATAAAAATATGTGGGACGCTTAAGTTAGTTTTTCTTATTTGAAAAGCCATGGGAAGGTGAAGGTCATCTTGAACTTCGCCTACAAACAATACCTAGCTTTTTAAATCCTTACAAAGAGTTCCAAAATTTTATCCAACCTCCCTAGCTGATTTAAAATGATTAATTAAATATTTACATATAGTTAAAATTCTATGTAAATATTTTGAAGATTATCCAAAATATGATGATAGTCCGTACATTGGTCCATTTAACTTATCTTAAAGATACATTAAATAAATTAAACCTACTCAAACAAAATTGAAAATAATTTTCTTGTGCCATGATTGAATTGTGTCTAAGCTACTTTCTACGAAAGAGGTGACATACTCACCCCATCATACCACATATGCTAAAAATACGGGGTGAAACAAAGCTTCCCAAATGCACGAGTTCATCGAACTAAACTTAGGATAACGCTATTAAAATTCAATCTCTCTCCCATTTTCTATTTTAACAATACTCAGTTGCTGGACATTTTTCTAATATAGTTCTTTGTGGATTTAATCTCTTTGCCATTTACAAAACCACAAAACGGAAGAAAGCTCCAACACGTGAAAAAAAAAACTACAAATCACATCTCAACTCATACGATACCAAACTTAAAATCTTTAACGTTATTGGTTGATTGGAGTTTTCAACTCAAACACCATGTTAGCAATCAAACAAACATCTTTAGATAGACATAACATATACAAAGTTAAGAAAGTCGCATGTGTTTATAACTACACATGATATCACACAATTCCTTTCTTAGACTTACAATCCAAATACAATTTTAAATCTAAGTCTACAACTTTAGAATTTAACGAATAAATCGTGGTTGTTTGTTAAGAAAATTAAAATGAATAAGGAGGAGATGATATTAAGAGTGAAGGTGACCCCAACCTTTGATGCATGCATGAAGGCATATAGAGAAAAAACAATATAATATATAGAATAATATTATTGGATATGTTACGTAATTTCCACTGCCTTACATTTTTCAAAATTGAGTACCACCTTATCTCTTTCTATTTTCTTTTTGTCTCACCTTCTCCCATATCTACAAATTTTACATTATTATCTCTTAATTTAATTTGTTATCTGTTTTTTAAAATAGGTAAATAATAATGATAATAATAATAATTTGGTATAGAGAGTTGGAGTTGGAAAGGTGACGTGGGAGCATGAAATATGCGTTTTAAATTCTCCATTTTCGAAGGCGACAATCGAACAAACCTGCCTTCACAAGTAAAGCTATTTCCATTCCTCTTTCGTCATCTAGACATTGACATTTTTCCTTTCCCTTTCTTTCCCTTTCTTTCCCTTTCCTTTCCATCTTCAATTATTTTCTTTTTAAATATATACTACAAATTCATTAATAAAAATATTCACTCATATTTTATATCTCTCTGTTTCTCTTTCTTATCTAATTTACCAAATTAAATTTAAAGTTTACAAAACAAGTTTGTTGTAGTTAATATGAGGAATTGTTTGGCTCAAGGAGTAAAAAGAAAGTAGAAATTTCTTGGCTCACAACTAAAAAGCATCCAACTTATATTTCATCAACTTTGAGTCATGAACTTTGTAACTCCGCTTGAATACTTTTTAATATAAACTATTTAAATGCATCTCTTGGGTATATTTCTTCTCTTCTTCTATAATTATTACTTTTAATTTGATATTTCATGTCAAATTAAAGACTAAGAAGATGGAAATTTTAGCGAACAAATACTCCTATAATTTAGGGTTGATGAAGAATTTAATTCGTTATTATTATCATTATTTTTTTTGTCTCTTGCTATGTCTTATCATAAAGAGTTGAACTTTTGAAATTCAATATTTATATGATTTTTTTTTCAGATTCGTCAAATTATAACTCAATAGGAATTTGTCACGGGTACAACATTTATCAAGAACTATAAATTGTGTGTGTATATGTATTAGTTAGATAAAAATGGAATATTCTCTTCTATAACAAATATCGACAATGGAAGAAAAACAAATGACAATAGTCCAACCATATAAATGGATGCCTTTCTCTTTCGTTTGATTGTTGATGATAACGGGAAAAAAATAATATAATGTTTTGGGCTATATGATTTTGGCGGCTAGTAATTTAAGAACCCTTCGTATTATTATTATTTTGAGCACTAAAGAGATATTAGAAACTCGATAGGCATAAAGTTTATCTTACGACTGATCAATTTTAACCCTTTAGGATAGGCATAAAGTTTCTTGTTAGTCATAATAATAAAAGAAAATCAACTAGCAAATCAGTATGAATTTTTAATTGGCTGATTGGTTTATCTTTTTCAATTTTAAATTTACCCTCGTCCAAAAGCCACTCATATTCCACTCTCTCTTATCATCCTCTCATTGGATTCATTTTTGTTTTTTAATATATAGAAGTCTACTTTGCATTTTCTTATCCTAAAACAATCATAGAACTACTTTTAATTACATGGGTAACAAAAAAAAGGTGATAGATGTTTACATAGATTTAGATGTGCTACAATGCAACAATACAATTCCATTTTGATCAACTTTTCTATCATCTTTATTTTAGTCTAACTTTTAGGATTTACTTCAATCTTAATTTTTTTTTAATTTACTTTTAATTTTGGTTTCATTTTGTTACTTCCCTCCTACTTAAAAAATAATAATAATAATAATTTGGATATGTATATGCACATTACATGGACAAAACTTATACTGAAGTTTAGAATTAAATGAACAAATATATTAGTTCATTAATTAAATAATAATAATAATAAAAGTGGTTTATTTAATAATTTAGCTAAATAAAATAATTTAGAAAACATAAATATTAGATTATATTTTTTATTAGTTACCTTTAATAATATGGTCAAATATGTAGTTCACATTTATTTTGTTTGTGTGAGATACAGAGATAGGAGAATAGGCCTCCAACGTTTTAAGACAGAACACATGTAATACTACTAAATTATCAAATTCACGATGACGATACTTCACATTCACAATAAGTTAAATCAACGCAAAAGTAAACTTTTTAATGATTGACAAGTATTTTTCGTAGCAAACAGATGTTTATGCAAAAGAGATAGCCATTTTTTTGTTCTTGATGTGAATACACTAAACTTTATACGCCCAAAATCCACTCATTTTTTAACTCTAAACCTCCATGAATGCAATCTTATTTGTTTTATATAAAAGCCTACCTCACTTTTGCTTCACCTAAAATGACAATCATAGAGTTCTACTTTTACATGACCAGCAAAGGAAGATATGATCATTTTTATAAGGTACACTAATTTATGTTATATTCAATAATTGTAAATTAAAGAGCCAATTTGTGTGCATTTTAAGTTATTAAATTATCATCCAATCTAAATATTAATTGGGATGTTCATTGATAACTTCTAGATTGAATCAATTACCATTCTAGGTTACTCTGTGCTTGGGGTTCCAATCATAAAAATGGATGTTTTCCAACTATATAATCCATAATTAACTACTACAATGTAATACTATTTCAAATCTTTCTTTGGTAGTGTGTTTACTATTTTTTTCACATAGTAAAATAGTAGTCTAAAGTAAACAATATTATACCATTGTAAAAAGTATGGAAAACAATATTGACCCGACAAACAAATAATGAACACACCATCAAAACTAAAATAAAATAAATCTAACTTTATGTTTTGTTATTGGAAAAATTAAGATCTTCATATATGTTTTTTCCACACGTCAGGACACAATGTTATAACAAATAAAATACAAAAGAAATTGACTAACAAAGTAAATAGCAAAGAAGATAAAATACCATATAGTAAAAAGAATAGGCCAACCAAATGAGAATTTTTGTATTTTGTATTTTGTATTTTTTCTAAAAAGCACCAAATGGAAAAATTGTACAATAAAAAATATGTCATTAGACAATTGGAAGGAGATTAGAAAATTGAAAACTCTACTTGAAAAAAGTAATTTTAGAAACATAAATAATTAAAGGTTGAATGTGGCTTGAAATGATCACGTCACTGCCCATCTAATGGGTTTTGTGGTTTCTTTTCAACTTTGACAACGATTTTAATTCTAAAATTGAATTATTTTAATTATTTTAACATTCCCATGAATCTCTATTGTTTTTATATAATAATATCCTTAAAATTGAATAATAAAATCGTATATAACATATTTCATCTTCCAATCCATTTCCCTTTTTAGTAGGTCGGTTAAATTTTTAATTTAGATAATTGGTGTGATTAAATTATATTCATTGTCAAATAAGTAAGAAATAGTGTAAACACCTGCCACAACAAAATTCTATTTCGAATTCTATTATTTCTAATATATATATATAGTATATTACATTCCCTTATACCTTTTTCCTTAAAAAAAACAGTATTAAAATAAACAGAGAACTGATTACATTCAAAATATCAATGAAAAAATGAATTAATTTATAATTGAACCATTACACAAACAAAAATCTAGCTTAATTGGCACTTATACATACATAAACACAAACATGCTTACTTCTTCCCAAACTCAAGTGATCATTTACCGTAGCACTATAATATAATCTTGTATTATAGTAATAATAACTTTCTTCTCTCCATATTTTTGTAATTGTATCATGTAGTTTTTATAATAACAAAATATCTAATTGGATAATCATTTGTCAATTTTTTTTTTTTTGTTTTATCTTATAAATTTATTTGTTATATCAGCTACTGTTAGAACCATGTTTTAATTTCTTTTTTAAAACTAAAAGTCTCGTATACCAATAAAAATTTAATTCTTACGTGTCGTTTGTATATGTGTAGTTATGGTTTACATCCTCAACAAAAAAATATGTAAGAACAAAACATGTTGATCAAATTAAACATGTTTAGAAAATATATTGAAAACAAAAGGATTGAAATGGAGTGAAAGTATTCTCCTTTATGTAATAGTTTGGCAAGAAGAACCATTTAAATTGCCTTTTTCATGTGCAAATGCAAGAAATTAACCAAATGAACAAACTTGCTTTTTTTTCTTCTTAAATGCATGCTTTTTGCCTAAATGGAAATTCAGGAATCAAACAAAGAAAAATCTATTATTATTTTTCAAAAAGACCACCATGAGAATGGAACTTGCAAAGGTGCCCACAAATAATATACAACTAAACAATTTAACCCACGTCATTAAATATCTCATTCGACGACCAACCTACCTTTGATATATATTTTAGTTGATAATAATCTTTCTTTAAGAAAAGATTTGTCACTTTGGCCATCACCCTTTAATTTTCTTTATTACAAGTTGATAATGTTGTTCTTAAAGTGTGGATTATAATACTGTTTTAACGTGAGCAATATATAACCAAAATTAGTGTAGTCTCTAATCTTTCAATTCTTTTCTTCTTTTTATTCCTGTTACCATATTTTCATCTCATGGGTTGTAAATTATCTTAATGTAGACCAAGTTAGAGGCTTGAGTTAATTATAAAAATAATATTTATAATAATAAGGATGCGTAAATGGAAATTATGAAACTCCACTTTATGTATACCTAAGTTATACGTACACGCACTCTTCAGCACTACACTAATCACTATGCTTCACTGCCACGTGTCCTGCATGCACCACGTGTAAAATTGCCCACATTCTTTAGCTTTATATCCATCAAGCACTATGGTTTATTTTAATTAAATTTTCTGCTTTCCATGACCAAACGTGGTTTTACTTTTTCCAAGATCTTCGAAACCATATCCTCTCTTCTTATCAAACCATTATGTTATAAAAATACTAGGTTAAATTATAATTTTATTCCCCTAGGTAACAATTATGAGACCAACCTTTAAATTAATAACCCAATTAATTATACTTTAGTGTTAATTTATCAAATAAAAACTTAAAAGTTCAATTTAATATATTTATTGGTAACGAAATTAAAAGTTTTAAAAAACAAAATTAACTAATCAAAATGCTAATCATCCAGACATGAACGTAAATAATTAATTTAGAACTTAAGTTAATTATATATAAACTAAACCCATCGTCATTATCCTTTTAACTTTTCCTTTTCGATGCCAAGGATTAATATTAGTATTTATAGACTTAATTAAAAGTTTTCGACGCCAAGGATTAATATTAATTTAGACTTCATTATCATTTGCCACATACATGGAATTAGATTAAACCTTATGACTTATCATGTGATATCTAAGTGACCCAAAATTCAATAATACATTGCTTAAAATATAAGGCTAAGACCTATGTGCATGAATCATATAGTTACCCTATGAATTCTAATATTGGACTTGGAATTGAGTACGATGGATATAATGTGCAATAATATAATTACTACTTTAAGATGTTTTGATTAATTTTAACTTATAAATTGGTTATATTATAAATTTGTAAATTTTTCATCAATAAATATAATACTATATTTTGCAAGTTTACTATTTTTTTTAGCATTCCCATTTAGTTAATTTGGAATGACATCAACATACCATAAACATTCGAAGCAACTTTTTTTTTTTTTCCTGTGGGTTTTGTTGGATCGAAAAATGGGATTAGGTACACCATCGAATCCACATTATGAATTAGTGAATTTGGATTAACATTAATGACCATATTTAATTATTTATCAAATGGAAAAAGATATATCATGTTGAGATGCTTTTTGGACAATTATCATTTTAATAATATTAGAGGTAATAAAACAATATCTTATTTGACACAATTAAAGCTATTGAAAAAGAATTTATATAGCTTTTTAAAGTAAATAATATCACTATGCAGGAAGATTACTTATCATTATTAAATATTTTAGTTCATTCTCAATAAATTCCCTTAATTTAGGTTTCGTTATTTATTTATTTTTATTTTTAAAATTAAGTCTCTTCTTTTATTTCATATTCTTTCCATAGTTTGTATCTTTCTTAAACTAACATAGTCAAAATAATTCTTAATCAAATTCGAGAAGGAAGGATGAATTTGAAAAAACTCAATTCTTTTAGTTTCAAACTTTTACTTGATTTTGTAAAAATTAATAAAAATAAATAAATAACAACAAAATGAAATCTACAAATAAAATTAGTATTTATAGACTTAATTTAAAAAAAAAACTAAATATTAAAAATCAAATAGTTATCGAGTGATAAAAATTTGTATAGCATAAGATCGTGAATCGCCAAAATTATTTAATAGACAAAATTATACCAAATTTTAGAAAATTAAGATAAATACTCTTATAGTGGTCTAATTTTTTATGATATTCTTGTTTTGTGTGTTTAGAAAAAAGATAATTAAAAAAAATATTGTTTTGTACTTTCTAATTAGCTATATAATAAATAGTATTTCAAAACCTTGCATTTGCTATAATATTTACTATTTCACATTTATCATTTATCGTTTACTACAACATTTACTATTTTCTTTCTAAACAGAAATAATTTACTCTTCCAACACATACTATTATAAATCAAACTAAAATAATATATATCATAAATACAAATTATTAGAATTGTAACTATAACAACATTATCACTTTCTAATGAGACACATCAAAATGACAACATCAGAGTTCAAACCAAATTAAATGTAGCAAATTACAATTATAATAAGAGAAAATAAATACGTAAGACACATTCTTAGAGATTTGATTATATATATTTATTTTTTGTTCATACGGAATTTGATTTTGATTTAAAAATAAGTCCACATGTCTAATGCGTTAAACGGGTCCTCAACTCACCCCGTCGTGACATTGCAAATAGTCCTTATTTTATTTTCTTTACCTACGTTTTCTTATTTGTTTATTTCTAAGAATACTGTATTTTTAAATTAAACTCAAAGCTTATAATTAAATTAAATTATGGTTTCTTCGTCTTAATTGGAGTACTGCCCATTTCAATTTTATTATAATTTAATGTTTATCCACCCTCTTTATACTTATAATTAAATATTGTTATCTGTCCTTTGCACTTTTTTGTGTGTTTTTTTTATAATTTGATCTTTAAATTAGTTTATTATTCGCCAATTTTTCCTTTAATCTTCCTCTTTGAGAATGTTAAATATATAAAAATTATAAAATGAATAATGAGTTTTTGAGAAAATAAAATTGAAAGGTTAAATAGAAACTAAAATTAGAATTTAGTTTTTTTTTTTTTTTTTATATAGCAAATGAATGAATGAATGTCATAATCGGAATTTAATCAACTAAGAAGATGAAATTTCAAACTTTTAATTTGTTATATAGTGACTTAAGAGAAAACAAAATAATAAAAATATTTAATTGGTTTAAATATTAAAACTCAAAATCCAAAGGTATTATTAGGTAGATTCCAAATGATGCAATTACAAAATTTAATAAAATAACATTTAACTTTTTTTGGTGTAAAAGAATAAGTGGATATTAAAAGGAAATGAAATTGAAGAATTAGGAATGACTGGGACAACCTGATTTAGCAATAGATGAAGATAATGATATAAAAATTAGTTAGAAAATTGGAATAACAACAAGAATAATATTAGTAATAGTAATTAAGTTTTTAATTAAATATAAAAAAATATATATTTGAAAAAAGAAAGAGGATGGTGAGTCATGTCAACATGTGGGACCCGGAATCTGACTCATTGATGACTAAGACTCTGCAAATGGTGGCAACTTCTAGATGATGTAAACATGTATGTTATGGGGATGGATGGATGGATGGATATGATATGGTTTTGTGAAGCTGTCAATCCCATGCCCATGCCTGGGCCAAACCTTTATTATGATGTAAACTTTGAATTTCAAATTTGACTCTTTTACTATTTTCTCGTCTCTCTTTCTAAATTGTAAAAAATGTAAAATCATTTTTACTGTGTAACAAAAAAAACATTGTGAAAATAAAAATAATACACCTTCTTAAAATATCTACATCTCACGTTAAAAACTCACTGAACACAATTTTACTACAAAAGTGTAAATACTTAACAAATTTTCGTTTTCTTTCTCTTGATATGAACTGCCTAGGGCTTGAAGTTACCATTGTATATTATTTAAGTCTTGTCTCATTGCATTGTTGTGTCTTAGGGTTTTGTTTGGAGGGTATAGTCTAGCCATTAGGTAGTACGAACAGTTTTTATATTTACGTTTGAATTTTTCTTCCATCAACATCAACAATTTCCCATTTTTTTCTAACATTATTTTGTTTCCAGTCTCTACATTTTAATTCTCGATTCAATTCTAAGAATTTACGTAGTTTTCGATTGCCTCTTTCTCTTTTTAAATTTGTATCTTTACACGAATTGGATTCACGTAAAATTCACTAAATTCAACTTACAAATTAACAAACTTCATGTAAATCAGCTTTTTCTCCAAATAGCTCAACATGATTATGAATCTCTAACAACTGAATTTATTGTAATATCCATAAAGCTATGTTTATATTCACATATACTGAGAGCATATAAAAATAGAATAACCATTCCATGTATATTTAAGAAAAGAATCCAATCTTGGATGAAAAAGAAAAAGAAAATTAACTTTGTACTTGAGAAAGTATATATTTTGAAAACGTTCAAACGTTCCAACATTCATAAACTACATTTCAACATAAAACGGTGGAAACATGGCTTTTTGTATACAAAGTTTTGTGGTAAAAAAAAAAAAAACATTATATCTTTAAACATATGTTTCGATTGAATGGTAAATGAAGTAAATTGTTATCCATATGATATAGTACATTGTATTTTCTTATGAACATGGTTTTGTGTTGAAAAAATGTCTAATCATCATTATTTTGTACTATTATATAATTTTATAAGATAGATAGAAATTTTGTTTCAGTAGTGTGAAAAAGGTTAAACTTTAGGTTTCATGGTTTATATAGAATTTAATTTCTATTGTTTTAAATGAAAGGATATAATATTTATACAAAAAAAAAAAAAAAAAAAAAAGCGTAAAGGGTTGAAAATTAAAAATGAAAAGGTACAAAAAAAAAAGAAAAGAAAAAAAGAAGAAGAAGAAAGGAGGGGGTTGGAAAAGACACGTGCTGGTGTTGGTAGGAAACTAAAGGAATATTAGTATAATAAAAAACCAGTCCGTGAAGGGTGAACCAACCGAGCCGCCAGACAAGCAAAGAGGGAACCTGTAGGACCCATCCACGTCAGTGACACGTGGGAAGTTTGAAATTTGAGTCTTCCAGTTTCCTCTTTTTCATTGCGTTTATTTTCTTCCCTTTTGGTTGCCCTTCACGGCTTCACCTTACGCTTCCCGCGTTTTCTCAGTTTCCAATTTCGGTTTTGCCGCCTTCCAACACTAATAATATTACTCATTACTAATTTATCTCGCTCATGCTTAAATAAATAAATAAATAAATTCCATATATATATATATATATAAAAGTTAAATGTCTTCTTTGATAATTATATTTTTTTTTATTATTTTTTTAAATTTGTATTTTTTTTTAGAAATTTTCAAATATAGTTAAAAAATCAAAACAATTCACACATTACACCAAACTTATTAAATTATGTATAGATCATTTGAAAATAAAATTTTGCTATATTTTTTTATTTTATTTTATTTTTTGCTATTTATGATAATTTCTCTTCTTTTTTTTTTAAATAAGTAATTATAAACAAATAGTAATTTAGAATAATAATATTGTATAACAATATTTTAAAGAATTTGTATTGATATATTTTGCTATATTTGTAATTTTTAAAAATGTTGTTATATATAATAATATTTTGAATTTAATGGTCATGTTTGTGAATATCTCTATTTTTTTTTAGTATAATTGTAATAATTGAGTTTTAAATTTATTTTTCAAAACAAAAAGTAATTTTTTTTAGATTTTAAACGTATTGATATTTTAGAAAAATAAATATTAATTGTAGGCATAATCTTCAAAATTTTCTAATGAAAAATAAATATTTTAAACAAATAAGTAAAATAATTAAATAGGTTTTTACTTCCTCTGATGGCCAAAAAGGTTAAATTATTAATTTCACTTTTGAATTTTGATATTTGATTTTCTTTTCCTTTTCAGAGTGCGGCCTTTTATGTCGGTTTAATAATAACGCAACTGACTACCAAAACAATTGGTATGAACTATGATCAAATATCTTTGTTTGGTATTTAATGGCTAAAGAAAAATCATTGTGGCTATGAATCAAATTTTTGAAACAATGAATTGGTTATGAATAATCATTGAGAGAGACACTCAATAAATGGTAGATCTAAATTTAAAATTTTACCTTCATTTTAATAAACATGCATACAAATTTGAATAAACTTTTTTGCTTTTTTATCCTTTCAAATATTTCCATTTTGATTTTGATTTTAATTTTTTTTTCTATTATATGTTTAAGATGAAAAAAACATATCAATATCGAGTTGTGGATTCAATATTTTAAATACATTTTACAGTTTGTTTTTCTTATACATTTTAATTTGTTACGATTACACTATTACATTGATAATGATTGAGATGAGGATTTAAAATTTTAAATGCATTTTACACTTTGTTTCTCTTATACATTCAACAACGTAAAGTTGATAATCATATACCATAATGACTTAAAATAATTTTGTCTTTTTCTTAATTTTGCATAATTTTCGTTGTTTGAATATTTTACATTTTGGGTTTGATTACGATCAAACTAGAAAATCTTCGCCTTTCATCTAAGTCAAGCCATATCTTTGAAGAAATTAAAATTTGGTCTCAATCAATTTTCTTTTAATGGTTGTTTTATTAACAAGTCCCAAATTTCAAAAACTATGTTGGAATTGACAATAATAGTTTTGATAATATTGTGGACTTTAAATCATCATTTATTTTTTGTGCAAAGCAAACTATAATGGAAATAAAATAGCAAAGAACATTAGTTTGAATAACAAGAAAATTTGGAATGAAACAAAACAACCCCTAAACATAAACATAATACAATTTTGATTGTATGGTTTAGTCAATTATTCACATCACTAACTTTAGGTATAAATTTGTTGTTCTAATTGGGTATGAGTATTGTTGTTATTTAGGTATATATTAACTTTCATCAAAATTATAAATTCTACATTTTAAATAATATTGGTGATATAGTTTTATACATGTGGCAACAGTCTAGAGTTTTGACTTTGCTACTTGTGATAATGAAAATTGCCCCTCATGTAGACAACAAAAATGGTCACTTAGAAAGAACAATTTTCATTGATTCTACAAATAAGCATTGACAAAAATTTGGAACTTTATAAATAAAATGTCTGTATCACACAAAAACACATGCAAAAATTAACCATCACAATAGAGAAATACTTAGAATGTAACCATGTGTGATTTGACATTTAAGTGAATTTCACAAAAATTGTATTTATAATTTTTCTACAAATGAATTTTCACGCTTTAAAAATTATAGTAAGAAATGCAAAATTTACAATGGATTAAAATTAGATAACTAAGAATATATAAATTAAAATTGAACAAATTTGATTGGAAAAGGGTAAGAAAAGAAAAATATGATTTGAGAAAGAAACCGAAGGAAGAAAACATAAACACGTGTGATGCACTAAATTTGTGAGAAAAAGGGTGAGAGTGAAAAAGTGGCAACCACTAATTTGTAATTTGGACCCACATTGTTTAAATAGTCATATAGTTTCAACTTTGAACTTTTGAAATAAAATTTTAATTCATGCACCAAATTCTCTCATTTTCAACTTACCCAAATACCCATATTGTTAAGAAGAAAAAAAAACTATGTGAATTGAGTTATACTCCTTTTTCGACATAAAGTCTTTCATAAAAAAACAACTTTGAAAGATATATTTAGAGTACAATGGCATAAAGGGAAATTCATCCACTTTAATGTAGAGGAATGATGAATATCTTAGAGAATATCATCATAATCATAAAGAATGAAGTTGATAACCATAATCATTCTGATTTTTGACTTTCATATTTAGATAAGCTAATGGAAGTGAGAAAAGAAATGGGTCTTCTCCAAAACTTGGTTCAAATTCTCCTCAGCAGTGTTTTCTTACTTTCTCTTTTTCTTTTCTTCTCATCTTTTGATTCAACAGCTTTTCCTTGGGTGGGCATGAACATACTTTACTTTGGACATTGTGACCCTTTTTCCTTTATGCATAGTTTGTAAAGCTGAAATTGTGGGTGCTGCTTCAAAAGGGGGTAACAATCCTTTATCAAACAGAGCTTTAAGCCCAAAATATTCAACTTTGGGCCTTGACTACTGAATAATCCAGGCCCACATAATGCAATAGTGAAGCTTTGCTAACAAATCCAAATATGAGAAATTTTGGGGTTCTGTTTCATCTTAGAATCAGAAGTTCAGAACATCCCACCTACAAAATGTGACACTGCTCAATAATAGGTTTGATCTTTTCTATCGAGATAAGCAAGAAGATATCAGAATCTAAGATCTAGATGATAATACAATACAACAGCAAAGTGATGAATGTTCATAGATCAAAGCCAGAGCGTGCGTTATATTATCTATTGATCATAAAAGAGGAAGTTAAAATCTCACTTGAACATTTGACCACTAAGTCTTAGGACTTCTTTCGGTTTCTATGTTCCCTTTCAGTATGATATAAATTATATAACGCCCCTTCAGATCTTTATCATATAACAGGAAAAGGTATTTGGTGCGATTTTTCCATTGTCAAAATCATTACTACAGTATAGAATGACCACATGACATGCCGTTTGAATAATGAGCCAAAAGAAATACACATTCATAACCCTTCAAGTTTTGGTGTAATAGTAATCTGTCTTTGCCACCCAAACGAAGAAAATAACTAAGCAGTCACGCAACAGTTTTCTTACATAATCAGAAAACCTAAGGAAAGAAAACAGGCATGTTGAAATAATAGGAATCCCGGAGTTCCCTGTCCATCTGATTCCACTGCAGAAATGGAAATTTTATAAGAACAACATAGCCATTCCATAAGATATTAAAAGTTAAACGTGGTTTCAATGTAAAACGAAGTAGAACATCGTACCGTGAACTGGTAAGGCTTATTCTTTGCACGAGCCCTTCTCCAGTGATATTGCTCAAACAAAAACGCTTTGTCATGCCAACTATAAATTACAAATTGAGAATGCACATTTAATCAAAATTAGGTGTTTTGAGTTCTAAGCAATTGCAAAACAGTAACAGCAAAAACAACATAAAGAATCACAGCGCACACTCATGATCTCTAATGGGAATGATGCAAAAGAAGAAGTGTACAAAAAACAACAAGTAATGATGCCAATAACTCCTATATCAGCAGCCTACAACCCAGAATGCACATTTATACCAAAATTAGATTCGTGTTTCGAATTCTAAGCAATAGGACAACATAATGAACCAACCAAGTGATAGCTTGAGACATAAACCTGATATAAAAATCCACTATATCAGATTCATTTACGAGAGTGTTTCTCAAGACTAAAAGAAGCAGAATCAGTAAACAAGGTTAGCATAGAACATAAGAAGAAAATCATATATAGATATGATAGTTCATATACTTCGTAGGAAAAACAAATTTATATTTTTGTAGACTAAGAAGCACAGATACAAATATAACAGAACATGGTGCCATGTCATTTTTGTTAAAAAAAAAAATAAAGAACACAGACGAGGAAACGTTTATTAAAATATACATTTTAGAACTATATACCATTTTTATACCAAAAGAATTTTCTAAGTAAATGAGCTAATGCGTGCATGTATATACTTAAAAAAAAGTTAGTTTGATGTATTTGACAATTATTGTTATATATGTGTCTTTTTAGTCTACTTATGCCGTGCTCTATGCAAGTCTAACCCATTTGTTGCACTAACAAGTTTCTTATTCGTGTCTAACAAGCATTGGAGTCTCGGAGTTTCCAGACAGGCTATTCAAACTACAAAATTTAGTTCGATGTACAGGTAGAAGCGTTGGCAACAATTATTTTTTGGAGGGTCGCATAAATTCCAATGACAAGAAACGTAAATTCAATAATAGAATCAACTCTTCCGCAGAACAAAAGATGTTAATTCCTATACAGACAATGTATAATAAGTATAAAGATTTTTATCACTATACAATAAAATTTCGAATTTCACGGCCAGTTGAACAACGAGTGAGAAAATTATCACTACACACGCAATGAAACTGAGTCATCTACAGTCCCTAAAACTTGTAGAGTGATAAGGTCAACTGGGATTTATTAAAAAAAAATGATTTCAAACCCTACCCACCAAAAATAATGTAAAGTTATTCCTACAGAAATTGAACATCAGTACATATGAACAAAGTAATGAAGCAGGAAGGCGAATTGCAGAGCAGAACAAGAATTCAAACTAACAATGCTGTAGTTTAAAAAAATTAAGATATTTCACTGAGAAAGAAAGAAAGAAGTACTTGAATTGATTGGAGATTTGCCATATGTAGGGATTAAACCATGTAATAGTAGAAAACGCGGCGGCTCCAATCCAAATGTTGACAAAAGTACCTGGGTCGGAGTGTGGAACTCCAGGGTCGCCTCTGTAAGGATTTCCGAAGTACTTCTCCATTTGTTCCTCTCTCTCTCTCGCTTTGGCTTCTCAGAACTTTCAGGTTTTCAGTTCTATCGGCTTATCTAATATCTACCGCCGTGGAATACCCCATCTGTGTGAACACAAATTAACGGGCCGGGTGAGAAGAAGAGGCCCATTTTATGACTGAGATTAAGCCCACTTGAGTCCGAGGCCCAATCTTATCGTGAGGTAAGTTAATTGCGGTTTGTTAATTCAATCAACACAATATTCAAAGTAACACATGACAAATTGTTCAAAAATGGGCAAAGCTATTGGTCAATTGGAAAAATGGGGTAATTTTGATAAATAATTAGGGGAAATAGGTTATTTTAAAATAAATTAGGTAAATCAATGTTCTCTCTAAATAAAATAATTTTAGAATTAAGGTGTGTTTGGAATACATTTTAATTTAAAAGTTAAGTCATTTAGAACAAAATTAGGGCATTTGATAACCACTCAAAATAGCTTTTAGAGTGTATTTTAAATCATTTTTTAAAATTCTTTTTAAAAAATAAATATGGTTTAATGTCTAAAATGAATAGTAATTTATAATTAAGGTGTGGAGTGTGCATTTTAATTATACGTTAGTAAAGTCAAGTCAATTTGGCAGGATTTTGAAATTTCATATTTATTATTTTGAGTTTATTAGTTTATATTAGTTTGATCGATTAATTTCTTTAATGATTTAATGGCTAAAATGTGTAATCAACTATAATTAATTCAAATATAAAGTAAAGGTTTAATTTCTTTAAACGAAGAGGCACTTTTTACCCAATTTTACTTGAGTGTTGGTTTAATCACTCTTTCAAACGGTGTCGAATGTCTATGGTTGCGTCTGTTAATCTCCACCTTCTATTGTTGGTTATTCGCAATTACAAACACTTTTGATTGTTGGATCTCCAAGTACTCCATTCAACCTACCATTAATTAAAGAAGAATTGAATCATCTTTTCAACAGGCAACTGGATTTTGATCCATTTGAGCGAAGCGAAATTTGAAGATTGAAATGCTAAGGATGGGGAAGGGGAATAACATGAAGTTGAAAAAATGTCTAATTCAAGCAAATACAGAGACAGTGAGTTTGGTCGAAAAGCGTCAACAGCGAGCTTGGGACGTGTTTGCATCAATGAAAACTCAATGGTCAAGATGATTGGCAAGATCAGATTCTTCCTACTACTCTTTCGTTTCAAGTTAGAAACTTGAAAAACATTTCTTGGAGGATCTATGAATTTGAATGCTAAAATGGCAAGGAACTAGAGTTCGCTGTTGGTTCTGAATCAGACAAGATGATGCCAAAGAGATCAAAACCACAGTAACGAAAGAGGTAAAAAGAAGCGGAGACTTGAATACATTTCTCAGACATTCCATAAACAAACCAGAAAATCTAAACCAATCATAATCTAACAGCCCGTTCTCCAATGAGTTAAATCCCCTTCTGAAGCTCACTTTCACTCATCTCTTACACATTTGATCATCCTAATCTGGCACTGCAGCATTTCTTATTTGGTGAGACAAACTATTGGAATGCATATATATGGCAAATGAAGCCAATAGAAGGTCTCAAGTTTGCATCAGAGAACAAAATTCAGTTTATAACAAGAACCATGTACTTGTACCCATCTAAAAGAATCTTAATTCAATTGATCACTACCTTATTGAAACCATTTACCATTGCCAGACAGAAAGACTGATCTCATTTAGCCAGACTGCAGAAACACATACTAACCTTTTGTATTGATTCAAGAGCCTAGTTCAATAACACTGGAAAAACCTTGTTTTGAGGCAGAGACTATAAAATAAACATGGGAAAAACTTCACAGTATCCAAAATAATAAACAAGTGAAGGAGAACATTAGATTGATGGAACGCAGCAATATCTCCTTTATGCTCTCTTTAACGTCCATGTCTGCTTCCAGCTTGGATTCCCCAGGGTCTTACTTTAATCATGATAGAGATCTCAGTGTTTAAGTTTCAAATCTGCTTGCTTGGGAAATAGTCTGCCTCGGTGGTTGAAGACCATAAAATCTTGATTCGCTGGAAGAGAAACTATCCTGCAATGGAGAAAAACATTTATCTACATGAAAATTAATTTAACTTGCTTTGAAATTAGTAGTAACAGTAAATACTCTATATTCTTGGAATATTCAACATTCAAATTGAAGGGATGGGAATCTGTTCTATGAAAATATAGGGAACAAACCAAATAGATAAACTCTCTAAAACTTCTAATGAATTGATATCTAACTCTCTCTAAGAATATCTAGGAGCGGCTTTGTAAAATCTTCAAAGAAAACAAAAATACCTACTAGATCCTACATTATATGCCCTTAAGTACAAGGCACATCAGTAGCTTGCAAGATACCCTGGAGGAGGGCGAGGTGCCTAGTTACTTCTCCAATTAGGTTTCCGCACATGTTTTACCATTCACCGAGAATCATTGTTTTTTTCCTTTTTTGAAATACCATAGACTACATTGTAAAAGCATTGTCACAACAAGGAAAATGCTGCTACTTCCCCAACAAAATTCTTACAGAACTACAACACAAGTGCAGATGCCAGCGAATTTACAGTGTTGCATCGAAGAGTTAGCCAATTTTGATATTAGTAGAACATATTTGTTTGAGTTGATGGGAAGTAAACTCAATTTCTCTTTGATTAAAAATTCTCAAATCAAATGCATGACAGAATCCACAAATTGATTTCCCAAAAGAATGTATTAACAGACACAAAACAAGACAATTGGGCTGATCGTTTGGATTTGTTTAAATTTCGTGACAAACTTTAGCAGAGTTATGCTACCAGAGCTAACTTTTATGGATCGGCAAACGGCTTACAACACCCAGCACCAAAGCCTTATCACATTTAACATGCAAACGAAATCTAATATATTAAACTGTCACCAGTTTGTATGGAGATGGGCAGTATCATTACGATGGGGAAAACGAAGCACAGTTTGAAAGGGAAATGTACCTATTCTCCTCGGCTTCTGGATTAATCGAGTGAAACTTCCCTGGCACGGTGAGTGCAGCCCACATGGACAAAACCAACCCTAGAATCAATTCGACTGCCACCTAAAGTTAGGAGAAAAGAAAGAACTTCCTTAATTCAAGAACGCCTGAAATCGAGTGAAATATGCTGAATCAAACAAAAATTATAGAAGGAAAAAAAAAATGGCGATGACAATACAGGAAACGGAGGGCCAGAAAACTCTTCCTGCATGATCTTCAATAAGCTCCTATCTGCAATCAAAACAAAATGAATCGAGAAGTGCAGGGTTTACCAACAACAGGAAGCAAGAAAACCTAGAACTAGAGAAAGTATGACAATTGGGTTTATTAGGGCATACATTGAATGGTAGAATAGGCAGCATGAGCCAGAATTAGAACTCCCAAAACACCGACCACGAAACCTACTCCCATCTCGACTTGACGGATCTCAATCACCGGACGCCGGAAGCTACTAAAGAAACTACCAAAATTAAGGTGAAGCAATATAGATGGGATCTTCTCCTTGCTTAGCTCCACAATCCCCAATTTTTTGTTCGATCTATGAGATTCGAATCACCTGTCCTGCTTCTATGATATTAACGGCATTGCATATATATATATATAAGAAAAATGTCAAATTACTTATTCATTGTAAATGTCTATTCAATTTTATAACTAATAGATTTTTAGTCCTTTATAATTTGTTTGTAAAGATTAATGACTAACCCTATTTTTTGAATCATGCAGGGCAATTTTCATAGATATGAAAAGCTCATCTAGACCCTATTTAATATAATTTAATGTATCATAATATTTTTAAATATAGAAAAATAAATTAAATTATTTATAAATATAACAAATTATATTCCGTGTTATTTAATGTTCAATTAAATTGAACATTAAATTTAAGTTTTGTTTGAAGTAGTTTCAATTTTTATGTCTATAACAATTTATGTTTGTATTTTGTGATAATTTGTATACCAAATGGATGCAAGTGTTTATATTTGATTTTGATTGTTTAATCATTAATCTTAATTTATATATTTGTATACTACACAAAACTATCAAAATATATGACATCTACTAATTATCTACTTCACTTCTATCGTAGTTGATGTTGGCAATTGTCCTTCGT
The DNA here is from genome assembly GCA_025688845.1 of Cucumis hystrix. Classification (NCBI taxonomy): domain Eukaryota; kingdom Viridiplantae; phylum Streptophyta; class Magnoliopsida; order Cucurbitales; family Cucurbitaceae; genus Cucumis; species Cucumis hystrix. The sequence continues at coordinate 26,073,191 of CM046886.1, forward strand.
CGACTGCTTCTGCCAATCAACTCCAACGTTCACCAACAATAATCTACTTCGTCAAAATTTTTGACAACCACAAGCTCCAATTCCTCTCGTGACCAATTGTATAGATCAATTTCGTCAACCAAATGCATCAGCTAACAACAATCAATCGTATGTTGGAAAAAAAATAACATTGACAATAAAAGTGTTTTCAATACAATTTTGAAACTGTAGTCAACGGTCTCTAGTAGTAGACATTCGTCCTAATTTTAAATCAAAACAAAAAAACATAACTAAATAGGCTAGTGTTTACTATATTTTTATAAACAAATAAAAAAAAATTGTTAGGAACAGAAAAATTATTCATAGTTAATCCAATATGCTCTTCATTAATACAAAACTTAATCGAACATAACTAGACAATAGTTAATATATACTACATCTTTCATGTAACTTGTTTGTACGTATATTTTACTTACTACTAATGTCAACATTCCCACATATTTTGAACCAAATTATTTTTTACAAGATAACAAAAACATAATGTAGAGAAGAAAAAGTCTTTATCTACCTTTTTGTTCATAGCCATGGCATGTAGAACATTCTTCATATTTCTTCATGCCACAATGTATCCTCTAATTCAAGATTGACTATAGAGTGTCTAAAGTTATTAGATGAGTTAATCATTTTCTTTAGAACAGCATTAGGGCAGGTAAATTCGAAGCGTTGCTAGTCTTGTTGGCGCAAAACACGAAACACATGAAAATGAATGATCCCAAGATTCGTTTTTTGGTTATTATTTTGAGGAATTACACTTATTTTTTCAAAAAAATTATCTTCCCTCTTCCGTTGTTAAGCACAAAAATCATTATTTTTAGTTCTTAATTTTCCTTTTCTTCTTTCTCATCCCTTTACCGTAGACGGCTGTCGGTGAATTGCTCTCCCCTTTTGATCGTTTTCCTATAATATTCGAAGCTTTTGGCGTTGCAGATTATTGGGTTTCTTGATTCCATCTCAGGTATTTTCAGTGTAGTGTACGTATTCGATTCGCTTGTTGATTTTGTGGAGTTTTTTTTTTTTTTTCCACTTGACCATGGGTGTAGTTCGAAATCCTAAATCGTTTCCGATGATCTAATAATGGGGTGGAGATTATTAGAGTAGTTGTCTTCGATTGTCTACTTGTCATTTGGTTTCCGATCGTTCTTCTGATTTAATCTAGGGTTAAACGATTTGAGTTTGTTGCACATTCTCAGCTATCTGACAGTGATGAATTTTTAGTCTGAAGTTTGACCAATTCCTATATTTTACTATGTAGCTGTAATTTTCTATTGGGCAGGACTTTGATTGAATTGCTGCAATTAGGTTTTGTTAGCATTTTTGTGCTGAAGGATTTGGATAAAAAGGGATGCTAGCGAGTCTGTCTATATATGAGAAATCTTGATTGCTGTTGCAATGGTCGTAGTTATACTTTTTCTAGTTTATTTTATTTGATGAACTTTGAATTAACGAACTCAAGAAGCTACTCTTTATGTTCTACTTTTACTTTATAATTATTGGGAGTATGTGAAGCGCTGTGGAAAGCTTTACCATTGTTAACAATTTTTTGGTGTTTCTCCTGATGGTATACGTTATTATGATTAGATTGGATAAAGAGATTCTGTTTACAAGTGGCATTCTTTTTCGTATAATTTATCTCCTTTAAAAAAAAATTCTATATGAAAATCACTGATTTCCCTTTGACTTTGAAATGATCTCCATTATTGCAGTTGGTCTCTGATGCTAAAGGCATCATTTGGAAGTTGATGAAGGACGAGAGAAAAATTGTTGTTTAAAAAGTATAAAACACAGACAGATTTAATTGTCTCCTCCAACTCTGAGACACGTCTTCATTCTCGGAATTTTTCTTCTCTGGTTTCAGATTTCAAATTAACCTTTGTAATTCAACCCACCGTTACCCTGGGGAATCAAAGAAGAATTGAAATGCTGACGAAATTCATAGAAGACTGAAATGCAGAGGCAATGAGGGATGGAGTTGGTAATAACATGAAGTCGAAAGAACAACAAAGCTCTGATTCGAGGAAATGCAGAGGCGAGTTTGTTCAAGAGGTGTCCAAAATTGCGGTGGCGCAAATGTGTAATAGTGTAGGGTTTCAAAGCTTTAAGGAGTCTGCTCTAGACACACTGGCTGACATTGCCATTAAATACCTTCATCATTTAGGGAAGATTGCAACATTTTATGCTAATTTAGCTGGTAGAATTGAGTGCAATGTCTTTGATATAATCAGAGGGCTGGAGGAGTTGGAACAATCACAAGGGTTTTTGGGTGCTTGGCAATCAGATCATTGTCTTGCCAATTCGGGGTCAGTGAAAAACATTGTTTGCTATGTGAAGTCAGTTCAAGAGATCCCTTTCGCTCATCCACTACCATGTTTCTCTGTGATCAGAAAAAGGGAGTCAATTCCTACCTTTGTTCAGATTGGTGAAACCCCACCTAGCAAACATATTCCCAGTTGGTTGCCAGCATTTCCTGATGCTCATACGTACAGTCATTCAGCTTTATGGAGGAGGAAGCCGAAAGAGCTGCGTGCCGAGAAGATAGAACTTGCAAGGCAACGGAGGAAGGCAGAGAAATCTTTGTTGGGTTTGCAACAGAGATTGGTTTCCTGCGGTTCAGAAAGAAGTGGCAATGGCGAGATTGAGTTTTCAGGAGGTGAAAGTAATTCATTACTTGGGACTTGTTTTCAAGAGATAGAAGATGGAATTGGATTGCCTTATGAAAACACAAGTGGCAAGGATGGGATAAGCCATTTGTCTGTGCCAGAGGTGTTCGCCCCTGCCATTGAGGCGATTAAAGGCGGTGGCTGTCCGAATAGTCAAGACGAGAAGGCAAAGATTCTTCCTCGTGCGAGGCCTCTTGTTCATTTCAAGTTAGAAACTTGCAAAACATTTCTTGGAGGATCTATGAATTTGAATGCTAAAATGGGAGGAATTAGGGAATCCGTGTTTTGGGTCAGACGAGACGACGAAAGAGATCGAAAGCATAATAACGAAAGAGATGAAAAGAAGAGGAGAGTTGAATACATTCTCAGACATTCTATAGAGAAGCCAGAAGAACTCAATCAATCATAATCCAAAAGCCTGATCATAATTATTCCCATTGCTGTTGCTTGCTTGAATGTGTTAAACTTAAAGCCCTTTCTGAATCTCTCTTTTCTCTCTTCGATACTGCAATGTCAGATTGGCCTGTGATTTAAACTCAAAAAATGAATTTCTTCCCGTTTTTTCTTGTTTCATTCATTCTATTTCTTTAATTTGATCATTCTAACCTGACTTTGATCCCAAACTTATTTGAGAAACTTCAACCTTCTAACAAATCATTTGTAAGATAAATTAGCTACCATGTTGAAACCAGTTACCCTTGGCAGGCAGAAAGACTAATCTCATTTAACCATACTGCAGAAACAGTCTTTTACATCAATTCAAAATAGGCCTAATTCAACAATAAGGGAAAAACACGTTTGAATCGAGCCTTTTAGGCTGATTTGTAATATTAAATATCTTTCGTTTCCACAGTTTTTTGTTTAATTATGTTTTTCATCATTTTATGATTTGCGGTCTAATTTTTTTTTCCGCCCTTGATTCTCCATAGATCTCAACACTCTCTTAGAATTTCAGTGATTTTAATTACATTTTAGCTCTTCAAACAATTCTAAAATTGACATTTTCGTACATTTTTTCAAAAGATTGAAAATAGATGAATTTTGGGCTGTAACTTGCGTCTAACACAAGTGAAATTATTCATACTCATTACGGTTTTTTTAACATATTTTTTGGGTGTCACGAGGAAAATTTAGGAACAAAAGGATTAATTTTTTTTTTTTAAAAAAAACGCACCCTCTACATGCCAACGAAACGTGGGGGAGGAGAGAGAAAAGAAAAGTGAAGTCCGGAGGGAGATAACACATGAAGGAAAGAAGACAGACAATGGATGACCGGAAAATTGGTCGGAGATGCCTCTAAGAAAGGTTTCAAACCGGTAAGCTCATTTCCTTTTAAAAGAAAACATGCAAATGGAGTATTTATATCATGGGTCTCATTTTCCACGATATAAAGTTTCATTTTAGGCGTATTTTATCTAGTTTTCAGGAGAAACTTTGCCGGAAACTTTTATGAATTATCATCTAGTAAGATTCATTCTAAAAACTATTAAAATTTACAACCATACTCTTTGCTAGCCACTTAATTTGAAAAACATTTTTAGTGTTCAACTATAAGCTCATAGTTTAGGTGGAATCTATTATCGATATGCCACGTACTCTGGGATGGAGTCGCCCAATGCTCTCAGAGACTTTGAAGAGCTGAAATACCACCAGAATTACTGATTTGAAAATCAGAGGAGTGTTAGAAAGCATAACTAATCAAAGACGTAAACACTAAAAAAGAGGGTTGAATTGAAAATGGACGGAACGAGTTAAGTTTTTATATTACAAATTGGACCAAAACGCTTTTTACAAACGTGAGTTTTGGATTGTATTACGTTACAAATCTATCTCATTACGGAAGACTAAACACCTCCTTACTGTCTTGCCTATTTGGTTCATTCTCAAATTTGAAAGTTCTCTACTTCATGCTGTTTTATGATAGGTTTGTTGCAGTCTAGTGCAGAATTCTCATTTCTCGAATAAGGAAAAAGGAGATGGGCCAGCTTTTAAATCCACTTCAAGGAATTCTTTTCGTTATTAAAGCAGTTGCTCAAGATCCAGCCAAGTTATATCGTCAAAATTTGTCTCCATATTTCTCCAAATATGACAGATATCAGGCTGTCTTAATGTCAACCCCAGGTATAAAGTTAAATTTTCTCTATATATTAAACTTTGAGTTTGCGCCTTAATCTTATACAAGTATGTCTTGTTTGAAATGCTTCTCAGCACGAAGTTGGGGGGCAGTCTATTGTAAGAACTTGGTGAACTCGGAGGTATTTAAAAGGCTCAGTCTTTGCCATCCAATTTATTTAATGATGGAAAGGGAACTTTAGGATTTTATTTATCTTTGTGTATAACTTGAGTTTTCAGTATCCTACTTTCTTTGTCTGAGTTTTAAAAACTTGATTTGATTTCTTTGTTCTTTTTTTTTTTGCCTTATGTGAAGTTTGCCATTTAAAAGTCCAACACATGTTCTATCATTCTATGTATTGTGTTTAACTGGCTTGTGGTCTTAATAAGAATTTGTGGATCTTGTAGGACCATGCTTCCAGTTGGTGGAATTTAGAGGCTGTTCCACATGTACAAACTCTTGGAGAGTTTCCCAGGGAAGAACTTGCCGGAAAAGTTGTAATGGTCAGGTTTGATTCAACATTACTGCTACTGGAAGAAATGGACCTAAAGACTAACTCGATGAAGAATGCATTGTTCACCATTAAATACTTGCACAAATCTGGAGCAAAAGTAATACTTGCTAGCAAATGGAATACAAACTCTGCTGCAAGACGTCTGGATATAAAATCTGTCGTGGGTACACATTCTAGGATGTTTCCTGGTTTCGATATAGTACACTGTTGTTTCATTTTAAGAATGGAGATAATTCATTATGATTTTGTTATTGTTATTATTTTTTTGGAGATAATTCATTATGTTGATTCTACATGAATAAGTCGAAGTAAGATTGAAGTAAATAGACAACCATAATGCATGAAAGTTAAACCTTAACAGAGCTCCACTTTTAGACTTCAGATGGTTTTAGTTTGTTTAGATTTTACTTTATGCTTAATAATTGATGGCTTGCAATTACAGATTACTTGTCCTCTGTTCTTCAACTCAAAGTTTGCCCGGTAAAGTGCAGTTCGTATAGTATGATGTTAACCGAAGAAGGCTTTGAGAAAGCTGATATTCTCCTTCTCGAGAATCTTTCCGTGTTCAAAGAAGAAGTTGCCAATTGCTCAAAATTTTCCAAGATGCTATCTTTAGGTGTTGATATTTTTGTGAATGACTCCTTCTCCCAATCTCATAGAATTCTTGCATCCACAGTTGGGATTACTCGTTTTTGCAGTACCTGCCTAGCTGGCTTTAACTTTCAAGAAGGTTTATGCCAGTTAAAAAAGGCTGCAGAAACCAAGAGGCAACCTTATGTTGCAATTGTATATTCTCCACTACTTGAATAGATATGGATTTTCCCCTCATCAGCCATAAAACGATTCTATGTAATGTATTATGAACTTTTTGATGCAGATTGGAGGAGGCAACCTCTTAGACAAATTGGCTGCCTTGCACGTTTTAGCTTCAACATGCTCTGCGTTGGTCTTTGTTGGAATGATGTCATTTCAGATCATGCAAGCCTTGGGGCTGTCTGTTTCTTACAGATTGATGAATCATGGTGTATGTAAGGAAGCTGCAGAACTAATCCAGTTTTCACTTGATAAAAGGGTACAAATTGTATACCCCAAGGACTTCTGGTGTACGAACGTTGACACTTCAAAGAAAATGGAAATATTTGCTTCTCATGATATTCCAGATGGTAAGTTCTCATTTTCCCCTACTCAAATGAATATTTATCCTTTTTAAGGTTTTACACTTCGAATTTAAAAGCTTGTTATTTTGTTATATTAACTTCTTCCGCTTCTAGGTTGGCTACCAGTTGATCTTGGTCCTACATCACTGGACGAAATAAATGCCCTGTTTATGAATAGCAAGGTAGAATTCAAATTTTCCTTAAGTTACAAAAGTTGCTTCTGCTTGATCTAAAATCCCATGTATCTTCCATCGCCTGGTAAGTGGTAGCTATGAACCATAATTTTATGATTCAGCACCTTGGGTTGTCCAATAGTTTATGATTTAGCTCCTCGGCTTGTTCAATAGATCTATGATTTAGCACCTTGGGTTGTCCAACTTCTCTTTTATTTAGAAAACTGCTGTAATATTTGGCATGCGAAGAAAAACTAGGATAGATCAAATCATTCAATTTCTGCTTTATTTGAATATCAATGGAACACTATCTACTATCTACATTCATTCAAATTGTAGGAATTTGATCATTTTATTGCTCCTATGACTTTTTTATTCCTTTAGTGTATATGCCTGTGCAATCAAACTTCAATTTGTGGGGATTCAAATCTTTGGGTAAGGGTTGGAGAAGAAGAATTGGCATTTTTTGAATGATGGAATTATGAAAACATTGATCTCCTGAGATAATATTACAGATCCTAAAATTTAGCACTTATGGTCATGGACTTACAGTTGGAAGAGGTTCATTAATGCATCATTCTGCAATCATTTTTCTAAAGCACCAACTATTAGTTATCTGTTATTTACTCAAGTGAGGATCGGTCTAACACTTTGAGCACTATGTTGCAGAAAATTATATGGATTGGACCTGTGAAATTCATTGATTCAAGCCAAAGTGCCCGTGGAGCTTCTAAATTAGCAAGAAAGCTATATGATCTATCCCAAAGGGATTGGGATATAACTGTTGTTGGAACCACTGCATGCAAAGCAATTATGCAGGAATCGAGTACCCTATCTGCTTATAATGTTTTTGAGAATGCTTCAGTTGTGTGGGATTTCTTTAAAGGGAAACAACTTCCAGGGGTTTTGGCCTTGGATAGAGTAAGTTTTTAGGCATTTTTATTATATTTTCTAAAAAACAAATGATGTGTTTAAATTGTTTCAACGAAGAGCAGAACATAATGTGAACTTATAGGGGGAATGTCATAAATCGTATTCACACGTACTATTTGATGATTGATTTTTTCAATATTACACGTGCTGTCTAGTTTTGCAAGGCTACAATTTCCATTTATCATCATTTCTTGTGCAGAAAGTTTTTATTTTAGAACGGTATTACTCCATTAAAGACATCCCCACTATAGGATAGAGTTTTGAAGTATGCATCTGGATGAGCAGCTAAAACTAGTTTGAAACGATTTGTTCATGCAGGCATACCCATTTGAGATTAACTGGGATGCAGTGTTTTGTGATACAGCTCTGCCTTTGGTGGTTGACATTGGAAGTGGTATTATCTTCTTTGTATCATATACTTTTTTTTTTTTTGGGGGGGGGGTCTTTTTTTTTGGAAGAAGAAGGGGATTAAAATTCTTGTATCCCTTTTATAGTAAAACTCTGTATCTAACAGATTAAAGGTTGATTTTCATGCAATCTGACATTTTTGGTACAAGTGAATGGTTTTTTCTTTTGTTGGTACAACTGTACAAGTTTAAAGAAGCCAATGACGATTGCATTTAATTGTTTATTCACGAAGTTAGCTGATAAGTTGTAAGTTATAAATGCCAGGTAATGGGATGTTTCTTCTGGAAATGGCTAGGAGGAGGAAGGATCACAATTTTCTTGGTTTAGAGATTAATGAAAAGGTCTTCTTTCTTTTCATTATCAGCATTAACCTTAACCATATACATTATCTCACAGTTGTACGACCTTTTCAGCTTGTGAAACGTTGTTTACATTCTGTTCATCAATTGGAGATGAAGAATGGGTAAGGCATATCAATGAAGCATCCTCTGTCCCCTGACGCTAAGTTAACATGTACCTTTGGATCGAGTTTTTTGTTTCTTTACTAAATTTTGTCTCGATTTTTTCTCATGGTATCAGGCATTTTATTGCGACAAATGCAACGTCAACGTTTCGTTCTATTGTGTGTAATTATCCAGGGGAGTTGGTGCTTGTCTCTATACAGGTACAAAACCCTCATGGATCATGTTGTCCCCAATATTTGGATTTTGACCCTTCCTAGCCATGATATTTATGCTGAGAACTGATCGAATGCTGTTTCTCTATCTTACTCTGCTATGTTACGCACTTGGAATTTTCCAGCTAATATCTCTAAATTCAGATCACTCGTAGAATTCACTACCTTCATGACTTTGAGCCACAAACTGATTTCATTCTTGAAAGTTAAAGCCTTGAGGAGGCGTTGCTATTTACAAAAGCCTAACTATTAATTGCTTGATACGAGCCATTCATAGTGCTAGCTCTATCGATACCTTAAAATCTTAATTGGACACCCTGTACCAAATGTATTTTCTTTCTGTATATACAGTGTCCCAACCCCGATTTCAATAAACCGGAGCACAGATGGAGAATGTTGCAAAGGTCATTAGTGGAGGCAGTGGCAGACTTGCTTGCGTCTAATGGCAAGGTACTACCATTTTCTCAGTGCATCTTCACCTTTTTTTTTCTTCAAGTAAATGTTCATCTTGGATGTTGGACTTCTCTTATGTCATATGGTTATTACTCTTGTTACGATGTGACTGGATTCCTATTTGTTAGGTCTTTCTTCAATCTGATGTTGAAGCTGTTGCTTTGAGAATGAGGGAAGCTTTCTTACTATATGGAAAAGGGAAACTAGGTGTTTTGCAAGAACAAGTTGGGGAAGAATGGCTAAGTGAGAACCCATTTGGAGTCAGATCGGATTGGGAACGACACGTATTAGATCGTGGGGATCCTATGTTCAGGTTAATGCTCTCGAAATTAACAACGACCAAATCGTTCAACTGACCAGAAAAATTTGTCTTTGTTATGGTTATTCACCACTGAAGCTCTAAGAAGCCATGAAAGTACAACCTAACATGGTCTCCAAGTTCATATACTTCCAACCTTGTGTTTTATCTAATCGACGGAGGCCGTTACCATTAACCAAGTTTATAGTGTAAAAGCTGATCCGTCAAAGAAACTAGTGTGATAATTCATGTTACCTGATTCCGAAGAGCTTGACTCAACGTTAGAGAAAAGCCTTGTCACAAAGAAAAGAAAACAAAAGACTCATTTCTTCTCTGGTTCTCAATCAATTAGATTACCTTTAATAATCAATATCTTTAACCTTGATTCTCTTTTTATTTCCATTAATTGTTCATTAAATGGTCACTTTCTTGAGCATCATACCCTTCAATAATCTGTATTTTCCTACCTAGATTCTCTTCTCATTTTCATTCAATGTTCACCAATTGGTCAGTTTTTAAGCATTCACTTTTGTACTGATAAATTCAATGTGGTGCTGCAGCCTGCTGTGCTATTGTTGCAAGCTAACCAACGATTAGGAATATGACAACTTTATATCTTTTTTTTTTTTTCTCTTATCCTATATCTCTATACAAAATGGTTCTCAAAATATAATAAAATTTCAAGACTACTTTAGTCGGTGTACTTTTTTCATTTTGATCCTTGTACTTTAAGAAAAGTGACTATGTTAGTGTTTTCATTCTCATTTTTAACGAATCCAAATGGTTACCTTTAAAATCTTCAAGAATCAATTGATTAAAATGAAAATTTTGAAAGTATACAACGGATCCAAATAGTATTTAAATCTAAAAGAAAACAAAATAGTAAAACTTTTCACATACACAAATTGGCAGGGAAAAGGGCCCAAAAAGAAGAGCATTTAAAACCCCCCATCCTTTTTTTTCCAAGTTTCAGTTTTTATAGCCCCTTTAACATATTCCCAGCAACCCAATGAGCAAATCCTTCTAAAGAAAGAAAAGTTCCCCATTTTGCTTCTCAAACTCAACCCCTTTACTTTTTCTTCTTTTCTTTCAAACACATAGATTCCAACATTAAATAAAAAAAAGGAAAAAAATTATTCTTAATCCATCTTATTCAACTTCTTTTTTAATTAACCATCTAATCTAAACTCTCGATACAAAAGTTTAGCTCAAGTGATTGAATATTAAAACGGTCGAATGAAAAAAGAAAAAAGGTAAGAAAATTGAAACTTTAATAAATCTAGATCTATTTTCCTAAACTTTACCCACATTCACAATCTGCCATATTAAGTTATATTTGTATTAATTATTTAATAAATATTAGAAAATACATTATTATTATTATTTTGTCATAAGGTTAAGTAATATTTAAAAATATTTTCTCTTTGTGTCAAAAAAAATAAATGGCCTTATAGAATAAAGTAGGGGAAGTAAATGTTTAAGACAGATCCTTTCCCAACAAATTCACAATTTGTTTTTTCTTTTTAGCATTTTGAGGAATTACACTTTTTTTTTTCAATTTGTTTTTCCCTCTTCTCTTTTCACAAAGTAAAATTATTATTTTTTATTTTTTATTTTTGTTTTCATCTTTCTCATCCCTCTACTGTAGACGGCTGTCGGAAAATCCTCTCCGATTTTCATCGTTTTTGTATAATATTCGAAGCTTTTGGCGTTACAGATTGTTCGAATTTTCCGATCCATTTGAGGTATTGTCAGTGTAGTGTGTACATATTCCATTCGCTTGTTGATTTTTCTGAAGATTTTTTCTGTTGACCATGGATGCAGTTCGAAACCCTAAATCGTCTCTGATGACCTAAAAATGGAGTGGAGATTGTTAGAATATTTGTTTTCGATTGTCTGCTTGTGATTTGAATTTAAGGAATTTTAACGTAATTTGGTTAATTAGTTGTTTCGTGTAAGGTTGTGCTGAGTGATCGTTCTTCGGATTTAATTTAGGGTTAAACGATTTGAATTAGCTGGGAATTCTCAGCCGTCTGGTAGTAGTGAATTTCTAGTCCAAAGTTTGATTACATCCTCTATTTTAGTTTGTGAGCTATAAGTTTATTTGGGGTAGGGTTTGATTGAATTTATGGAATTAGGTTTTGTTTATCATTTTTGTGCTACAGGATTTTGGATAAATAGGGATGCCTGCAAAGCTGTATATGAGTAATCATGAGTTATGTCGTAATGGTCGTAGTTATACTTTTCCATTTTATTCCATTTGATGATTTATGAATTGCTGGACACAAGAAACTACTTGTTATGTTTTACTTTTACTTCGTAATTGATTGGAGTATGTGAAGCCCAGTGGAAAGCTCTACCATTGTTAACATTTTCTGGTGTTTCTCCTGATGTTGTACATGATTAAATTGGATAAAGACAATCTGTTTTAAAGTGCTACTCTTTCTCGTATGATTTATAGCTTTTTTTAAAAATTCTGTAAGAAGATCTTGGATTTCTCTTTTGACTTTGAAAGGATCACCCATTTTTGCAGTTGTTAGCTGATGCTTAATAGCATCATTTGGAAGTCAATGAAGGGCAAGAGTAAATAGTTCATTGTAAAATATAAAATGCAGACAGATTTAATTGTCTCCTCCAACTCTGAGACACATCTTCATTCAGAGACAATCATTGCTCATGTTGGAGATCAAGGCATTGCAGCATCAACTCCTGATCATGTCACAGAACCCCTGCCTGGTATTTTGTTGCCATTTTCTTTACCTTCTTCACCTGAAATTTTTTTGCCTCTAATTTGTTGTTATTGGTTCATGCAGCCAAAAGGCCTACTCGACAATGGGCTGCTTGGACACGAGAAGAGGAGGAAAGTTTCTTCACTGCCTTACGGCAAGTTGGCAAGGTATGTAGCTGTCCACTCACTTTGCATATTTGTTAATATGGATGTCTTCTGATTGCATCATGCATTCTGTGCAGAATTTTGAAAAAATCACTTGTCATGTCCAAAGCAAAAACAAGGACCAGGTGCTTGTTATAAAGGGTCTTCTGTTGGAAAGTTATCCTTTTACTCTATTCCCTTCTTATGTATTTAAAATAATTTTGCAAACAGGTCAGACATTATTATTACCGTCTAGTAAGGCGTATGAATAAGCTGTTGGCTCCTGGGTTGTGTCTGGATGCTAAAAACTCTAAGGATACTAATGCTGCAATGCTTCGATGGTAATTATTACTATTTATTATGTGGTCACCATTCCATCAATCTTATCTATGCTTCCAAATGTGAGTGGATAGTTTCATTTGATTGTTGGCATATGTGTGAAGAACTATGAAAATCAATTTGGCTTCTGGTATTCTGGCATAATCCATTTGACATCATTGTTGGGAATGTTGGCCCTTGTGTATCTGGAGTGAGTGGACTGATGCTTGAGGGAATTTGTAATTTCTGTAGTACTTCAATGAGTTATTATTATTTTCATTGTGCAGTTTGACTACTTTACATATAATATAAGAAGCTATATATTTTGAGAAAATAGTATAAAATGAATGTTTTGATTTATCTCGCGATTTTTGGCATACCCAACAGGTGGTCGTTACTGGAAAAATATAGTTGTAAAGCTTCAAAACTTCATCTGAAACCCCGACGTTTCAAGATTTTTGTTGAAGCCTTGGTTAGTCAGAACTATCTAATCCCTCCCATCCTTTGGTGCCTTTCTATGTTTGAAACTCTTCTTCATGTGCTGCTGGACTGACCAACTCCCTTTTACATGAAGGAGCATCAACTTTTGAAAGATCGGAAGAAGAATGTAAGAAAACGCCCATTGCAGGGAGAAAACTGCCCTCCACCTATACCCAATGCTGTCTCAAATCAGAGTAGAGCATTAGGTCATGATGGCCGTGCAGTTAAATTAGTTTTAGTCGACACTCAAAACATTCCAAAATTGGGCCCCAGGAAAACAGCTTCAAGACGCAATGTGAATGTTGGTATTAACCGTGGAAACAATGGTGGGTATCCCACAATCCTTAAACCATCAAGGCAGAGAAGAAAATCAGGTGCGAGCTCTTCTCTAAGAGGGTTATCTTGGTTTATTCTAGAAGATTGAGTTCTTTATTAAGTTTTCTCTGTTTCCTAAAAAAAAAAATTAATTTTTCTATTACATTCTCCTTTTCTAAGGTATTTCCTTTGTCCAACTTTTTGAATCTGAAATATCAGATCGGGATTGTAAATTTTTTTAAAAAAGGATTTTTATAGGAATTAAGTGTTGTGAAGATGCAAATAAGACATCATGTATTTCATCAACTAAGATTTCATCAAAAGTGGAAAAAGATGTTAAAGTTGCTATGTATTTGGGGTTGCACAGTTGATACTAACCAAGAAATATGTGTCCATTGGATATTTTTAATTTTAGAAGGAGGTGTATCATCAGCTGCATATAAAAAATGGGAAAAAGCTGCAATAGCAGGTGTGTCTTTGGTTGCTGATGCTGCTGAGCATTTAGAGCGCACCATCACTAATAGAGACATTTTACGTGATCAAAATACTTTAGGTGAGTGCAAGCCATCTACTTTTTATTTTCTTATATATTTGTTGTTATAAACTTTATATGAAAGGTAGTATGCAAAATCTAACACTACATTAAAGGATGAACGAAAATGTGTGAAATTTCTTCACCGTTGTGACTGATTAACTTTTTCCAGGGAAAAAAAGTACCGATCCTGCTGGGAGCCCCTTGCTATTATTGCCCCCTCTTCAGCCAAATTCCTTGATTGATGTTGCTTCTATAAAGCTGAAGCTTCAGCTATTCCCAGTTGATGATGGGACTCGTAGAGCCTTGGAATCGGTGAGACTCAGAGATTGCATCAACAATTTATATTTTAAGCATTTTGACATTACTACAATGTTGAGTCCTTATTTGTTCAGGATAAACACAATCCATATTTGGAGCTTACTCTCAGTACTCGCAAGAAAATTTCATCAGTTTTAGAGCATCTAAGTCGCAAATGGGGCAATTCAAGTGCTGCTCATGGAGAGCTTATGCTTTTTCCGTACAATATCCAGAGAAAAAGCCTGGCAGATTGTCAAAGATGGACACAAGACTCCTTTGAGAGTGCCGGTGATGTCTATGCAACAATTGGAAGGCCCCAAGTTTTTCGATTAAGGTTTATTTATTTTGCCCCTTTTTGGATTTCTACTAAAAATATAAACAAGTAACAACATAACTGACCTGAAATATTTTTGAAGGTATGGTTGGTGTTCCAATGCAGAACATGAGTCTGTTGAATTACAAACGTCTGCGCCAGCATACTGCATTCAAGATGATCATATCATGGATGCCAGGGATCTTGAGGGAAGAATTGTGCATGCAGCATCAATTGATGCTCAACCTGTGGACTTTAATAAAGATGAAGTGGGTACACTCACTAAGAATATGTCAACTCCGGCTGCCCCCTGTGAGTCAGAGAGGTGCATATCTGCACGTCCAAATGATCTATTGAGGTCCTCTGATCCTGTATTAAATATGTCATGGGATAAAAAGAATGCGGCTGAAAGAACTATCATCCAACGATCTGATGATGTGGTATTTTTCTTCTCTCTAACTATAAATCTCAAACATTGTCCTGCTTTGTATTTATCTCATTGATGATTATACTCCTAATTTACTATTAAATAATTAGCTGCCCTATATGTATTCCTTTAGTTTGCCTCCTTTTGGGGTTTTCCTCCTCAATTAAAACGCTTATTCTCATTATTATTATTGAAAAAACTTGGTTTCTCTTTAAATAATGAATTGCGTTTTATGTACTTTATTGTTTGACCATGAAATTTGCACCCTGATACTTTCCCTCTAACGAGGTTTTAGATGAAATGGATTCAGCTCTGCTGGTGAATATTCTATAAATCTCATGCATTGTATCTGCCATTAGCTTATTGAGGCGCATTTATCCTCTCCATCTGCACTTGTCTCTCCATCATTGTACACTTGAGTACTTCCATTTTCACTTAGTTGATAATCTCATTTGTTTTTGAATTAATCGTAACTGAATTTCCACATTATATTTTTATCTCATTGTACACTTGTGTTTGTGTGTTAAGCAAAATCCTAATAATTTATCCACTGGAATCAGCCAATACAAGTCTTATTTTCCTTCTAGTGCTATTGATGCTCTAATAAAATTATAATCATATACCCTTGCTGTAGTTATGATTCTAGTTATTGCCGTGGCATGGCATCAAACTTATATCTATAATAAACTGTTAGTATGCTCCCATCAACGGTTCTAGAATTGGGCAAACTGGATCTTTTTTTGGGGTGAAATTTATGTTCCACCATTAGCATAATTCTAGAAAATTCATTAACTAGATTATGCCAGTACATTTGTTTTCCTTCTAGTGCCAATGATGTTCAATAATAAAATTCTAATCTTCTTATTTTAGTCATGATGATTGTTATGGCCCTTCCATCGAACTTTTTCTTTCTCATAACGTACTTGAAGTTCCTTTATACTAAACGGTTCATCCTTTGTATAACCAGGATGATCTGAAGTTAAGCAATGGAACTTCCTTATCAGCTGGGGAATGGGCTGACAGCCTTACAAATATAAGCATTGGAGATCTACTTTCAGGAGTTTCTCAGGATGTGGATGCCAATTGCGTTGACACACCTCTTGCTGAAGGCACCCAATGTCTTCAGCAGATTCCATTCAGCTGTGATTCATTTGATGCTGCAATTGCTGCTCATATATCCAGACAGCAAGACAAGACAGTTCCTCAACCAACTTTGGCGTCTCATGCATCCTCCATATGGGATGCTGAAGAGACATGTGATGCCTTCTCATTTCAAAAGAATCCAGTTACCCTTCAAGAGGTTCCTAGTTCATTCACATTCTCTTCTTTACGAGGTTGCAAACATGTTGCTAGAACCAATTCCATGGGATTCAGCCACATGACCGAGGTTGTTATTTTGAAAATGCCTTGTTTAAACAACATAACTTCTACTGATGAACGGAAATGATTGCTTGGAAGTGGATATAGTTCTAAAATATGTTCAATTTTGTTATTACACAGGATTTACCTAGATCAGAGAGCCCAATAGAGAATCACATTCAAGAAGACCCGATGGACGAGTGTCAGTCTGATCCACAAATCACGGAAACAAAAGATATTGATGAGCTAGCGGATATCTATTGGGTATGTTCGTTTATGTTCTTCCCATGTTGAAAAATCACTTGGTTGTATTATGATTGGACCCGACTATATTGAGATATAGGTGGTAACAAAACTACAAGATAAACCAATTAGGTTGAGGTACTTGGGTCCTGCCAATTACTTGAGAATCACTCTCCAGCCCTAATTCACCCATAAAAATTATTATCCTCCTTCTTCCCTAGTGACTGTATTTACAACCAAACTTCCCTAAAAAGCTACCTAACTAATTACTAATATTACTGCCATATCAGCATTCATATAATTTTGTGGAACTATGATTGTTGTCACACACGATTTTCACATGCAGAATAAAGCTAACTTTTGTTTTTGTTCTTTCTTGTCGTCTCAGCCTGATTCTTTAGGACCCTTGGATTTGGACTTGCCATCGACTAACAAGTACCATAACGAGGAATTAATTTTAGGCGATAGCCTTAGCAGCTTGAACCGTTTAATAGCAAGCAGTTTGGATGCATTTCAAAATTGCTCCTTTTTCGGCTTGGACAAGAAAGAACCATCAGCATTCAACAGTTGAGCTTCAGAAAGCCTTCCTTATCTGATTATTTTGAAAGATGGAAGCCAGGGTGTTGTTGGCTTTTGAATCCAGAAATTAGAGAAGTAAATAAGAGATTCTGTAATTTTGGATCCGAAATACAGCCATGGTATTATGCTGTAGAGCAAAGTAGAATATAAAGTTCAGTGTCTAATTTTTAGTTGGAGGAGGAGGACGAGGTCGAGGAGGAGGAGGAGGGAGGAGAACATGGCCGAAGCCTAGTGCTGCCCACGTAAGTACTTCACAATCTTGGTTTTGTATCTAAAAATTTCTTTGCTTTTGGGGGTTCCCCAATTTGTACAAAATAGACATGGAAAGAAAAATCTACTTAATTTCTAACGTGTTTTTTTTTTTTAAATGAGGGGCTGTGTGTTCAGTTCTTGTAAATTGACACAGCTAAAGCTGAGAACATCTTCAACCCAATTGGCAAAATTTGTGATTATTCTTCCTATGTTTCTTCGTGCTTTTTGTCATGTGATTACAGTCAACAAGATGGGCTTGAGAATTAAAAAAGTATATTCTCATGCATCAATCTAGAAAGAAATAATTCTTCCAAATGTTGCCTACATTTACTATTATTTTCCTTCCTCAGAGTCAGTATGAGATAAATTATATCCTGTTAATGCTATTATTGAAATTTGGTTTTATGGATGGCCAAAACCTACCTGTATATTTTGCCAAAAAAAAAAAAAAAAAAAAAAAAAAAAATTAAAATGTTTCATTTTAGTTTACACCTTTGAGGACAAGTTTTTGTTGCTTAAGTGAACATACAGGTATTAGTGCAAAATTCATAATATAAGTTTAGGTAAATATTTTGGCTTGCTTTTTTATATTTGAAATTTTTTTTTTTCATATATATATTTTTTCATTTATGAATTTAATTGCAAAAGTTTACCAAAATTTTCAATATAATAACTTAGGGTTATAAAGAGATTTGATGGATTTTGTAAAAGCCTAGGAAGAAATGAATATTTTGTAAATAGTTAAAAAAAAATATAACTGTTTTTTTAATATTATATAGTTATTGATTATCATTTATGGTTATAAAAAAAAGGTAGGGATATTCATAAAAATTGATAATCCGACCAACTCGAATTATCCAAATTGTACCGTTAGGTTAAATTTTGTGTTGTGTGGAGTTGGGTTAGGGGGTCGGTTGACCCAGCTTGATCTCGTCTTGACGAGACCAACTCCAACCTAAAGAATATAAAAATTATGTAGTATGATTTTATGCTAAAATTGTCACGAGATGTCTCCAAATTTAAACACAGAAACTTCATGGGTCGGTTTATCTATTAGGTTATATTTTTCCTCCAGCCCAATACAGCTTACTTACATTCCTATCAAAATGCTTTTTTTTTCTTTTCAATATGCAACAGTTAATTTTTCCTTATTTTTCTTTTTCAAATCTGCCTAAGATCTTTAACTAATTAAGTATATGTAGTTTAGTAATTCTATAGATAAATCCAAAAATAAATTTGTCATAAATAGAAATGAGACTATATGCATATTTATTTCAAATTCAAGAACCTTTAATCTTAATAAAGACAATAGGTGTTGTTATCCAACATAATAATTGACCACATGATTGATATGTTTGCACCATTTACCTTAAGCTTCAATTCATTTACTATTGATAATTCAAATAAAACATTTGTAAAAAGATTTATATATATATTTATTTATTTATTTAAAAAGTAGGTAGATAGGAAATAAAAAAAATACATATTTTTTAAATAAAACCATGTGAAAATATTATAATGAGTATTATTTACTTGAAAATTACGTGGAAAACATTATTCAAATTGGTTGGGGATTGGAAAAGGAAACGTTTAGATAACCAAAAAAAAAAGAAAAAGAAAAAAAGAAAAACCTTTCTTTTCGAACAAGAAAAAAAAGGGCGAAATCTCTCTTCTTCTTCATCAGCTACAAATATCGCAAATCGTGTGAGGATTTCCCCAAATATCGCTAAGTTCGACGGAAAAATTCTCTCCTTTTTGATTATCTTTGCCCCTTCCCTCCATTTCTGCTGCTGATTATGGCCAATCAACCTGAATCCTCTGACTCGTAAGCCTCTATTTTTCTTTCTCTCTTTCTTGTTCCATTTCCAGATCCGCATTTTAGAATCTTACTCTTTTTTTCCATTTCTCTTTTGATTTTTGTCTTTCTCCAGCAAGGGTACCAAGAGGGACTTTAGCACCGCCATTTTGGAGCGGAAGAAGGCCCCTAATCGTCTTGTTGTCGACGAAGCTATCAACGATGATAACTCCGTCGTCGCTCTTCATCCTGATACCATGGAGAAGCTTCAACTCTTCCGTGGAGATACGATCCTCATTAAGGTCTGCATTCTTCTGATTAATTGGAATTTTTCATCCGCTACCCTTATGGATTTAGAAATTTTTGTTTGATTCTTTGAGGTTTTAAGTTTGTAAAATACCTTGGGATCCGGATATACCATTTTCGTCCCCGATGGGGAATTTTATTTATTTATTTATTTGTTTGTTTCTTTTGGGCTTTTGGGTTTCTGTTTGATACTCGTTTTAGATAGTGAAATGTTTTATATACATAACTGTTCTTGGTTTTTTCTTCCATTTTACTACTAATTGTTGTGAATACGAGTGTTGATTCTTAACCTATTTCAACTCAATCAATTGTTTGTGGGTTCTCCGCGGGGTCCTCCATCTGATACACTGTCAAATAGGTTATGAAAGTTGGGATTTCAGCTCTGCGATATTGGAATTTAGATGTTTTGCACTAAAACTAAGATAGTAATTTGTATGTGGGCCATACTAAACTTTCCTTATAGTTGCAGAAAATAAGTTGAGGAATGGTGGCAATGTTAAATATATAGGAAACGTTAAGGAAGTTTTGAAAGAATTGTGTGGAATTTCGAAGATGTGGCCCAGTATTATTATTTTTTTTGCCTTTTGCTTTTAGGTATCTCATCATTTATAGCCATTTCTTGGCTTTTAGAATCGTAATGAAAATATAATGTATTTTAACTGTTCTACGTTTTCTGTGATTTAGGATAGTTTAACTACATTATAAAGCTATTATCAGTGTTAAATTTTCTTTTAAGATTTTTACTCTTTTGGTTTAGCACACACTAGATACGTGAAAAATGTGACAGTATGATTAACAAAAGGGACAGACTTGTGACTTGGTGTATGCTAGAACGTGTTAATCAACCATATTAGAACCAACTAAGAAGCCTGTTGCTGATGGCTTGTGTTCGATATGTGTTAAACTTGAATAACTATCTTACATTTGTTAGCACAATAGAGTGTGTTAAATGTGATTGTACAAAGTAAATATGGGTACAATAATCAATTTAAGGTGGTGACCTAGTGAGAGAACAGAATCCATTAGGCCAGGGTTCTATCTTTTCATCTTGTCCTGCATGCATGTCTTTGGTTGGGATGAAAAGTTACAAGCGATATTAAGTTTATCCTCTGATAATTTATTGGATCCTTCTGAACTAAAAAATACACCTTATTCTTATTGCTTGTCTTTCTATTCAACTTACTGCAATTTTCATAATAGATTCTAAAATAATTACATGTTGGAGCTTATGATTGGTTTTTCCCCCTTTTTCAATTTTAACGGGAGGGACCTGTGATTATTATTTCCCAGTTATACTAATTTTTATATATTTCTACATTCTATTTTGGATTCAGGGTAAAAAGAGGAAGGACACAATATGCATTGCTCTTGCTGATGATACATGTGATGAGCCTAAAATAAGGATGAACAAGGTCGTGAGAAGCAATCTTAGGGTTAGGCTTGGTGATGTTGTCTCTGTGCACCAATGTGCTGATGTTAAGTATGGGAAGCGTGTACACATCCTTCCTGTGGATGATACTATTGAAGGAGTTACTGGGAATCTTTTTGATGCTTATTTGAAACGTAAGTTTCCTATCTTCAACTTTCTTCATAAACTATACCCATGCGGTTTCATATGTTTGACATCCTATCTCTTTTCTCTTCTCTCCCATTCGATTAAGAATTTTCAACCCACTCATTGGGGCTTAAGAATTTCATTGATCTTTTAATAATATCTATTATTGGCATATGCATGCATGATCTTGGCTTGGGCTTTCTGATTTCAATCTGTACTTCAGTGCTCTAAGATGCATATTTGGGATACCCACTAATTGCATGTCTGTGTTTTTATCTAACTTCACGATGTTGTAATATGCCATTTCAAGACTCTCCAATTGTCTTATATTTGCAGCCTATTTCTTGGAGGCATATCGCCCTTTGAGGAAGGGTGACCTCTTCCTTGTGAGGGGGGGAATGAGGAGTGTAGAGTTCAAGGTTATTGAGACAGATCCAGCTGAATACTGTGTGGTTGCCCCAGACACTGAGATCTTTTGTGATGGAGAGCCTGTGAAAAGGGAGGATGAGGATAGATTGGATGAAGTTGGTTATGATGACGTTGGTGGTGTTAGGAAACAAATGGCTCAGATTCGTGAATTGGTTGAACTGCCACTGAGGCATCCGCAGCTGTTTAAATCAATTGGTGTGAAGCCTCCTAAGGGAATTTTGTTGTATGGACCCCCTGGGTCTGGGAAGACTTTGATTGCACGTGCTGTTGCAAATGAAACTGGTGCATTTTTCTTCTGTATCAATGGACCAGAGATCATGTCAAAGTTGGCTGGTGAAAGTGAAAGTAACCTCAGAAAAGCTTTTGAGGAAGCGGAGAAAAATGCACCGTCCATAATTTTTATCGATGAAATTGATTCAATTGCTCCCAAGCGTGAGAAGACCAATGGGGAAGTTGAGCGAAGGATTGTCTCACAACTACTGACCCTCATGGATGGACTGAAGTCTCGTGCTCATGTCATTGTGATTGGGGCTACAAATCGACCCAACAGCATTGACCCAGCTCTGAGAAGATTTGGAAGATTTGATAGGGAAATAGACATTGGTGTTCCTGATGAAGTTGGACGTCTGGAAGTTCTACGAATTCATACCAAAAACATGAAACTCGCTGAAGAAGTTAGTTCCCCTATAATTTCTTTCTTTCTTCTTCTTCTTCTTTTTCTTCTCTCTCCCCTCTCTTCGTTTGATCTTTTTATTTTTTTTAGTGATAACTAAGAGCTCATAAAATTCTGTGGAACTATATAATTCAGGTTGATTTGGAGAGGATTGCTAAAGATACGCATGGGTATGTTGGTGCTGATCTGGCAGCTCTCTGTACTGAGGCTGCTCTTCAATGTATCAGAGAGAAGATGGATGTAATTGATTTGGAAGATGACTCTATAGATGCTGAGATACTCAATTCAATGGCAGTTACAAATGAGCATTTCCAGACAGCTCTTGGAACCAGCAACCCATCAGCTCTTCGTGAAACAGTAAGTAGTTTGTACTATTCATGTTCAAACGACTGCCAGTGCTCCCCTAATGTCTTAGCATTTCACCCACCTTTCAGATCATCTGTTCGTATGTATCCTAATGGCTTGAGTTTTGTTGAATAGGTTGTTGAAGTACCAAATGTTTCATGGGAGGATATTGGAGGTCTTGAGAATGTTAAGAGAGAGCTCCAAGAGGTTAATTATTAGTATTATTATTATTATTATTATTTTCCAATCACTCTTCCGAATCTCTTCTATTTTCACAGAGATAATATTTGTTCATTTTTTGAATTTTATGCAGACGGTTCAATATCCAGTTGAACATCCTGAGAAGTTTGAGAAATTTGGGATGTCGCCCTCAAAAGGAGTTCTTTTCTATGGCCCTCCTGGATGTGGAAAGACTCTTCTGGCAAAGGCTATTGCAAATGAATGTCAAGCTAACTTTATTAGCGTGAAGGGCCCAGAGTTGCTCACGATGTGGTTTGGAGAGAGTGAGGCCAATGTTCGTGAAATCTTTGACAAGGCCCGGCAGTCTGCTCCTTGTGTCTTGTTCTTTGACGAACTTGACTCGATTGCTACACAAGTGCGTTACCATGTTTATGGATGAAGATCTTTTCATTTTTATTTTTAGTATTTGACAGAAGGAATTATGATGGATATTAGTAAACTGTATATGTCCCAATATTAGCTTAGTTTCCTTTGGTGGGTTCTTAAGACCTTTTCTTTCTCATTGTCAATACTTGCAGAGAGGTAGTAGCGTTGGGGATGCTGGAGGTGCTGCTGACCGTGTACTGAACCAACTTCTTACGGAAATGGATGGAATGTCTGCAAAGAAAACTGTTTTCATTATTGGTGCCACCAACAGACCAGACATTATAGATCCTGCTCTTTTACGACCTGGACGTCTCGATCAGTTGATTTATATTCCTCTTCCTGACGAAGAATCTCGACTTCAGATTTTCAAAGCTTGTTTGAGGAAATCTCCAATCTCAAAAGATGTGGAACTCAGAGCACTTGCCAAGTACACTCAAGGCTTCAGTGGTGCTGATATTACAGAAATTTGTCAGCGTGCCTGCAAATATGCAATTAGAGAGAACATTGAGAAGGTTTTTCTCTTACTTTCAAATGAACTTTCTTTTCATTTCTTTTATGCATGCAGTCCAACTCCTCCCCCATCCCCACCACAAAAGCCAGCTGTAGTGATCATTATTATCAATGCTTTTTTGCAGGACATTGAGAAGGAGAGGAGGAAAAGCGAGAACCCCGAGGCTATGGAGGAGGATGCTGATGATGAAGTGGCCGAGATCAGGGCTGCTCACTTTGAGGAATCTATGAAGTATGCCCGAAGGAGTGTCAGTGATGCTGACATCCGCAAATACCAGGCATTTGCACAAACACTTCAGCAGTCAAGAGGATTTGGAGCCGAGTTCAGGTTCGAACAGAGCTCAGCACCAGCTGCATCCGACCCATTTGCAACTTCTGCTGGTGGGGCTGATGAAGATGATCTCTATAACTAGTATGGCATTTAGACTCCAACCCCATTTATGCTTTAGACTTGGTAGTATGATATAACTTCATCATATGGATGGCTTTTTTATTGGACAGAATCCTGAATCCAAACAGTTGGATTGAAAGAATGGAGTTCGGGAAATCATTTTGTTAACTCATAATTTCTTTATGGGTTGCATAAAAAACTGAACAGATTTTATTTGAATGTGATTATCATTTACAATCATTCTTGACACACAAAGGAGTTTCTTTTCACCTAAGCTGCTTATAATAATAATATAACATCTTTGTTGGGTTCATTATAACACCTCACATGAACAGGTTCTTCTGGAAACCATAATATAGTTTGGATAGTCTTTTATTATTGGAAGGGCTGCCATATTCTTGAAATTGCATATAGGGTCATGGACTGGAGATGGTCATAGAAGGGTGAGACTGGAAATTAACATGAACTGAAGGGGGCTCTAAGAAAGAACACATATAAACAAACAGGTTTTAAATGTGTGGGAGGGTTTTAGAGTCGTAGTCAAGCCGACCAATTTGAAATTGAGCATACAAGATTTTGAATTATTAAATTTTTTGATGTGTGTGCCCAAAACATTGCAGAAGACTTGACAGCAAAATGTGGTTCCTCATTTCCCAAAATTTTCTAGGTAAATGGATTGCTTAATCTTGGTTACAAGTTTCTTTATTTGTAGTTGTGAGATGGATTTGGGAAACTTAAGTCTATATTTATATTTTAGTACGTAAATTAATTCAATTCGGACTACAAGTTTAATGATAATAAACAATTTCATTTCTTCCTAAAATTGAAGAACTAAAAATTTTGAGATATGTTTTCATTATGTCTTTGAACTTCATGATTTTATTCCGTAACATTGCATTGGCATTTGTTTTTAAAATACCTATAATAATACCCAAAATTTTACTGAATATATATCTGTATATATATATTAATTAACAATAAATATTTACACTTTTTAAAAAATCTAAACGGGACAGTACAATTATAATAATAATGATTTTATGTTATTTTATAAATATTATATTTCTATTTCTATTTTTTTTAATGTCCTTCATAATGAATTTGTTCTAATTCAACATTTAAGCTTAACTTGTATAAATATATAATGTGATAAGTAATTATTTCCTTATACTAGTAAATTCGAGTACTTTAAAATTCAAATTGTCTCAATGTAATTAATGATATAACAAATTAGTAAGAAATTTAATAATTTAATTAAAAATTTCAACAATAATTACTTAAGAATTCATGAAACATAATAAATAAATAAATAAATAAAACCAATGGTTAAGAGATCACGTGTCCAATCCACATCAATCACTACTTAAAAATTAATATTCAATAAAGTTTCTTAACATTTGGGGGCGTTTGGGGGAAGGATTAAGTTACGGAGAGTTAGTGTGTTAATAAGTTACGATAGTATGTGTTTGGGGAAGAGTTATGTATAAAGGGTTATGAGATGGTTATGATAAGATCTATTTTGGGAAAGGTTATTTAGGTAGTGTAATGAAATTTATTTTTTTATACATTTTTTTAAAAAGAATTTGTATTCGAAATTCAACACAAATTTCGTATATTTAATTTACCAAATCATCCTATTTTTGTAAAATAATTTTCAGTAATTTCTTTAAATGTGACGTCTATTTACAACATTTTTTTACGTAATCGTTACGTGCGAATAATTTATTGATTTTTCAAAGAAATTTGTATTCTAAATCTAATACACATATTTCGTATAATTAATTTCTCAAAATGTCCAATTTTCGTAAAACAATTTTCAGTCATTTTTTTAAATACGACGTCAATTTTAAACTTTTTGACATAATTGTTAAATGCAAATAAATTATTAATTTTTTTTTATAAAAAGTCATATTCAAACTCTAATATACAAATTTTGTATTTTTTATTTACCAAATCGTCTTAGTTTTCGTAAAACAATTTGCCTTAATTTCTTTAAATATGACATGAAATTTTCATCTTTTTTTAAGTAATTGTGTTGAATAAATTACTGTTTTTCCTTTTAAAGATAAAACATTCTCAGTTTTGTTCTTACTTAAACATTATGTTTTTTTTCCCTCTTTTTAAATTATATGATTGTTGTTTTATAGAGTAACAAGGATGATAAAAATATATATATAATGAATCAATGAAAGTTATAAAAATAAGGAAGAAGAAATAGAGAAAAAAAAAAGTACATTTTGAAAAGTAGTATGAGCATAATTTGGTAAAAAAATTAGATTCAAAAGTTATTCAATTTAATACTGATTTGATTTTGGTTTTATTTTTTATAAATTTAATAAAATTTGTTTTTTAGAAATTTATTTAACTTAAATTTATCGGAAATTGTTTCGATACAGATATATTATTTTTCAAATAAAATATTTGAAAAGGTGAAAAACGAATAAAAAAAAGGTTAAATACGAGGACTAAATGCGTAAATTAATCAAAATTAATATTTAATTAAAAATAATTCCGTAAATAAAATAAATTAAAAACAATATTTTTTTAAAAATTATTAAATTAATTAAAAACAAATGGCATTTGATAAGTAAAATAGTAAAAAATTTATAAAAAATGAAATAATAAAACTATAGGAGAGTTGGAAAGGTAGAACAATTGAAAATAAAAAATGCAGTATTATGAAGAGTTGAAGAGGGATTGAGAAAGAAGAGAGAGAGGGAAGAGGAGTTATGATAAACCTAAAACAAGGATTATGATAACCCTTCCTTCAAACAAGGATTGAGTTACCATAATTCTAACCCCACAGCGATAACCCTTTTTCCAAACGTCTCTTTCTACGTTATGGAACGGACCATCAAATTGATTGTTTTATGATATCATTGATTGTTTTATGATATCGGTGGATGGAGGTAAAGTTATGAAAAGAAATTTAATATAATGATAATAAGAGGGGGGAAATGTCCTGACTTTTTATGCGAAAGCACACGTGCATGGGCACTAGGAAAGGTCATGCTTGGTTCGTACGTATAACAACATTGTCACCAGTTGTAGCTCTGATCCTCAATTATATAAAAATTCTTTTTTAGCCCTTTTTCTTTTTTTCTTTTTTTCTTTTTCATTTTATTTTTCAACGTTTGCAGATTGCACGTGTTCATCTTACATATGGGTCCCTCCTCCTACCTCTTTTATTCACACCACCAGATTACACATACTATCCCCCCTACTTTTTTACTTATTTACTTTCAAAGAACCTCATGTTTTGGTTTTGGATTTTGGGTTTTGTGTTTTGGTCAGACAAAGTTTTAATACAGCCAAATTCAAAATGTATTTGTGATGCATATGTCTCTCTCTCTCTCTTAAAATCTGTCTCCTAGTCTTCTCTTGATCATTTTCCTTCTTCCTCCAACATTATTTCAACTTACATAGTGTCCAATTTGTCTATGTTTTGCATACTGATGGATATATTGTGTTAATAATGAATTGAGGTATCTGCAGAAAATTCTTGAAAGTAAAATAAAAAGAAAAAGGGGGTAAAGATCAAAAGAGGAATTAGCTTTTAGCTAGAAAGGAGGGGTTTTAAGGAAAAAGAGAAAATGGTGGAGAATTGGAATGGGGCCCGAGAAAGATATTGAAATTACAATATAATAAAAAGGAAAAGAGTTGAAGATGAAGTGTGTGGTGGTGGATGTGTGTTTTTATTTAGAGAATGCCACACGAGAGGGGTGAAAAAGCTTTGCAGCCAAAACCGTACATACTACTCCCATCTCTTTCACCCTTCAACGATTCTTGCTGTCGGCGACCTTCCGAAAACTCTAATCTTCAATTAATATCTTCTCCAATATTTCTATAATGGTATGATATTGTTGTTGTAGAGTTTTCACATATCGAATATTAGAGAAGAGAGTATGTTATCTCACATTAACAAGGGTTTAAAGAAAAGATCGTGAACTAAAGTAAGAGTTAGCATTTATAGCTTTCTTTTACGTTAATATTACACTTAAAAAAACATTTACGTTTGAAATATGTGCAATTTTCTTTTGAGATTTTTAGTTTGAAAGTGGAGAAAAACATATGCCAATCTGAAAGCGTTTTACATAGTGGATTGTTTCAGGGTGGGTCGTGCGGTTTCTCTAGAGTTTTTCATTTAAATTCTTGTATTTCTTAGTTTGTTGTCATTTTTTTTTTTCATTTTTAGTTTACTCTTATAGAAGTGAAATATTTTTTTCAATATATTGTCTTTACTTTTGTGTTCAGCATTTTACAAACAATGTGTCTTTAGTAGCATCAAGAGAGCAATATTGAGCTCAAGTAGTGAAAAGTTGTTTAGTCGTAATGTGTAAAAAGTTAATAAACCGATGAATTAAACTTGTTTAGTCGTGGTTATCTCAAACATCTGATACCGAACAAGAACTTCTAATTCGCTCTTTGAATAACTGATCAACTTACCCTTGGAATCAATTTTACAGAAAAAAAAAATTGAGTTATACTTTAGTACTTATTTTTTTCCATCTTAATATCAATCAATTTATAGAAAGAAGAGTACAGAAAGAGAGTTGAGGATGGGACATGGTGGCTGATGGGTTTGAGGGAACAAAAGTGTTTGCCACAATATATATACACATTTCAAGTCAAATCAATCAATTTGCATTTATTTATAAGTGCACTAAACTATTGTTATTGTCCTATTTTTCAATTATAATTACAACTTTGTTCTCGTTAGTTGATTGCAAATAATATAAACGCTTGAGAAAAAAATGGTTAGATGTGTCTGAAAAATACATGACCGCTTTTTTATTATTTTATCAATAACAAAAAAAAAGGTACATCTTATATGCTTCTCATATTTCCACCACACCAAAACAAAATACTTTTTCGATACATATTTAATATAGTTGATGATAAAAATATTTTGACGTAACTATTTCCATTGATCTTTTGAAAGATAGAAATGAAAGTAACAAAAAAGATCAAAGAGATGAAACTATGAGAAGAAATCATACAGAGAAGAGAGAGTTGAAAGATTAAGCAAACTCGAGAACGACCATCATTAGAATGTTTGAATTCTCACCCCATTCATTGTTAAACGAAAAAACACTAAAGGGAGAAGAGCACAAGCAAGAGAGCTGATGAAACTAAAATTAACATATCTACAAACAAAACATAAAGAGCCAATTTTTGGATTTTAAAAAATGGCATCCTAAATGAGAAAGCCAAAAAAGAGAGAAAAAGAAAGAGAATCAAAGATAATTAAAGTAGAAAAATATTATATATAGCCATTATTGGATTTTTTTATTTTTAAAAAAAGGACACCCAAAATAAAACCCATTTGAGAAATCAAAATTAAACCCAAATAAGAACATACCCATACAAATCAATCAACAACAATATAAATAAATAAATAAATCTATCACAACTATTATTTATATTTACTAAAATAAAATATCATACAGATTATTTATAAAGGACAAAATATATATATAAAAACTATATATATTCATATGATCTTACACACTCACTCTATAAATGAAGTTAAATATAAATATATATATATATATTAA
This sequence comes from Cucumis hystrix, assembly GCA_025688845.1. Lineage (NCBI taxonomy): Eukaryota > Viridiplantae > Streptophyta > Magnoliopsida > Cucurbitales > Cucurbitaceae > Cucumis > Cucumis hystrix. Next base: position 26,102,770 of record CM046886.1, read on the forward strand.
TTAAGAAAAAGTTTGTCTAATTAAGACTCTCCTCTGTCTCTCCAACAAACAAGCATAGCAATGCACCTTCTAAGAATATAAAATTTAGTCCTTTGTTTCTTCACCAAATTGTTACACTTTTCACCAAAAGACTTGCACTCACCTGCATCATCTTCAAACCCATTGTCTTTTTTATTATTTTCCCCATTTCTTCCATTACTACTACTGCTACTCAACCTTCTGCAATACCTGCTGCTTTCTTTCATCATCTTTTTCTTCTTCTTCTTCCAAAAAAAGAAAAGAAAAGAAAAGAAAAAAATCAACTCTTTTCTTCCCTTCTGTGTGTGGGTCACCTTGAATTTGCCAAAACCACCCAAAAATATGGCCTTGATTATGGGTGTGGAACTACGTGAAAACGACTGCGTTTTGAGCTGATGGTAGATGGATTTTGTGGGGTGAAAATGAGTTTGGGTTTTAAGGGTTTTAAGAGTGGAATTTATAGAAAGGGGAGAAGAGAAAGTTTGAAAGGGGAAAATACAATTTAGTGTGGGAATGAGTTGGAAAAATAAGGCAAAAATAGTATAGAATATTGGGCCAAAGGGGTTTCTAATTTCCTCTTCTTCTTTTTCTTTTTAATTATTTACAAGCCTTGTAGCTGGAAGCTCAGCTGCCAATGGCCCCACTCCCTCTCCTAGGGTTCTTATTCAATGCCTTTGCTTTTTTATTTTTTTCCTTCATCAATCATTAAACATTGGTGTCCTTGTGTTATATTTTCAAATCACTCTCCAATTTGCAGGAAGCAATTAATTTTTTCCCTATCAAAACATCATCGAGGGCTTTTTTTTTTATAGATGTGGTATTGTGGATCCCAAACTCCTTTTGAGACTAAACAAAGAGTATCTAGCTCTTACTACTCATCGTAACCTAATATCCTCCAAAAAAATTTTAGTCAAACCGAAAATAACTAAGTAGATAAGACGTGACTTACTATTTATCTCTCTTTCCTAAGAGTAGAAAGTCGGATGGTTTACGCTATTACAATTGTTGAACTATAAAAAGAAACAAGGATAAAGTTAAAAAGAAAAAGTTTCCCACCAAACGTCCTTTAAAAAATCTATTTATGACCAATCATAATATAATTTAACAATTAAAAAGTGTTTAGTCCAGTGTCTACCAACTTCATAGATCAATGTTAATTAAACTCTACCAACTTTAATGGTTGTAAATAATATCTCTTCAATTATTACATCAATATTTATTATTTAATTTAACAAAACAATATATATAACAATTTCAAAGTTTGAAGTATATATATGAAATATTTTTTTATTAAGAAAGATATATATAGACACATGTAAATAATTTAACTCTAAAAGATAGAGTCTCTTATATGACCTTTTGATAATATTGAGGTATAATTGTGAAAATGTGTGCATACATACATACATATATTTTAATAGTATATATCAAAAACTTTTATATGGAGAAATTTTTTTAGAACATTTTTATCCTTTTGATTATAAGTATTTTACTATTCCTTTCATGACAATTTTGTGATTCTAACTTCAATGCATGAAAAGTGAGTGAATTTTAACTCTTCCGGGAATAGTGGGTGAATTTTTCTAACCATTTCAATATTTTATTCAAAAATATTTATTACCCTAATTAACTTTATTGGGTAGTGGAAGAATTTTTATAGACATGATAATAAATTCAAAGAAGTCTTTTAAAATTCTCTAACTCGCATTTTCTACCAATTAATTCGATATAAATGTATGATATCTCTTGCTTTCTTGAAGCAAAAAAATTATTGTTAGGTGGAGAAGAAAGTGCAATGAGACAAGAAAGATGAGAATATAGACATAAATAGTGAATCTAGAAAGTCACATTATCAATTAGGAGGAGAGGAAAATGCAAGAAGACAATATTTATTTTTTCGGTGTTAGAGATCTATACAAATATTTTCTTTCATTTCTGTGTAAATATTATCTTTCTTTTCTATTTCTTTTTGTTATTTTTTTACTTATATAGATGATTAGAATTTTAAAAAAATCTTTCTTATTCTTTCTTATTATATCTTCCTTCTATTTTTTAGCTAAAATGGGAAAGTAAAAGGACATAAGACCTTATTTTTCATTATATTTTTTTTATCTTAAATTAGTATATCTCTTTGTTATGCTTTTCTATATCAACACTCTAAAATTTCTAACATTTTTTTTTGGAGAGTGTGTTTTTAAATTTAAAAATAAGTATTATATTGAATGATAAAAATTTAATATTTAGACAGAAGTACAAAACCAAACGAGTTGAAAACTGAAATATGGTAAAACTAAATTCAAATCAATGATTTTAGTTACACATTTTCAAATTCTTAGCTTAAAAATATTATATGACCTTTATATTCCGTATCAACTATGGACGGCTTATGAATATAATTTGTTACAAGCATTCAAATTTTAAAATAGTAAAAGACAATAAATTAACTATATAATCTCATACAAACCTAACATTTTATATATACATATATTTTATACATCAATTATCTCCAATAGTCGTTGCTATCATTTTTCTATATATTACTTAAATCTCTTTTTCTTCTTTTTTCTTTATAATTTCTACTCCTTTCAATAATCTTCAATAATATAATTTAATTTAAAAATATTCTATAATTTAGAGATATAATATAAATTAAAAATACATAACAAATTAAACTTGAAATAAAGAGACTAACTAAAAAAAAGTCTGTATCCATCTCTATCATTAATTATAATTAACAATAAAATATTAATTCTAAATAATAAAAAAATATGAGATGTAACTCTAAATTTGTTAAATATGAAAATACACTACTATAATTTACATTTACATTGTTAATTTTATATTTTAAAAGATAATATACATTCACATGCAACCTACGTGAAAAAAGCTAACACACTTACATATATATATATATATATAATAAAAGTACATAAAACCTGAAATTGGTAAATACGTACATCGACCTTATAATAAAACTAAAAAAAAAAAAAAAAGAGAAATATTGAATTGGTACACGCTTTCCGAAAAAGCAATTATTGTATCCACACGTGCGGTTGTGTTGAATTTGATTGGTGTTTAATTTCCACCCTGCAATCAAATTCCCATCCTCTTTCGGTCAAAATAATAAATTCCCCATACTCATTTTCCCTTTAAATAACAATCCACAAAATTTTCATTTTTGCTCCCCGACCCCTATAATATTTTCTCTCATTTAAACTATCTATTCATATCAATTTTATCTATACACTTATTTTTAGATTTACCCTCTGAGAATTATCGATGCATTTATTTTTAATTGTTTATTTTGTATGACTTACATTTACTTTATTTTAAATTGACTCTCAAATGTGTAGATATCTTCAAATATCATTTTACAAAATAAATGGTTGAAATGAATGTGTGAATGATTCTCACACAAAATTATGACTAAGAGCCTAAATTAATCTATTTATGAAAATTTTAGTATTTAATTGATACAATTATAAGTTTTATCAGAGATTTTCGAAAATGAAAAATGGAGAAGAATATAAACTGATACACTTACAAAAATTAGTTTAAATCCGTATAATTATTAATGGTGAGTTTAACATGATACAACTTCTAAAGTATAGAACCATAAATTAATTAATATAATTTAAAGTCAAAATAACTCACAAACATCACCTTAGTGTTTAATAGTTTTGTGGAAAAGTTGAATAAGTTAGAAATTTGTTAATTAGATACTTCTTAGTGGTGAGAGATTGCGTAAACCTACCAAATGTAAGGACCTCATTATCATCATATATCTCGGTTATAATGAACTTGTGTGCCATCAATTTCAAAGACATATATGAAGTTGGATTCCAAATCCATATATTTTATCTTTTTAACTCGTTTTTCTTAAATAACAATTCAATACTTCTTAAACGATTAATTCAATTTACAACTTGAAAAATTATAAAAATAAAAAATAAGTATAATAAATTTTATATTTTAGTGTTTTGTATCCTAAAATACAATTAGTTTGTCAATTATTTCTTTTTTTTTTTTTAATTTCTTAAAATTTTAAGTTTTATCAAGAAAATTGTAAGAAAATGAAACTTTTGACAAAATAAACAATTTATAGAAAAATAAAATATAATAAATCTTTCTTTACTTTACTAAAAACAAAGTAGAGAGATTTACAGAAATAGAAAAAAATTTATGATGATAGATGGCATATCGAATTTACTCTTCAAATTTAGGTTAGTGGATCGGGCGGCTGTTGTCACAAATGTACCCGCCGAAACTTAGGTCTTCAACTAGATTGACGCTGTTTGATGAACAAGAGGGAGTTTCCGGTAGATTCACTATAGAAGATCTTCATAACAAAAACCACACAATCGGTTGAAACCCTTCTCCTATCCCATGTCGAATCAGGCGATTGCCACGAACATTGCGAAGCTAATTCTGAAATTTGGCCTTCAACCCTTCAAAACCACCCCATCGCTGCTTTCAAATTTTGATTCGCGGGTAATGCAATTGGTTTTATCTGATCCAAATCTTCCTACTCGGTCCTGTTTGAGATTTTTCGACTTTCTCCGACAAAACCCATCTCGTAAACCCGATCTTCCGGCGCATTTAATCCTCTTCTGTAGGTTGTATCGAGCTCGGATGTTCGCGGAAATGAAAAATGTGTTGAAATTCATCGTTAATGATGGAAATCTTTGGAGCAATGTTGAGCGGATTGTTTCTTCGATTGGAGGTGAGTTTAATGAGCCGGGCTTTGTTGAAAATTTTTGTAATATGTTGTTTAGAGTATTCATGAATAACAGAATGTTTGATTCGTCTTTGGAAGTTTTTGATTATGCGAGAAAGAAAGGGTTTGAGATTGACGAGAGATCATGTTTTGAGTTCCTACTTGCTTTGAAGAGATCTGGTAATATGGAATTATGTGTAGAATTCTTGCGTCAAATGGTCGATTCGGGCATAAAAATACGTGTATGTTCGTGGACGGCTGTGGTTGATGGGTTGTGTAAGAAAGGGGAGGTTGTAAGGGCTAAAGCTTTGATGGATGAACTTGTCTGTAAAGGATTTAAGCTCAATGTTATAACATATAATACTGTTTTGAATGGTTATATTGAAATTAAGGATGTGGGAGGTGTTAATGAGATGCTTAGTTTGATGGAGAAGGATGTTGTGGATTATAATGTAACAACATATACAATGTTGATTGAATGGTATTCAAGAAGTTCGAAAATTGAGGAAGCAGAGAAGCTGTTTGATGAAATGCTTAAGAAAGGAATAGAGCCTGATGTGTATGTTTACACCTCCATTATCAATTGGAATTGTAAATTTGGGAACATGAAGAGGGCCTTTGTTCTGTTTGATGAAATGACTGAGAGAAGGCTCGTTCCAAATGCATACACTTATGGTGCCCTTATAAATGGTGCCTGCAAGGCAGGGGAGATGAAGGCAGCTGAGATGATGGTAAATGACATGCAAAGCAAAGGGGTTGATGTAAATCAAGTGATATTCAATACATTGATGAATGGGTACTGCAGAAAAGGAATGATTGACGAAGCTCTAAGGCTGCAGAATATCATGCAGCAAAAAGGATTTGAGATCGATGCGTTTACTTGTAACATAATTGCCAGTGGATTTTGTAGATCAAATCAGCAAGAGGAAGCAAAGAGACTATTGCTTACAATGGAAGAGAGAGGAGTGGCTCCAGATGTAGTGAGCTTCAGTATTTTGATTGACATTTACTGCAAAGAAAAAAAATTTGCAGAAGCAAAAAGGCTGTGGAAGGAAATGGAGAAGAAGGGGAAGGTACCTAGTGTTGTTACGTACAATAGTTTCATTGAAAGATATTGCAAGAAGGGAAAGATGGAGGAGGCATACAAACTGATAAATGAGATGCAAGAAAGGGGGTTAATGCCAGACACATATACATATACATCACTTATAGATGGGGAACGTGCTAGTGGGAATGTGGATAGAGCGCTTGAACTATTCAATGAAATGCCACAACGAGGACTAAATCGAAATGTAGTAACTTACACGGTAATGATCTCTGGGTTGTCCAAGGATGGTAGAGCTGATGAAGCTTTTAAATTATATGATGAAATGAACAAAGAAGGCATTGTACCTGATGATGGAATATATTCTTCCTTGATAGCGAGCCTTCATAAGGTAGGACCTTTAGTTTCAGGCTTAGACAATGTCATCGACCGCATTGAAACTTGACCAGACTGGGTGTAACGAGCTACAATTTTTTAAAGTTTGAATGTCTTTGAACGAAGAATTGCGGACGAAAAGTTGTGACCCTATTTTAAGGGAGTGCAAAAACTTCCAAGGATAGCACGTAGGAAGTTTGATAAAGCCCATAATGCATTATATTTCCCTCTTCAAGGGTCCAATATGGCGATTTCTCTCGTGAAGACTGGCGTTTATGAGCTATTCAAATGCGTTGAGACAATCCCAAGACATTCAAAGACGCCCTACAGAAAGCCGAGGTGGGGCTCTATACCCATTTCATGTATAGTGTGTAGGGGTGGGCGAAAGAAACCATTCATTCAAAAAAAGACCACCCTACTACCAAAACGACTCAGACTGATGAACAAAACAAGATCATTTTGTTTCATTTTTAATACAATTATGAGTGAAAAGTGATGTCAATTTGTTTAATACTATCAGCTAGGGAAAACGTCAACATGGGAACGCCATATTATTCTGCTGTAAAACTGGAATTATGGAAAACGGAAAGATGATGATAAGACAAATCCATTTGTTTCCATATCTGATATCAAGAAGAAAACTTGAAACTTTCAGAGAAATACATTTGCATTTCTGTCAAAAGAATCATTACAATTTGTTTCTCCCTCAAGATTCCAACCAATTAGGCCAAACTGTATACAACTACAAAAATAACCAAATACAGACAACCCTGCTTAAGCATTATGGGGAGCAACAGCAGAAAAAGAAGGAAAAGATCAATGTGCTTTGTCTTTGTCATAAAAGACTTCAAGGCATGTGAATGTTAGCTAATATTGGTGAATGTAAATCCTAACAAAGGATCGCACTTGAAAAATAGATGTGTAGCAATAACAGGACCAAAAAAGTTAGGAGTCCGAGGCAGTAGGGGGGCTTATCAATGCTTGTTTCCAAACTTCCACCATCTTTTCTTCTTTCTCAACTCACTGGGTGGGGAATCTCCAGTTGATGGCATACCTGAATGTATATCAAAACAACAAAAATGGATCAAGCTAGAACAAAGTAAAAGCTCAAACATACAAAGTTATGAATATGTCCCTTATCGCTGAGGCCTTGAAGGTGGTAAACATATTATATATCAAATATTCCCAAAAAGTTCTGAAAGCGTCAACCATTGACGTCCTAAATCGGCCATCAAAGTCTTGTTGGCACGTTTGGAAAAAAAATGAAAGTAACTTCTCACAGAAGACACACTTTATTTCTTTCTATTTAACTAAGTATACAGTAGGTATTCTCGTAATGAAGAATAACCTAGAAGGGTCAAGGGTTACCTAAAACTTAGTTTTGGCTAAAGCAAACAAGTCTCTTTTCTTTTCCTTCTTTTTCTCCCATTTTGTAGGCTTAGCTCTTGGCTATTTTATCAAACTACCAATTCAAGCAACGGAAACACAATAGAGAACAGAGAACAGTATTTACCTCCCTGAGGATGAATTGAGTTGTAATGCACCTCTGCCCAGAAACTCAAGAAAATCACTGCAAATGCACGGTATAGTTATAGTCAAAGACCAACAAATCAATGAGGAAGAAAAATAAAGGAAGGACCTGAGCCAAGTAAACTTAAAAACAATGAAGAATGACAAATACAATTGAGGATTAAACCATTGACGAGGTTACAAGTGTATGACTTTATGATGATGAGAATTTTAATTGCAGCAGAATACAATAATATAATAGAAGAAAGAGAAGACATGGGAGGGATGTGAAAGTTAAAAAACAAGAGAATAATAAGATCACCGGTCATCTACAAATACAAATACGTATCCTTTACCTCCTTTCGTCTTCTGAGAATTTGGAAGAATCTCTATGAAGCAGTTATCCTTGAAAGAAGTTAAAACGAATATCTGCACATCATACTGCATCAGAGGATACTTGCGATGTTAGACAAAGATGAAATTCACATGTAACGAACTTCATATTGTAAGCTCAGCATGCCAAATTATGTTCTTGAAGCAACAGATACAATAGCAGATAACGAAGGGAATTATCTAGAATATATCGACATATAACAAGAAAAAACTTCGTTTGAAAGAAAATTAAGGCAATGAATTCTATGTAGACCTTACCGAGTCCACGGCTGCTTGTAAAGTGACATGATCCCCCCATTCCCCATTCCTGCTTCATAGAAGTAAAAGGTTAACATGGTGTTTTGAAGGAGAGTAAGGAGGAAAAACAAATCAAAGATACAACACAACTGTTAGAACCTGGACATCTTTTCCAAGTACTCATCATATGCCATTGGGACATATCCCTCATAAATCTCTGGATGTGACATAAGCTTTTGGCAAGAAAACAAACAAACTGAAGACTTAGAGCTGTGGTAAAATGCAAGATAACCAAACAAATTCGTATTAAGTAAAGGATGACAAACCTGATTTACAACTTTTTGTCTCACCAGTTCGTGATTGTCGGGTGTTCCATATAATTGATCAGATAATGCACGAAACTGGGGAAGAATACAAAAAGAAGATGACTGAACCCATAAGGCCATAACCATTATTTTAAAATGAATATAAATCCAGTTGGGGAAAAAGGGAAAGGAAGAAGAGAGAGAAAGCTGAGAACAACAAACCTGACAATTGCCATCACCTTGAACCTTTCGTTCAACAAAGTCATACACTTGTAATCTGAATTGAGAGGACAATTCTTCATCAGTTTTAATAGCTAATATCAATCTATTCAACAGAGTATTGTAGAGGGAACTTGCATATTCAGCACAATGGTATCATACTAATATCTTTTTGTTAGCAATGCCAAACATTATGACAGGAAATGGAAATCTATTTGTAATGAAAGAATAGAAGGCTATGGCCTAGGAGGTTTCTCTTATTGTGCGTTTTCAAAAACAATTTCTTCGAATTACAAACTTTCAAGAAGATACCTGTCCAGCAGCCTTTCGTGATCAGAAGCTGCTTCATCAACTGATGGAATTTCTCCATTAATTCTTGGAACATGCTGCTCAATTAACATAACGGGTTAATCCCAAAATTGAACCCTCAGAAAACATACAAATAAAAACAATTAAATCATCACAACTAAGAATCCACAAAGAAGTACTGCAACAAGCAGTACAAGCTGTAGAAATTACACACAAAAGTTTCTTTTACTGTACGCAGAGTTCATATGGTAAACACTTAAGATCCACAGATAAGAAAGAAAAAGAAATGTCCAGTCCATTCTTTAGAACAAATCATTATCTTGCATCTTACAGTATGACCATAACAAAATACGTATGGAGGTTATACAAAAGTCAAGAAATCATGGAAACTAGTGGCAAAAAACAAACAGACATCTTGAAGACCTCCAAGAACATGTGAAGGGAAAAACACACACACACACACACACAAAATTAAATATGATTACGCAGAAATAGATATAGGTACAAGCGGTGCTTTATATATTCAAACATACAGGAACAGGGATCACTTGATTGAATCTCCAGAGTTCTTCACCATCAAGTGCATATAAATAGGAGAAATCCTCATCCCCAGGACTAGAACATGAACTAGAAGGATCCATAGTTTCAATATCTCCCTCCACAGAAATACTCTCTGCAGTAAGAAATTAAATGTCCTTAAGCTAACAAGAATTCGCTACACAAGTCTGAAATGAACACTGAAATAGAAAAGGTTATTGAATACCTGAACTATTATTATTCCTTGGAAATGGATTGTTCCAAGCAGTTGTGTATATGGGACCTCGCAATTGATCCTCTCTTTCAAATGGACATCTAGAGGAGTCTGTAATCGATAAGTGTGACAAATTTTCTTGCAGAGTTCGTGCAATAATCTCATCATTCTCCACACAAGTGTGTTCTAAATTGTAATGATCTCTATAATAATTCCCAGGGTAATGGTCATCGACGGCTGTCATCTCCCCGTAATACCCAGAATTAAAAACTGAATCACCGTCAAAAAGACGAAGACCCCACTGAATGACATCCGATTCATAACCAGAAGGAACCATCTAGATGCAAAAACATACAAGTTTTCCCATATTGAGTGTGTTAACAAATCAAAACAAACAAGTAAAGAAAAAAAAACAACCAAATTTCCACCATTTCAAGAAATGAATACTTAAGAGCAAACACAAAGCAACCCATTCCTAGTAATTCAATTAACAATCCATTCATGTAATTTTCGCAAACAACTTACCTTAATTTCACAGCAAGTACGATCAAAAACCACGAACGAAAGCTCCTTTTAGCTCGAACGAACAGGATGGGTGGGTAGTACAGGAAAAAAGAGGTTCACAGGTCAGTGTGCAATTACAGAAAGCTAATTAACACCACTGATGACGATGAACGCATTGAAAACGAAAATGGGCAAAAATTAAAAATCAAATAAACAGTAGGAATTCATGCCAATTGCCATATATATACATATACATAACAACACTATAGTTCTCTCTTTCGACGGCGTTTAAACGCTGAGCGAGTTCGTTCGAAAAACTGGCTATGGCTGCCCATTAACATGCTTCGAACAAGACTGCAATTCCAAGAATACGATCGATAAAATTCTAGTTTAAGGGGAAAAAGAAAGGAAAAAGGAAAAGGAAAAGGGTCTTAATCAAAAACCCATGGCTGTTAATTTGAGAGGCCGTATTTGACGGTGGTGATCGGCAATGGTCAAAGAGTGGAAGCAAAGAAAACGGTTGAGATTGAACTTTGGATGAAAGGTGGAAAATCAAACGGCTCCGATTTGTGGGGGAGCGGCCGACCTTTTGAGACTTTTGATTGAAAATAATCAAATTAGGGAAAAAAATAACAAACCTTTTCCCTCAAATTCAATTCAATCTCAGGTCCAAAGGTCCCACAAATGTAAAAACTGACGTCATAATGCTTCTAAAAAAACTCAAATTTTTATGTCAAATAAATTAGTTGTTTTTCATAATATAAAATTACGAAACTATTTTATATAAAATTGGAAGTTTATGGTCATAAAATAAACTTTGATTTCTACTAAATTTGTTGATTTCGTTTTCAAAATTTCGAGCATATCAATAACAGACGATTTGTTCACCTTTTTTTTCTTTTATGAACCTATTGGAAATTGTTGTAGTTTTTTTAAAAATAATTCTAAAACTAAAATAAGTTAAATAGATAAAATTCAAATAATTGAGACGCATACTAATAATCGAAGTTGCAATTCAACTATTCGACCATTTTACTATTAGCTTTACTAAAGAAAGAAAATGAAAATACATCGGCTCATCAATTAATGAAGTTTCATCTCTTTTTTAAAATCAAGAGTTATATATAGAAGAAGTGATATGAGGTTATTACTCATAGCAAATATTAAAGATTTTACCTAATTAAGTAGACAATACATTTATTATCGTCTTAAAAATTGATCCAATTCTTAAAAAGCCAAATATATATACAAATTTTAAATTATTACGTGTCTATACTAATATATGGACAATAATGAGATAATATCAGTGGTTATATATTTTTTGAAAGAAAAAAAAACATATTTGTACTGAAATCATTGGAATGAAATAAATATGATAATATAAAGAATAAAAGTTGGAAAGGGAAGTTTTGGGAAGAAAATGACAATTTAAAATAATAACGATAAAGAAAATGACTATTTATAAATGGTGGATTAAGATGTGTGAAAATGAATGAATGTACTAAGATGCAAACCAAAGCTTGACCATAGGATTTAGTTTAAATAATAAATAAATAACATTGTGATAAGCTTGTTTAGATTCATATGTTATGTTTGTTATGTTGCATGCTAAATGACGTCTTATACGTCAACAAAATATTATAAGCATCTATAATTATATTAATTTAAAAGATTGAATGTATTTCTAAATAAATAATAAGTAGCTTTCGATCGTGTATATATATATATATATATATATATATATATTTATTTATTTATTTTGTATATGAGAGTGAATGGTTGGAATTGATAATAAAGAATTCGAATGTAGAATATTTTAAATCATAATAAACGTAAGTATAGTTTGGGATGAACTGTAAGCTACATGGCTCAAAATGACGAGAACTTAGATAAAGATGATGTTTAAGAAGAAGCATAGTCAAGTTGTTTGAAGTTTTACAATGGCATGGAGGTTAGTCTTTCAATTTTCTAACATTGGTAAGAAAACTTTTTTGGTATTTGGGTTTTGGATATAGTTTCAATTTAAACCAAAGGTTTTAAAATGTTACACATTTAGTCCTTAAATTTTGATTTTTGTTTCACTTTAGTCACTAAGTATCAAAATGTTATAATCTTACTCTTAGGATTTTGTTTCAATATGGTCCCTAGAATTTCAAGATTTTACATTTTCAACCTCAATTGTTCATTAAATACTCACTTACGTGTCAATGTTTATTAATTAATTTAAAATAATTATGAGGTAAGATTTTAAATTTAATTTAAAAAAGTTAAAATTTAATATGTTACAATTTGATTAATTATTTAAATACATTAACAATGACGATTAAAAATCCATCGTATGTATTACTTAGAAATTACAAACAAAATTGTAAAATTCGTCATAATGGCGGAAGCCCTCATTGGCTACAAAAACAGTTAAGCATCCAATAAATAGAAGAAGAGTCGCTGCCACCGTCGAACCATGAACTCAGCGCTTCGAAATGCTTACTTCATTTTCTCTCACTCCTTAAACCCTAATCCAAACCCTAAAGCTTTTCCCCTTATTATCTGCTTACATTCCCTCCAATTCATTTCTGTTTCTCGTCTTCCACTGCGGGTTAGCCGTCAAGAACAACCTTACCGTTCGGTCCGCACTTCTACATTCTGTTCCTCTTCCACCATGGCTGGCACTGACGCCGACTCTCTTGCCTCATCTTCTTCGGTGGAGAAGCAATTCGAGCATTTCAGAGCTCAACTCCAAGATTCTGGAAGCTTACGTGACCGCATTCGAAGTGTCGCTATGGAGATCGAGTCCTCCACGAGGTTGATACAGGCCAGCTTGCTTCTGGTTCATCAGTCTCGTCTCACTCCTGGTATTGAATTTTTGTTTGCATGGTGATGTACTGAAATGCGCTGTTTAAATGCTTCTGTAATTTGGAGGATTTTGTTTGTGTGGTTCTGGTTATTGAAGGAGATGAAGAGTTTCTCTCTCGTTCTATTTCCTGTTTTCGATTTACTGGTTCATGAGATCAAAATGTAGATGGTTGGGATTCATTATAGTCAGATTACTCAAATCTGAATTTTCTATTTTTCTTGATTTTCTGGTGTAGAGGTTCTTGAGAAGCCAAAATCGCAGGTTGGTTTATTGAAGTCGTTCTACAAGCAACTTGCTGAAATTCTTCGTGAGAGCCCAGGTCTTTACTATAGGTGAGATAACTTCTCGTGGTCTACATTTTTCTTGGATGTTCTTTCACGATTCGTATTCTGTGTGGATCTTGTTTTTTGCAAGTTGCTAGTGACTTCATTACGTTTTCATTTAGGTATCACGGAGACTGGAGGAGTGAGACACAGACAGTTGTTTCATTGCTTGCTTTTATTCACTGGCTAGAAACGGGAGAACTTCTTCTGCACCCCGAAGCTGAGGAAAAACTTGGGCGTATGTATTTTTTTTTCATTTCACATTTGACTTTAACTTAAGTGTTTGAGTTTAATGAACTTTATAGGATGGTTGTCTCTCTTTTGCAGTTGTGTCATGATTGAATTGCCTTCCATCATAACCGTATTTTAGTCTATAACCTGAGTCCCTGACTGCATTGATTTTCAAACACATGAATTTGCCCATAAAAGGATTTGTGTCATGCATAATTACTACTTTTTTTTCTTTTCTATTTCACCTCAACAGTGCAATTTATCTTTTATCTTAACTACATAAGTTATCTCAATATTTACTTTCGAATAATATTCTAATTTATACTTTACCCTCGTCATTGTTCTCTATATCATTGCTTTCACCAGTGTGGAACAGAGGGAGCTGATTATTGAATCCTTGTGTTTAGAACTTTCTGCCGTTAATGAGTTGTTCATGATTTCATCAATATGCTGTGCTTTATGTCTACTCTGAAATGGCAAGCTTAGAAATGAACTCATTTTTTTGTTTTTTTGGTCTAATTGCAGTAAATGAATCTGACTTCAATTTGGATGTTGAAGACTATCTTATTGGTGAGCTTTCAATAATTTCATATATTTCTTACCCAAGTTTCAATGAGACGTAGAGAATAGAGATTATATTGCTTTCAGTGTTTTCAAGGCAAGCCTGGTTAATTACTATAGCAGGGGTTAAGAAGTGTGCCTGACGATGCTCTCTGGCTAGCTCTTAGTTGTCTTTTAGTTGTCTTTTTGTTGTTTTTGATTCCCTTTTTATCGCTTTTGGGCCTCTGTGAAGAATTGGAATATTGAATCTATATATTTTTTTTTCATTCATTTTCTCTTGAAATTTAAGGCATTGGAGTATTTTTATTACACATACTTATTTTCGCTAGTTTTATATATTTTTTATATTATAATGCATTTCTATTGTCTGTGCCATTATATGTAATCACATATTTTTGTTTCATCGTGCATGTCACTTCACTTTGGCAATCCATTTTATACGGAGGCCTCTGGGCAAGCAAGTTGCTAATCGCAATGCGATTTGTAATTTGTAAACACTGGTTGCTTTTGCTTTCCATGTTTATTTTGTAGTTTTGTGAACCTGTGGTCTTTCTTGAGAGAAATAATTGCCATTTCTTCAATGTGTGGGGCTGTGATATGTAATCCTTCTTGGAAGGAAAGAAACTTCCATTTTCTTAATGCATCGCCCGTTTTCTTTTTTCCTTTCCTTCTTGGTGATGGTGCGTTTTTCTGATAAGAACCAGTATCTTAATAGTGTGTTGTGTTAACGCAGTTCTGACAATAACTTTTTCTCTCAATTAATGAATGTTTATTAGAAAAGAATCAAGTTCCAATAATTTAGAGATATGGCATAGGAGGATCAGTGATGTGATTGATTTATGTAAAGAGCACTGCACAGGATAAGGATATGTTGGTTTGATGATGGAGTTCGAATTGGTAGTTTATGTAGAGTTTTTTGTGTCCGATTTTCATTCAACGGAATTCTGTAGTTCCGAGCCAGTATGCTTTCTCTCCTACGATTCTTCTACAATTTAACCATATTGGGTTGCTGATTTGAATATCTTTGTTTATTTTGCAGGAATATGTTTCATGTCCAATGAATTGGTGAGGATTTTTGGAACTTTTACTGGTACTGTGACTTGGAAGAAAATAATTATATCAGGATTACAAAAAAGTTCAATTATAGTTGAGGAGTTATTCCATTTGAGATGCTATCTAATTTCTATCATATGAATATTCTTGCCTTCACAACTTGTAGTAAATGTGGTGTTAACCCTTTTTTGTAGCCACGATATGTTGTCAACCAAGTGACAGTTGGAGACTATGATTGTCCAAGAAAGGTGCTCAAGTTTTTTACTGATCTTCATGCAGCCTTCCGTATGCTTAATCTTCGAAATGATTTTCTCCGCAAAAAATTTGATGGTATGATCTTTATTTATACACGTGTCTCTATGCATGTTCCTTTTGCATTTCGTCTTCTCATATAAAAAGTAGCCCGAGGCCGAGCGCTTCCCTCTTGAGTTAGGGGTGGCGTGGTATTCCACAGGGAGAGGTTTTTCAAATTGTGGCGCACTTTCTGTGCGTTGGGCTTACATTATCACTTAGTGGGGGCTTCCATGGCCGCTTTGCCGCACTAGCTTTTGCAGTCGAAGCGATGGGTTTTGCCCTACATTCAAATCCTCTATTATTTTCTTCATCCCGTGCTTTTCATTTTCATTTGATCTTCTCATATGAATCATTCCATTGCAACAGGCATGAAGTATGATCTACGAAGAGTTGAAGAAGTATACTACGATGTCAAGATTCGAGGTCTATTGACAATGGGTGATTGAACAAAGGATACAATCCTTGTCAATATTAACAGAACCAGTACACAAGGAAAAGGGGGCGATGGTCCGTCCCCTTGTCTTGGTTATATCTCTAGGATGTTCTTAGGTAACAAGTTTTACTTGGTAAAAAGATGGAAAGTGATGACTAGTAAAAAACCTTACGCTTACAATGGGGCATTCTCCAAGATAATAGCGATTATTACTTAGGGTTTTTTTTCTTTTTTTCTTTTTTTTTTTTTTAATGTCAAGCTTTCATGTTACTGACCCTTTTCTTGAGAGTTACTAGTCATATTACTAGTCATATTATCAAATCATTTACGTTTTATTAAGATTTTTTGCAGGTTACGTGAATGGATTACAAAGTAATTCTTCACTACTCTTGCAGGGCATTGGTAACTTTCTACCATATTAATATAAACCATGGGATGGTTTTTTAAGGTACATTTAATGAATAATTTACAATGATTAAAGGAGTGCTAAAGCCAAATAGAGTAGTGTCATTATTTACATGCCCTTAGGGTTCAAAGATCCTTGAAATTGTGGTTGATAATGGAATCATCATAGCCGATGCAACCTCTCTTTTCCTTCTTTTCTTTTTCATGAAAATCGAAGTAATTTATTATTGCCTAGCATTTCAATACCTTATTCGCCTTCTGAAAAGGAGGATTTGAAGGTTTTATTAAAAAATTTAAAAAATTAAAGATTGTTCGATCAATGAAGTTGACAACTTTTCGTCTTCTTTTTTGTGGAAATTAATTTCATTGTTTGTTGAATTGAATATTTCTTCCCTTGAAACCAAATCATTTTCGTAGATTTGATTTATCAATGAAATATCACTCCGACATTGGAATCTGCACTTTTACTTGAATAATTCATGGCTATTTTCATTTCTGTAAACTAGAAACTTGTCAATGATTTGTTCTTCCACCCATTAGTTAGCAGAAAAAAATTGGAATATTAAACAAGAATGTTAAGAAACTATTATCATTGCTATTATAGTTTCATTTCATTACAACCCTCAACAAAATTCGACCTTGAAGATGAAATGATAATAGGGGAAACATCTTATAGCATTCGTACAAGTATCTACTGTCTGTCAATGTGTCATGTGTTAATAAAACCTAAACGAAGAGCTTCTTCTCTTCATTTTTCGCTTGATATGTGTTAGCCTTAAATATCTAAAGGTAAATAGTTCGAGGGACTCCTGATTGATTAAAGTCGGACCAACAAACAAAATGAATAAGTAGAAGCATGGCCTGCCTCAATAGTAATCTAACACTTACTTCTTATAAAGGGAAAGAGGAGAATTTTGTCACATTGTAGTATGTAGTTATTAACGATATTGCTTTAGTACCCACAAACAGTGTTATATATATTACACATTCACATGCATACAATTAAGAATGAGATATTTTTCGAAGTTGACCTGTCATTTTAATCAAAAGTATACCGAGACAAGCACCATTCACCTAAGTATATGAAGGTATCGTCATAATAGGAGTAATATTTCATATAATACTTTAACCAAGTGTAGTGTGGCTGTGGGCATCATGACTTGTGAGAAAATAGTAGACGAAAGCATCTCCTCCTCAATTTGAAAGTAAAAAGTACATTAGCCATTTTTCACTTCCCACAAATCACAGGTCTTCTAGGTTGATTGTGTTCAAATATTCATCATTAGCCTGAGAGTGCTCACATTTTCCATACTGTGTTGAACTGTAGGGCGCTAATGCTAGGATTTCATTTCGGGTCATTTCCCTTTTTCTTGGGTTGGTTTCTCTTTCTCCAAACGGGAGTCAAGTACTTCAATAACGTATCTACCCAAGAAAGTATCACTATCTCAATATGGCTATATCTTAGTGAATGGTTCTAAATTTCATTTGTACTACCGAACTGCATATGAAAGTTTCTTCTCTTCTAGCTCCTCGGTTATTTTCCTAACAAGGAAGCATTGAATGGAGGTAAGCCTATCATAGCTAATTACCTCTTTTGGGGAGAGCATTTCTACTATTTTCTTCCTCGAGATGAGCTCGTCCATTGTCGAGGCTATGCAACAACTTATCAATCATCACCTCTTTCTTATAATAGCACACATTCTCTTTCCAAAGGTTCTTTGTTCAAGTCCATGACTATTTAGGGTGCAATTCTATCCTATCTTAACATCATCCTCATTTTTCACGGTTCAAACTTGTTGGGTCTTATGTAGCTCGGCACTTTTTTATTTGGGTGTAAGCCATTCTTTCCGATCCTCCTTCAAGATGAACTCATGCCTTACAAGACATTTTATAGTTTATCTTTTGTGAAGGAGCATGTCTACTCTCTAGAATTTCTTCACTGGATCAAATTCATGTTAGCATGGAAAGTCAGATCTTCTTTAGAAGAGAGCATGTTTGCACTTCCAAGGGATCACCATTCCTTCAAGAGTAATTTGATGTTCAACTAAGGCTATTTAATACACCACCCCTTCCTCAAATGCAGGTTTGAACTCTTCTTTCAAATGTGTTTTAGTTCATCCAATATCGAACTTATCACCTATTCTCTTCACTAGGATGTTCTCTTTCCTATGGTCTTCCCACTTGAGATGAGCTCATTTTGTGCTAGATTTACATACCCCATCATCTCGTCACATGTATGCTTTTTCTCAAAGCACTCTATTTCAGAATGGGTTCATGCCTGTTGGGGTCTATACGAGCCTCTTCTCTAATGTGCTCTTACATTGGTTTCCTTCGAATGAGCCAGTGCAACGCATTAGTCCACAGATGCTGTGTTCTTATTGTACTGTAAAGCATATAGCCAAATGGTGGAAAGGGCAAGGAAGATTGGTGGAAAGGCCACTTTAAAGGATAATCCCAAGCTCCTCACTTCGACATTGGGATTAGGTAGACCTCAATATACACAACCTAGTTTGTAAAGGAAGATCACCGTCTCTACTAAGCAAGCTTGGTAGCTTGTCCTACTTATATAATGCACTCATCATTCCCTGCGAATGAGTAGCACATATCATACTAGGTTTGTCATTTCAACTTCAGATGGTCGGTCCCACATGGGAGGGATGTAAAAAAGTTTTATAAGAAATCGAAAATTTGTTAAATGATAAATTGATAAAGAAAAGATCACAACTGAAAAATTCAGAGTACAAGAACATAGATTCAATATCTCTAAGCAAAAGCAAGCGACACAGTGAAATCAGAATATTCATCTGTCGTTTGTGATAAAAACCTTTAAATTTTCTTTCTAGACAGTACAGAAGAAAGTAAAATGAGGAAATGGCAAACACAAAAATTGAGATATGTTTATACTGTTATAAATAGTACTCTCCACAATGATCCCGAAGAATTTAAGAGAAATGGCATCTCAAAAAGTGGTTGAACTTGAAAGATTCCAAGCAAATCAAGCCACAGAACACACATATTGATTTTGAAAGAGAGAGAAATATCTAACTTTGTCCTCTCCAAAGTTCATGCACCATAAAATGTGAACTGTGAACCATGTAGTCATACGTCACAACACATCAGAAAAATGTGAAAACCAAACTGATCGGTTGAGCAAAACCAAGCATTTCTATTGCCTATACTCCCACGTGTGGCTTGGTTGGTGAGAATTGAACAAATTCAAACCTCCCACGAAACAAAAAGGAATAGTTGATCCATTTGATTCAATCTGATATCTTCCAATTTCTATTTTCCTCCATACCAAACAAAAAGGAAAAAACAAACAAACAAACAAAAAGAAAATCTACTGGAATATAGGGTGCAAACCACAAATTGGAAATAAATAAATAAATCGAGTCAATTTTGTTAGTTTGAACTATATCTGTTGGTCGGTTCAGTTAGCTAAAACATTAAACTAGATAATAGTTGATCCATTTGATTCAATTACAATTTGTCATTTGCAGTATTTGTACTAATTTGTCTTGTGGAGCAATGAATATTTATTAAGTTGAAGTACTGTGAGTGGTTGGAGTTTGATAGAACAATGTTTAAAAAGCCTCTAAAGCAGCATGCCTAGGCGCTACACTTGCTTGAGAAGGCTTGGGTTTAGCGTGCACGATCCTATTCCGTTCTAAGGCACTGGGCTTGTGCATTGTGCCGTCGGACTTCTTTTTTACTTTTTTAAAAATCCTAACCA
Organism: Cucumis hystrix; assembly: GCA_025688845.1. Lineage (NCBI taxonomy): Eukaryota > Viridiplantae > Streptophyta > Magnoliopsida > Cucurbitales > Cucurbitaceae > Cucumis > Cucumis hystrix. The sequence goes on from CM046886.1 coordinate 26,123,039, forward strand.
TAATTATTGGACTATCATTTTTTGCCTTACATTTTAGACACAGAAGACTATTACTAATGCATTTTAATGCCCCTTGAGCGACTATTACTAATGCATTTTAGTGCCTCTTGAACTTTAAATAATACTAAGGTAACTTACAAGAACGGCAGAATCTAGGTTAGTTTCTCTACTTTCAAGTAGACCGAGGCTGTCAAGCCCAGATGAAAGTACTCAATACGTCATAACTAAAGGTGCTAAATTTTTCTACTTCAGATAATTTAAAATTGTAGCATTGAGAGGGAAAAAAAAGCAAGAAAAGGATCACACTTCCAACCCTCCCAAACTAATTTGAGCTGTGATAAAATCTCAGCTTCTAGTTTTTACTTTAACGATGACAGCACCTCAAATCATTACTAACTCACATGGACCAAACGATTAAACCTCTTGTTCACCTTAATCTCTGATTCCTAAAGTTTAGATTCATAAGAAAAATGTAGACAGACTTGACTTGGTGGTGTCCTCGTCCAACAATCTTCAATGATCCCATCCCGAATGATACAACGACAGTCCATTAATCATTCAAAGTCAACCCACCACCACCCCCCCCCAAAAAAAAAAGAGAGAGAGAGAGAGAGAGAGAGAGAAACGCAGGGAAGCTTCTATCCTATTCATTAACCTTGCTCAGAATTTCAGATACATACCCATAGCTATTAAATTCATAATTATAAGACTTTCTCGTCATATTGGTTGGCTTCTTCTGATTCAGATGGAAGCCCATAACTAGTAAATTAGCAACTGTACGTGTACAACATGCACACAGCCTTCTTTGCCAATTACCATGACCAGTTATAATATTTAAGAGACGAGTTTAAGTAAACAATACTAAGAATGCGAGCAGACAAATAGGAAGCCTTCACTACTTTCCAATATTCAAGCCTATATAGTTCAATCTCGCATACTGAACGGAATGAAAATACTTAACAGGCCTATAGTTTTATCTACTCTACAGCGCAGATTCTTAGGACAGTCCTAAATATCTTAGCCAAAAAACAGATGTCAGCAAGGCATCCCACCGGGATGGATATGATTCCTGTAAAGTATTCTGATGTAAAATATACACAAGTAGCACGCAGCCTAGAAAGAAGGTACATACAGAGGACATTGCTCGGGACACTACAGAAGCAAATACGGCTGGATATCTGGAAATGCAAAAAAGGGATGCACAAAGCAATGAAAAATTACCAGTAACTTTCCTTTGGTTCAGCAACTTGCCCCTGTAAAGCAGCCAATTCATCATTATCTAACCCCCTCCATCAAACCTTCCAACTCTCTACGGCCAAACCTCTGTCCCTGCACTTTGGCATCTCTACACTTAGCAGCAAAGTAGAAGGTAAGCCAAACCACCATGAAATAGACCTCTCCCACAGACTGAAAAAACATGGCAACATTTTTTCCACAAACTTTTGCAAGAGCCCATCTCATGAAAGAGCCACAACAGATGGCTTCCAAACACTTGATTTGAATAGCCTGGTTTAACATGGTCAATATCAAATAACAACCTTCCTTCAAAATCTCTCTACCAGTCCGCCTTGCATCCACAATAACAACCCAAGCATCCACAGCAAAGATGAATGCGACAAGAGTATCTAGCAAAAACCAGGCAAACAGAAATCCAGAGATCTCTTTTTCATAACCACGAATCCATGGAGACATTATGGAAAATGGCATCAATTTCAACCTCACGAATAGCTTGAAAAATGAATACTGATCTTCGATTTCACCAAAATACCACAACCCAAGAAGCTGGGTTAGCGCATCTCTCACAGCCCATCTCATCAGGATAAACCCAGAAAGCCTCTTGAACCCCAATCTTGACCCATCCCATACCATACCAACAAATGAACCAAACCTCTCCGTTAGATCATTAAGGACAGCGATGAATACAATACCTGAAGCCCATGAATATGTAACAAGAAAGCCAAGCATCACCCAGATATAAGCAGCAGACAGAAAACTCACAAAGAAGAACAGAGCTGCAGCGTCCCGACGACCAAGCTCAAGTCCTTTAACAAAAAATTGCAAATCTACAAGCCTATCCATATCCTGGTGCACATTTTCCCCTCCAATTCTTCTATCCTTTTCTTCCTGATCATCAGCGCTTTCCTTATCATTAGAAAAAGAAGAACTCCGAGCTTTAAATCCCACTCCCGGCCGAACAACTTCCGAAACCCTAATTCCATCATCGACGACCAGATCCGAAAATCCAGAGATCGAACTGAATTGAGTAAAAAACACAAAACTGGCATTAGGTGGGTGATTCCGATTAGTCCCAAACAGGCCGCGCTCGTCATCCCCATCTCCGGAAAAGATATCATCATCTAGGGTTCCAACGCGGGTAAGATGCAGAAAAGGCCGACGACGCTGACGGCGCTGGCGACGGGCAACAGATGCAGACAAGGACGAGTCCTCGGAAGTCCGTAGAAGGCGTTGCTCTCCTGCAATGTCAAGGCGAGAGAGAAGAGCCTTAAGGGAAGGGTCGCGATCAATGAAGGAGGTGACATATTGGGTACCATTTTCAACGACGACGCGGAAGGAGAGGATAAGGAGAGAGAGAAAAAGAAAGGTGAAGAGATTGGATGTGAAGGAGGCTGTAGCTTCTCGGAGAAGCTGAGACGTACTGCGAAGGTTATCGAGGCGAGGGTGGTTGTCGGTCATGGCGGCGGGCATGTGGGCTTCGCCGGTTTCTTAAGGTCCACCGCCGTGAGAGGTGAGTTTCCGATGACGGAAACGGGGAATTGGCGGGTCAATGATCGGGATGCAGGTACATAGAGAGTTGAAATTGAGCAAAGAGAGAGTAAAGAGAGTGATTTTGATTCTGAATTGACAAAATAGGGATTAGACCACACAACGGTGGTGCCAATGCCAAGAACATAGATGTCTTTAGCGCGTGCTCTTTACGCGCCCTTTTATTTTTATTTTTATTTCTTGACGTTTTATGAAAAAGTGTCAAATTATTTGTGATTTTCAGAGACGGGGAAAAATATACATTTTATTATGTGAAAAAGTAATGGAAATAAATCTTAATTTTAAGGATTTTTTTAAAAAATAATGTAAAATTTGAAACATATGTCAAAATTAGGTTGAGCAAAACTATTTTTAAAAATAGGTGAGTTGGGGTGAAGTCGTGTACCGGCGAATCCCACATCTTCTATTTTTTCCTTATTTTTATATATACTACACTAGGCCCCACATTTTTTTTATTTTCTCATTTTTTATATATGTGAGTCCCACACATTTTACTTTTTCTTATTATTTATATATACATACCCACGTATATTATAATATATATATTAAACATTCAAATTCAAAAAATATCTTTCTTTGTTAAATTAATTTACTTTACCTCAACTCACCTATTTTTAAAAATAGTTTTGCACTCAACCTATTTTTGACATATGTTTTAAATTTTACATTATTTTTAAAAAAAATCCTAATTTAAAGAATAAAATTCAAAATTAGTTTTTAAAAAAATTGTTTTTTGATTTTTGGAGAATCTAAAATGCTTCTACAGAATTAGTTTTAAAATAGGCTTGAAATAAAGGTCTTTAGAGTCACTTTTGTCCTCTCAAAAGCAACTCATCCATTAAAAAGAAAAACTAAAATTTTGAAATCAGTTAAAAATTATTCGGTACAAAACTGGTTTTAAAATGAGCATGTTGTTTAAAAGTTTTTTGAACTTATTTAATTCAATTTATTTTATCAAGCACAAATTAAAAAAAACTGATACTAAAATTATTTCAAATTTTCAACAAATAAATTATAAAAGGACAAAAACATAACAACATTAAACCTAAATCACAATTAAAATCCAAAACATATAGATATAATTTACATTAGCAACTTAATTAACAAAGCTAACAAAAACGCCATCCCTTTTTATTGTTCTTGTTAGTCTCTGAATTCACATTCGACCATACTTTTTTCTTCAACAAAATTTCACCAATTCTCACCGTAAGACCATTCAAACTAATTGGTTACAAAAATTAAAACTATATCTTTTTTTAAATAATTCATACTACTGTTTTGAATTGTTGTATCCAATGAAAAATTAAATTTCCAAAAGAGAAATTGTATTTCCTTTTTTTTTTTTAATTCTGAAAAAATGAGAAATTTAAATGTTGTTTTCACAGGTATAAGATGATTAATATAAAGAAAAATACTTTGTCATTGCTTGGCCTATTAGCTCAGTTGGTTAGAGCGTCGTGCTAATAACGCGAAGGTCGCAGGTTCGAAACCTGCATAGGCCAGTATCTTTTTCTTTTGTGTGCTTGTGGATTCTTATGACAATTTCAATCAAGTTTTATATCATCTCCCCACAAGAGTATATCTCACAAAAATAACTCAACAATGTTTATTCATCCGAATAAAATAATACGAATGTAGACAATGACATGAAAAAAATCTTAATTTTTTTAACACTACATTTAGTTTGTTCTGCTGAAGGCATCGGATAAAACCGTCACAAGATTCCATAGGCTTCATCAAAATATAATTCAATATGCTAATATCTCATCCAAACCCATTAGTGAAGGGAGTGGGAGCCTAAATTTCATATTAGCCAAATACAAACCGACGAGATAAATATTTTTCAATTAAATTACAAAAAAGAATCCCTTAAACATTGTGCTCAACTTTTTGAAGTAAATAAATCCATCAGAACATTAGATGAAAATTGATACTTAGTTCACTCCTTGAAGTATATCAGAACATTAAATGAAAATTGATTCTGGAACAAGTATGGCAGTATAAAATGTAGTTGTAGAACAAATATGGTAGTTTTCGAGTCCCAATTTTCATTTTTAGGGCTAAACTAATGTGTGCCTCAAGTACAATGGTAGACAACAATTCTCTATAAATTAAGAGCTCTATTATCAAATAAAATTTCAGGACAAGATAAAGTACTCTATTATATATATATATATAAACCGCATTGCTTATGATAAGAGGAAATAACAGGAATATGGTAAACAGCCATGGATGTGCAAAAATAGGCAACATCTGCAAGAGCCGTGGTACACGAAACATAAGCGAGAATGTTCGATTTAGAACATAAAGATAAAAGCATTCGGTGAAAAGCTAGAGGAGGGTGAAAGGTCTCGCAAGAAGAAAAAAAAACTCAATTAAAGTCAGGCTTCTCAGGGAATGTGCAGCCAGACCTTTGGATTATAACATTTGATCCATAACAGCCAGCTCTAACACAGTCTTCGATTGGTTTTTCTTGAACCAACTGAGATAAAAAGCCACCGACGAACGCATCTCCTGAAAAAGAAAAGGAAAACCGAGATGAAAATATATCTTAAAGCACATTTCTGGTGTTCCTTTGTGTACCTTAACATATTATAAATATGAATTTTGTTTTGCATCACAAATGTCGGATGGTTCATGCTCGCTAAGCTCCATAAAGTTTCAACTTTCAAGGGCAGCAGAATATACCTGCTCCATTTGTGTCAACAAGTTTCTCTTTAGGCAGCAAAATAACCGGAAACTTCTTCACTTTTCCATCCTCAGCAACTATAACTGGATCTGGACCTTGAGTAATAACAGCAATCCTTTTGTGTGTTCCTGATGCTTTAGGCCACGCAGCAATCTTTAGTGCTATCTCCTCAACATTCTCGGTCTGGCCATAAAAAGTTCATCCAATTTTACATAAATGAAACCCAACATAAGTCTTCATGTGACCAAGCAAGCCATTACCTCCCAGCCTTGAACTTTAGAGAACGTCCTTGCTTCAGTTTCGTTACCAAAAACAAAATCCATATACCTGAAACATGGAAAAAAATATAAATGCATATGGCCTTAGTCAACACGTCAAAGTTTACTCATACCAATGAACATGCATTAATACTTACGGCAAAACTTTCTCGAGGGCATCTTTGAAAAACTCACAGATAAATGGAGCAGACAGGTTCATCGAGAAATACTGCAAATGAATGGCAATATTAGTTACTTTTCTGAAACCTCAGTACTGTAACTATAAGGATTACGTGTACCTTTTTGTTTGCAGCTGCGTGTTCAGCTACAAGCAATACGGAGTCTGGTGATACAGTGAGAAAAAATCCAGCAATGTAGAAATACTTGGCCTTCGCAACTGTTGCAAATTAAGATAAGTTAGCTAAGGAAGATACATCCTATCTAAAGGTCCCTAACCTATTTTAAAGAAATACTTGGGATTGATTGGTTGCTTGTTCAACCGAACAATTTTTAGATGAAAGTTGATTGAGAAACTTGAAAATGCGTAAGATTGTTTGAACAAAAAATAAAAATTAGTCACTAGTCTAATATTTTACAAGAAAGAACTAGACCACCATGAGAACAAATTAAGGTAAGGTAAGGTAAGGCAAGGCGGAAAATCTTAAGGAACTCCTAAATAGCAGTACACACGGTAGTGCTAAATTCTTGTTCTGAAAATGGAAAAATAATTTATAAGAATAAATTCCGAACAGCACCATGAAGACCATAATATGAGCTACACATTTACCTAATGCCCAATTTTCAGGTTTTTTCAAATGTTCTGACTTGTAGCAATTTGCAGCAGACAAATTGGCAACTAGTGACCTGTATGCCACGAAAAACAAAATCTTGTTACACTAAACAATATATGAAACACATACTTGCTGGTTAACTTTAACAATTTTTAACAAGTTTTAACCAACCTTTCACCACCCACCACACAAACAGCACAGGTTCCAGTTGGTGTAGAGTCAACCTCGTAATATTGAACCTAATTTTTAAGTACCAATGGGTAAAAGAGCAAGTAAGAATGAAATGATGGAAAATTTGGAACATAAAATTATCAACAAAACGAGGGATAAAATATGAAACTTACATTGACCCCAGCACTTTTTGAGTTTTTCTTCATCTCCTCACCGAACTTGTCTTTTCCAATGCAACCCATATAGCTCGTTGCACCAGGATGTTGAAGCATCCACTGGACAAGCCAAGAAAAAGTTATGTCTCATACCAGAAAATACAATTCGAGGGATATGTGCATATTCACTACGGAAAAAATTAGTTCACCTGTGCCACTTTGATTGAGTTTTGTGTAGCACCTGCACCAAATAAAAAGACATGAAGTTCACAAATGTGCCAAAACCACAATAACATATATAGAAAAAATCATAGATACGTCACCTCCTGCAATGTACTCAACTTTAGGATTATTGGCCAACTCTTCATACCTAGAAAAAGAAATATAGATGCACAAGGGGATCAGCACTACAATTGAATTACACAATTGAAAAATGATAATTAAAAGACTTGAGAAAAAAACTCACATCTGAAAAATCAAACCATATAAAATAAATATTATAGTACAACAACTCTAATCATGGAATTGGAAAAGGAAAAAAAAAGTACATAATAAAGGTTCATAAATATTCAACCAACTTAAAAAGAAAACGCTCGATATGGAAAATGAAAAGAAACCAAGAAGAGGAGGAAAAATAACAGTCATCCAGCATATCTTTATAATTCATAACCCACTGTTTAAAAGTATTCTATATTTTTGTTCTAATAACTATTTGATTTTAATTTATAGAGTTTGTTTTAATTTTTCTCCAATAACTCCAAATTTTAATAGATTCTATCATTTTTGTTTTCCCTTTCACTTGTCTCTGCTAAGAGGTGTCCACAATATTCCAAAACATTTTCCAAGAATGGAAACAACACAAATCTTTATGCATAAGGCTGTTCAAGAAAGTGTTGAAAAGTGAGCCAGCAACATAAGCAACATATTCAGTAGATTAGGAAAATCAAAGTTGCCGCTATACTGCTACTTTGGGTATGGGTTATCTCTATCCTTGCTCAGTTTTTTTTTTTTTTTTTTTTTTTTTTTTGTAAATTGAAGGTTCTCAGTTTTTTCATAACAATATATTTATTTTTTAAAGAAAAAACTTCATAAATTAGGAGAATCTAATTGTAACCCCTAGTGTGTCAAATTCATACACCCAATCAAAGACAGACAAACTGATGCCTTGTTTCTTTTCTTATTCTCACCTGAAATTAAATATGTCCAATATTTCCTATAACATTATATCACATTCTCACTTCTTTCCAACTAAATGAATAAAACACAAGCCACGACCATTAATTTAGCCACATATGCATAATTACTTTTGTGACCAAGCAATTACTTCTTGCTGTCCCGGGTCATTTTTGCAACTAGTCCTCTAGTTTGATACAATTGACAGGATCCATATTGAAAAACTTCGTTAAGTATATTACCTCAACTAGAACATCCTCAAACAAGAAAACAAAAGTACACAGTATCAATATTAGCTGATCTCATCTAATATCTTTCAACTCGTTTTTCGTTATTTCCTAATCCATTGAGATGGAATCCACCAAATTGTAACAACAAACTTAAATTTCAAGCTACCCATAAGACAAAGTAGAATACTATTAATGATAAGTTGCCACAAAGCAGCGTAAAAAAAAACTGAAACTAACAAGGGACATAAGAAAATAGAAAACCAATCCCTTACATTGGAAGATGTTTCTCCTCGGCCAGTATAGCATTGTTAGGCTTGATGTCGTATCTGCACAAAATAATTGATTCACGGAATCAAAACATGAAATCCCAATATTGCTATTTTGGATCAACGTTACAATTCACAAAAGCAAACAGTAAAACTAAGAAATGAAAAAAACACAAAACCCAACAAGGAAATCAATAAAAAGAAAGACCCAACAACATAAATTTTATAAAAAAAAAAAACACACCCTAGGGATCTGATGAAAACAAACACTAATAAAAAAAATGGAGGAAACAATGGTGGGAAATTACCTTTTCAAGAAATCATCATCCACGACGGCAGAAATGTCAAGAAGAGGATTGCCCATCCCCAAAAGTATACCCTCGTATGCCATGATGAAAGGAAGGTGAAGAAGAGAAATTGGAGAAATGGGAGAAATGAGATTCAGATCTGTAGATGAGAAACGGAGGAGATTTATAGTTGGAATTGGGGAGTGAGTGATGGAGTTGTGTGGCACAATTCTCAAACTTCACCAACCTCAATGGGCCCTTTCAATTCCTTTATAGTTCTTCACCCAAGCACCAACCCCTTTCTTAAACCCAAAAAGAAAATGTAGAAAAATGAAATAAATACTTTCTAAATTACTTACGTAATGTAAAACTATACTTAAAAAAAAGTAGAAAGGTTTAAAAGAATTAAAAAAAAAGTATAAAAGTTAAAAGAATTGAAATTTATGTTTGATAATTGATATATCTCATGTCTGAGTTATCTATTCGTGCATGTGAATACTTAGAAAAATTTAAATCAAGTGAATTCAGATCCAAAAAATAAAATGTATAAATTAATTAAACCTTATTATAATTTAAATCATCAAATCGAACAATAAAGCTAAAAAATGGAAATAAACACGAAACCCAACTAAAATATTAATAAAAAGAAAGATCCAAAATCAAAAAGATAAAAAAAAAATGAGAAGACCAAAATAAAAGATACTTAATACGACATCTCATTATTAGATGAGAGTAAATAAAGGATGAATAAAAAAAACAAGAAAAACAATGGTGGTGAAATTAACTATTTAAGAAATCATCATTGACAACAGCCAACATGTCAAGTAGAAAACTACGCATCCAAAAACATGTCATTATTAACTAAAAAGATCATTACAAAAATTATAAATATATAAACTACATCGTTACTGTTTAAATTAAAAATCTAATAATTACTTTTATACACAATAATACTAACGATCTTGACATATTATAGTAACAATAATTAACTGTCTATAATGAGTTGTCTTTATTTTGACTCTCAATAAAATTTAAACTATTGATAAATTTTGTTTGAAAATTTTTTTGAAACATTTTCTAAAACTAATATTATACGACTCAAATACACTAAATTTATTTTTTCAAGATGACTTGTTTCTTAAATGGAATATTCAAAAATTAAAACATAACACTCTTACGGAGTAAGAAAGAAATGAAAAAGTGTTTGAATGTCCAACAAACAGACTATAGATAAATCACGAAGTTTGATCTTATAACTTAAATAAATCACATGCACTACATTGTTAATAAATCCAAACTTCAAAAACCATGTCCAAATCAAAGTCAAAGTCTGCCCAAATTAAAAGTGTGTTAGCTTACCAACTAAGTTGTGACAGTTTGGATCTAATCACACAGTAATCCTTGTACATATAGCTGCAAAAGTTTCAATGTGATGTATTTGGATATGAATTTTCAACCGAGTAAAATTAATAGAAATTTTTTAAACAAAACTATAATAAACACGATTATACCTAAACTCAAAAAGTCATAAAAATAAATAGAAATAAAATTCAAAACAAAGATGATTTATTGAAATAAATGAACCAATAATGGAAGAAGGCAAAATAAATACACCAAAAATAGAATACTAAAATGGTAGAGGACGATAATTGCAAAAGAAATTATATTGGAAAGAAAAATAAATTATGTTAAAAAGAGAATAGTGAAATTGGCACATAAATATCTGAGGACAAATGGATGGCTGTGATTGTTCCGCGAAGAGACAAGTGGTCAAGTTTGTTAGAGTATCACAAGTTGATATCAATAATGAAGGATGGATCTCACACGCGTCAAGCGTGTGCCACTTTCAACTATCCGCTCGTTACTTTTATTATCTCTTTTATCATTTCTTTCTTGAATGTCTTTCACAATTAAATCGGTTTAAGTCAATAAATTTTTAATAAAATTAATCTTTAATTTATATTTTTTTCTACTTTTTGCATTTTTAATTCGGAAAAAACGAATTCAAAGATATATGTATAATTAGTGAACATATTAAAAATACGAGAAATAAAAAATTGTAGACATAAATGTTAAAGAAATGTACCTATTATTATTTACACAATTAAAACTTTTTTTAATCGATGATATAACATAATAATAAGTGTTTATTACTAATATCCTACTAGCATTAATATTTTACATGTGTTTTGTGGTAGGTTTTTTTACTAACCACCGTACCAATTAACATGAATGAAATAAACTTTATTAGTTGATAAGTCGAGTTATTTTCATTCCAATCTAGATAGTGTGGCCAATTTTTTAACTTGTAAAAGTTTTCATCAACTTTATTTATATTTTTTAAGTTTTATTTTATAGACTAAATAGATAGATGAAATACTTTCGAAATAGTATTGTTTTTAGTAAACAAATGCAAACTAAGTGACTGAACAAGGTCATGTCCATATTAATTGAAAACTTTTAATTATAAAATTCAAACCTTTAAAATTATACAAGTATTAAATTCGTTATGATATATGTATTTTTTTGTTTGACAAATTACAAAAACTTTCACCTAAATACGATAAAAATCACAATTAACATATACAAGTGTTAAATTTGTGTTCTAATTTCTATCGTTATTTTAATTTTGAAGAAATTTGAAAACAATCACCATAGTGGACAAGTGAGTTTCATAATTTGTCAATATTTATTTAGTTCAAAACATATAGGTTTAGGATTCTAATATTTATAAAATAAAATAAAACAAATTTATTAGAAAACATAGTTTTTGAAAATTGTAAAAAAAAAAAATCGATTTTTTAAAAAAATAAAAGCTAAAAATATCAGGAGGATATTAATATTATATCATATATAGAAATTTATACAAAATTAAAAAAAAAAAAAAAAAAAAAAAGTATCCTATAAATATATAAGTTTCTCCCCGTCGGGCCTTCTCCAACCTTATCTCAAAAACTCGGAAGCCATGTCTGCCTCTGCGGCTTCTCTCACGCTCTCATCCCTAACCCTCAAAACTCTATCTTCTTCTAACCCCAAGTTCAAACTCTTCTCTCTCAATCCTTCTTCTTCCATTCGCCTTCTCTCAAATCCCATTTCCATCTCTTCTTTTCTTCTTCCTTCTCATAGGGTTTCTCCTCCTTTTTCCTCTCGCTTTGTTCGAAATGTCGCCGTCTCATCCGATTACGGCCAGGAAGAAGGCACTCTTGAGGTCGATGGAGACGACTCCAACTACGCTCCTGATCTCAAACTGTTCGTCGGAAATCTTCCTTTCACTGTCGACAGTGCTCAACTCGCCGGCTTATTCGAAAGCGCCGGGCAAGTTGAAAGAGTCGAGGTATTTTTCCTTCTATTAGTGTGTTATTACGTGTTTTTGTTTTCTCAAGAGACCCATTTGGTTTGCCCTAATTTTCTTGAAGGTAATTTATGACAAGACGACGGGAAGAAGCAGGGGATTTGGTTTTGTTACAATGTCGACTGTTGGTGAGGTTGAAGCAGCTGCTCAGCAATTTAATGGCTATGTAAGTCGCTTCATACACCCTGTTTACGCCAGCTTAATACTCTGCACTACTGGTTTTGGGTATGATTCATTTACTCCTTGCCTAATCAATTGCTGTAAAGTACTCTAACTCAATTGAAAAAAGTAGGAAGTTATAGAGTTATCAAGTTTTGAACATCAAATTATCAACGAGCTCGTTTTATTTAGAGAACTCATCCTAGTGATGTTCTCTTGCTCGGTCTTATTTCTTGGGGCAAAACGTATGTATAGATTATCTGCTTCCATGGTGTTTTTTGAGGTGTAATTTTAACGCCAATAGTTTCAGATTTTCACCTCTGTGCTCCATTTACTTAGTGTTATCCTTCATTTTCAGTCAAATCTTAGTATAGGATTTGCTTCTGGTTAATGATTCTTTATCAATCTTTTACAGGAACTCGATGGGAGATTACTAAGGGTAAATTATGGACCCCCTCCACCGAAAAGGGACGATTCCTCTTTCAGAGGTTCTAGAAATGCTTCAAGATTTGATAACCGCAACCGGGTCCATGTGAGTAACCTTGCTTGGGGTGTTGACGATCTTACACTTGAGAACTTGTTTAGGGAAAAGGGGAATGTTTTGGAGGCAAAAGTAGTTTATGATCGTGATAGCGGAAAATCTAGGGGCTTCGGTTTCGTAACATATAATTCAGCAGAGGAAGTTAACAAGGCCATTCAGTCCTTGGATGGAGTTGTAAGTTCACACCGACCCTTCGTTTTTATGCATTTTTTTAGTCAGTTCTGCATTTGCTTATGATGAAACTTTATATGTGCCCTCACGTTCAATTAAAACCTTGCTTACTGAATTCAATAGATAGACAGCATTAAGGACCAATTACTATAAAAATGAAACCCTCTTCATGTAATCAGGTTAACCATGATTTTGTTGTAGCATCTTTGCTTATATACCTCTGTTTAATTTTCAATTTATTCCAAAGCATTAATGACTTTTTTCAATTTGCTTCACTTGTTTTCTTCGTTTATTTTCTTTTGTTGTTCCCATCTGTGATATGTGATATTTCTTGTGGTGGAATGTTTTATCTCAGTTTATCAATTTTCTTTTCTTACAAAACTCATCTCATGCATGGTATTCCCCTCCGAAGTATGATTTGGAATCAAGCGTCATTCATATAACTAAGTAAAAATGTATTCATTGCAGGACTTGGATGGAAGACCCATCCGAGTAACACAAGCCGAAGCAAGGCCGCCGAGGCGCCAGTTTTGAATATCAGCAGCTTTTATTTATAAAGAATTAACGTGGTTTTTGAGCTCTTATATTAACCTTATTTTACTATGGTATGTTCTTCGATAGTAAATGGTGCCGAATGATTTAGTGAACTTTTTCTCTTTCATCGATGATATTTGATATATTTTTTTCTTCTAATTTTGCATTAAACTAAGATTAAAACCACATATGCTGTGTCGTGCCCAAACTCATTTGGGAAGCAGAGAGTTAATTCCAATGTTTTTAATATAGTAGAGACGTTATAATATTGTACCTCAAGGCTGAGCGTACAAAATATCGTTTTTAAGATATTATGCTTTCAACATGTGAAAGCAGGTGCTTACACCTCTAGGAGGATTATATGCCCTGGAGCTATTTGTCTTACTAGAGACTAGGGCTGTATTAAAAAAACATAGTTGGGTCGGTTTGGCTTGGTTTGGAGTTGAATCGATAAGAATTTTGAAAATTGAACCAAACCACACATATGTTTAAAATATTTTTGAACTTGGGTAAGTATCAATTTGAATCTTGTGGATATAAATTTTAAATTAGTAGATCTATCAATTTAAACCATTAATTTATCAATTTAAATTTAACTTTTATATATTTATTAATTTAAATTCTCAATTTTCAAGTTCTTTCAATTTCATTTCTTTATAAAAATAGTTAATGGATTAAATTGATATAATTATAAAGTTAAAATTGATAAACTCTCATATTTGAAATTGAAACAAATTGGGTATAAATTGAAATTTCTTCGGGAATTCTATGAAGTTTTGAAAATGACTTTTTAGTTTCTATAATTTTGTTTACTTTTCTAAAGCACATTGAGGAGGAACTATATTTTTTGGAAAATATTCAAATGGAGCTTGGAGTTCTAATTTAATAAACAAAGTAAGAGCATAAGCACTACTTTCACCTACAAATTTGTACATAGCAAAACAATTAAACTCAAAATATTGCAGTATTACGAGCTTTAACTTTCCAAAATAGAAAACTAAGACAAATTGTCAACATAAATTAAAAAAAAAAAAAAAACTAAAATAGAGGCCCATTGGTACATCCTAACAAACAAAAACTAAAAATAAAATAAAAAAGGCCCATTAGTATTTGGGCCACAGGATCCCACTATTGGTAGATCTTAATCCTTCACTTGAACAAAATAAAAAAGCCCCTTCGTATTTGGGCCACATAGAGGCCCACTATTGGTAGATCCTGATCCTTCACTTCAAACAAAATTAAAAACAAAATAAAAAAAGGCTCATTAGTATTTGGGCCACATAGAGGCCCACTATTGGTAGATCTTAATCCTTCACTTCAAACCAAATTAAAACCAAGTAAAAAGGGTAATTGTAATTGATGATAATAATTAAAGATATAATAATATTTAAAAAAAAAATTGTAAATATAACAAAACTATCGCTGATAGATTCGTATAATCTATCAGTGATAGACCAATATTTACAGTATAGTCCACCGGTGATATACTTGTATCATTGATAGAATTTGAGAACTTTTGCTATATTTGCAAAATTTTAAAAATATTGCTATATACTTAATTATTTTGAATTTAATTGTCAAATTTGCAACTATCATAGACCACATAAAGGTCCACTATTTGTAGATCCTATTCCTTCACTCTAAACAAAAACTAAAAAACAAATGTGAACGTAACCATAAAATATCTAACGAATTTCACTTAATTTAGTTTATTTAATAAACAAATTTAGAGTGGGTTTTTAATTGATTTTGAAAGTTTTTGGAAAATTTTTAAACATGTTTTTGTTGTTGCTCAAACCTAATGCAGTTAAGTAACTTAAAATCACTTTTAAAACACAAGTTATTTTAAAGGAAACAAAAAAAAAAAAAAAACTATTTACAAAATATAAAAAAAAAAATTAAATAGACTGAAGATGGTTTGATGAATTTTGCTATACTTTGTATCATTATTTTGCTATTTTTTAAAATATCATTTAATTTAACTTTTATTGATTTTTAAACCCGAGTAGAATTAGATAGCATTTATTGAAATTAATTTTTAGTTTTTAGTTTTTGGTTTTATGTTTCAACAAAATTAATTTTCTCATAACCAAAATCTACCTCATAATTATTTTTCATGAGTTGATTTTAAAAAATAAATAATAAAAAAAAAGTACTTTTCCTTAATACTTAACAATGAATGGAGAGAAAACAAAATATGAAATCGTATTTTAAACTATTAGTTAAATAATTATAAATCGCCATAGTTTGTCTATCATATCTAAGAAAAAAAATAGTATTTATTTATGAAACACCATGAAAGCAATAAATATTTTAGTATCATAGCAGCAAATAATGGAGACATGACAGAGAATTAGTGATGGAATTTTATAAATAAAATTTAGTAAAAACTACATACCCACATGGTAATTGCTCCAACTCTTCTCTTTGGATCTATTTATTTGAACCTTACTTTTTAATATTTAGTCATTTTCAGCAAACAAACAAAAGGGTTAAAATATATATATTAACTTTATTTTAAGATATTAGTTATTCAATTGCTTACATACTATGATACAATATCAAACCCCAATAGTTGTTTTTTTAATAAAAGTAATCAATGAAAAATGGATGGTGATATTCCAACTAGACAGACAGTAGACGAAACAAGTGATGTAAGTTCATTTGAACGTGAAAAAGCTTTGGGTGTGAACGCAAAAAAAAATGATAGTTTCGTTATAATACAAGAAAAATCGAGAATGGAAACTTCATCATTAGAAAACTTAATAGATGTTATTAAAAAAGCAAGACTACGTTTGTTGAAATTGGAATGATCTCTACCTTAAGTTAAATAAGTTTTAACTTATAAAAAGTAAATCATTGCAATAGTAGAAATGCAGTTAAAAAAAATTAGTAAAAAACCGTGATAAACTTAACAGAAACTAATTATAGTAATTAAAACACTCTCAACTTTTAAACGACTTGATGTTATTTTCAATTAATTAATATTTTACATTACCTTTTACACTATGTTAAACACATTATAGAAATATATCTTGAATTAGAAGAAACAAATGGCACAAAGAATGATGATGAAGAAGAGGATGAAACAATGAGTGATAGAGTGACAAAACACAAGATGTCAAATTATATTATAAAAGAGGAATATCCACGTGGAATTACCCCATTGATGGATTATTTAGGGGAAGGGTTTTGGCTTTTCCACCAATAAGATGTAAATGAAATTAAATGATATATATATATATATATATAATCAAAATAATTTCAACTCTCTTTCATTAGTGGTTATATTTTGTCCTCTTCTTCCCAACCATAACAAAAAGGTATGGTATTTTCTTGTTTCTTTGTTTTCTCTTTTCATTATTATTATTATTATATCCACTAAATTCAATTCTAAACTTTGAGGGCATTTCTATATATGGATAGACAAGTCTTATCATCAAATATCCCAACATCTATCATTCACTTATCTTATTTAATCGATTACAAGTTTGATTTTTTCTCTCAATAATAATTCACTTTTATACCAAGAAAAAAAAAGTTAAAAGTATTTTCTATGTAGTTTGTTTATTTATAGTCCTATATTTCTCGATGTCTCCACTACTTACTATATAGTTTATGCTAATGGAACATAATTTTGTCGTCTAACTTTAAATCAGTATTCTCATGTTTTTATACAGTTTAAAATATATCAAGTTCAATTAACTTAGACCCTACTGAATAAGTCGATGATTATCTTTACATTTATGTTTTGAATAATTAATCATACTTGTTTAATAGTTTAATAGTGTTAAAAATATGGGTTAGATTAATTAGAAATTTTTGAAGGGAAAAGTTTAAGAAATGTAATGGTGGAAAAAAAAGGGGTTTAGGGACAAGTACTTGTGATTCCTATAAGATTGAAAAGAATAAATTATTAAATTAATTAAATTTTCTTTAATAAAAATAGAAAATAAAATTATATAAACCCTAAACCCCTAGAAGCCCTAATTAGCCTATTTTTAGGGGACAAAACGTGACAGCCCATTTCCAATATCTTCTCCTATAAGATCGTTTTATTTATTATCAAACAAACACAAAATTATTATATATATATATATATGTATATTTATATTTATTTATGTCAGACCTTCATTTTATTTAATAATAATAATATTATTATTATTTTAATTTTAGAAAAGATTACCTTTTTTAATATGGGTTCATATCAGTGGATTGACAACAAAATAGTGAAATTTTCTTATAAGAATGATTCAAAAATGACATGACGAATTGTCAAAAATAGAAAATTTGACAAAATATTTACTTTTAGATTTTATCGATAAGAAATATTTGATAGCGAAGGATATGACTTGCTATCATTAATAGAATATTTTTTTTTTTTATATAGTTGGTAAATATTTTAATTTATTTTTTATTTTTCAAAATGTTCCAATTATCAATAGTGTTTTTTTTTTCTTCTTTTTAATAAACAAAAATTGGGCAAGAAAAATTTATATATACAAAAAGATCCATCTATTAATTGAAAGTATATTTTACATTTTAATTTTTTTACTTAATACTTCTTTTGTTATAACAAAGAGAGAGAATTCTATTGATGAATACGAGCTTAACTCAAGTACATGATCTATGTGTTTTATTTGGTTCATAGTATGGTTGATTTTAAAAAAAATGCCATCATTATATAGTATGCAAAATTAATTAGGGTTTTCCTCCTTATATATATAATGTGTGAATTGATTTTTTTTATATATAAATAAAACAATATTCACATTGATTAAATCATTGTTGACATTTTCTCTAAGTAAGTTTGATTTAGTTTATACTATATTATTTGAGTGAACAAGAAACATATTTTCTTCTCAAAACCAAACAATTTGGTTCGTTGTTAACTAAAAATAATAATAAAGGTTAATTATATTTAATGAAAAGTTCAAAACCAGTCAATTTAGACGATTTGATTTTAGTTTTTTAATTTGCTCTTAATTTTTCAAGCTAATTGCATTTTATATCTCTCTACTCTTTTTTAAGTTAAAAATCATGAGATTGAGAGTTCAACCATTTATATATTATTTAAAACTAATTTATGTGTTTTGTACTAAGTAATATGGGGATTGATCTAATCATTTAAATAATTGAACTAATAATTGTGCAACTAGTTAGGCCAACATGGTGGGAACTTTGTAGTAAATGTTCTTATAATAATATAAATGGAATGAAAAAACGATATATATACAATTTCTTCAATGTTATAAATTACCAAAAATAAAAGAAAAAAAAATATTACTAGAAAACAAAACAAACTAAACAAGAAAATAATATTTATATATATATAAAAGAAAAAAAGTTTTTGTTGAGACAAAATTAGAAAAGAAGAAGAGGGATGCATGGGTTTGCCTTCCCTTTGGTAGACCATAATGAAACACAAAAGAGGAAATTAAATGAAACCCACAAATAAACAAATAAACAAATAAACACACAAATGAATGAATAATGTGACTCAAAGTGTCATTTCTCTTTTTTTATCTCAAAGGATAAAATTTGTCAACAAATATCCCACCAAATCCTCTCCTCCTCCCAATTATACACAAATAACCTTTTCAAATCATATACTCTATATAAATATATATATATAGTAAACATATTATTTTCTTCCTGATATGACTTAGTATTGTTTTTACTAACTTTTTCAAGGGTTACTTTGCTATTTTTGAATTTGTGGAGCTCCCATGAGTCATTGTTATATCACAAATGAGGTTGGCATTGTTCTACTATATATAACATATGAGTCGAATTTGATTCTATAATTCTTTCGAATCTTTTGACTGAAAATTACCGCTATGTGATATAAGTATAAAACTTTGTTGATGTCATTCATGATCTTCATCTTTGTAGTTCTATCCATGGCTTCCTTTGGCTCGGTCGTCAATGTAATTCTATCATGTATGACTTAGCTAACAATGTTCGACCATTTCAGCTTTCTATTATACCAAATTCATTATGAGCATATATATAAACACATATACATTTCAAACGTTATAGAGATCGTAAAATGTAGAGATCTAATTTTTTAGATTTTTAGTTTTAGTTTGCATGAATAATAAACGACCAAGTTTGGTTTGAAAATCTAACGTTTAAATAGTTAGAACGTACTATTGTTTTCAAGTTTTAAATTGAAAAAAATGAAATAAAAGTATTAAAGACAATTTGATTGTAAAAGATAACAATTTAATTTAAGTGCTTAATTGTAAAGAATTTTGTGAGTTTCATATATAAGATGAGATTGATTGAACTTTTTAACTTGAAAGATAGTATTGATTTAAAATTTTGAATTATATAAATTTAAACATTAAATAGTTTCAAGATATAAATTTGTATGAATCTTTAGATTTGGTTTGAAATATTTTTTATAAAACTTATAATTTGTATTAATTAAACTTTCATAATAGACTATTAAAATTGATAGGTAGACAATTCTTAAAAATAAAATAAAATCCTAATTTAGAGTGTGTTTTTGGATTGATTTTGGAAGGGTTTAATTTTTAAAATAATTCATTTTAAGATAAATTGAGGTGTTTGACATTTGTCTAAAATAAATTTTAGAAAAATAAGATTATGAAATAAATCATTTTAGAGAAAATACATTTAACCAGATTTTAGAATAAATGTTTATTTGGTGTTTAACGAGAAATTCCTTCCAAATATATATTTTTCTCTAGAAATCATGGAGACGTCAGTGAAAAACATGATCGTTCGGTTCGTGAAATGAAAATGAATTAAAAACGTTATTTATCTTATTTATATTTTGTTGTTGGAAATCAATTAATTTTTTTTTATATAATTATGTATTTACATTTCAAGATATTTGTGTTTTTAAAATTGAATTGTCCAAAATAATAATAATAATAACAACGAAATTAATATTTAGTTTCAAGTCTTTAAATATAGTTAAGCAAAAACATACATTCACAAGAATAAATATATGGTCGCATTTATTATTTTAATCATCAAGAGGTGTGACTTAGCTAGTTTGTTTGTCATCATATTCAAATAATTAGATGTATTTTAATTTTCTTTCCAAAATTGAATAGATTATTACTTGAGGTGACAATCGACTTTGAATGATTGAATGTACGAAAGAGAAATTTAAAAAGTTGATATTTAAATTTATATTTGATAGTTATTAAGGGAGCTAACCCTTATTGAATATATTAACGATATATAATTGTTACGTCCTTTCTAGTTATTATTTATCTACCTCGTCTATTCCTACGTTGGCCGAAAAAATATAGCATAAAGTCTATTTGAGGACATTCAAGTCATCTAAATTCCATAACAACCCAAAAAAATTGTAATCAATAATGGCCACATTACAATTTCTTTTTCCTTTAGGCTTATTTATGACTTTGATTACTTAAACTAAATATCATTTAAACTTACTTTTCCTCCTAACGAAGAAATTGAAAATATCGTCATTTTAAGGGCAGAAACCGCCAATTGATTCCGACCGACGGCCGTGCTTTGATCAACTGAAATTTTTGCAATCAGTAATTATAAATACAAAGCCAAAAAAATTAAGTTTTGTTATATTTTATATAAAAAAAAATTGCTAAATTTGAAAACTACTCTTTCTTAATTTTTGAAAACTGAAATTTGGTATTTGAAAATATTTTTTTAGAAAAATAGATAAGTAAAATCAAATAAAAATGGATCAAAAGGAGCCTTTTAACTTCTAATTTTGTTTTTAATAAGGTGTTGATAATGTAGTGATCACAATTTTTGTAGGGTTTAGGGTTTAAAGTAATTACACAAATAGAAAAAATTAACAAATTATTTAGATAATAAAATTTATTACATGTGAAGATAAAATTTATTAAACTTAATTTTTCTATAAAGATTAAAATGTACCGTTTTTATAATTTTTTTTTTTATCTATGATATATCAATTTAAGTTTTATGAAACTTAAATTTTATGATTTCCTTTTTCATTTTGTGGTTAAGTAAACTATTGATGATTATATAATTTAATTAACACAATAGATTTGGGCTTTACCTTTTGCCTAAAATTTGATACAAAAAATTCTTGAAAAAATAATTAAAGGTTGATTGTACTTTTGGTTGTATTATTTTCTTTCTCAAAACCAAACTGATAAAATCGCACATGCCAATTTTATTCGAGCTTCTCACCTGCCCTCAAAACCCTAACTACCTCTCAATTTTTATAAAAATTCAAACAGATCTTCAAACTTTTACACTCAGTTAGTACATTTTGTGTAGTTACCTTCAAGATTAGGAAGCCAAATAGTTAAACTACCTATTTTATTTCACATATTTACTTCTCCCATTATATTAATTTATCAAATCTACTTAATTAACAGTGAGAAGAAACATTTAAAGCTTGTGCATGTGTTATCGAAACTCACTAATATGCACAATTAAAAATATTGATTATGACTCCTAAAACTGAGTTTCGCTTAACGATATTTAACATATATAGTCTTACTCTCTAGAGGGCGAAAATTAGATCTCTCATCATGCAGTTGTTAAACTTGATTTTTATAAAAAGACATGATATGATCGTTTTTTTCTCTCGTTCGTGTACTTGCCTTTCTTCTTGTATCATGATCAAAAACCCAATGTAATGATTATGATACAAATGATTAATCTCGGCGTAGCTATAAAGATGAGCCAAACATTCCATTTTGGACTTTGTTGGTGATTTACTTATAGGAAAAATTGACATATAGTTTCCATTTTATTTCTAACTTTAATTTCATTTTATCCCTTAGTTTCAAACGTTATAATTTTTACCTTTTGAAGTTTGAATTTTGTTTCATAGTTTAGTTTATAAGTTTCAAAATTTATCTTTCTTAGTTTTTAGTGTTAATGGCTATAATTATAATTAATTAAGTTTCATGGTGCATTACTAATAAAAATTAATTGTAAATTTTCATGTCATAAATATTATAATAATAAATGAACATGTGCAATTAGTATACTATAAGCTATATGATATTATAAATATATAGAATTTATAGCAAAAAACACAGATGTTCATAAATTAATAAAAATAACATTATATTTGAGATCTAACCTAATTGAGGATGGTTAAACTAAGATTCAAATTTGATACCCAAACACAAATATATCCAAAAAACACACAAAAATATAGCTTAAAATATAAATTAATTTTCTATTGACTTATAATTTTCAACATTTTGTTTTTAGATGATTGACAAAAGAAAAAGGAAAACACCGAGGAAGCATCGGATTAAAAAATGAAAAAATGAAAAAAGGAAGGAAGGAAGGAAACCCTAAGAATGATTGAAAATACTCTATGAAAGTAGCTTGAATTTTTTGGTACAATGAAGATGCTGACATGTAGTAGATGTAAGTTGGGTAATTGACCCTGAAGGAATCAAATTATGTTATAAAGTCCATTAAATAAATTTGGAAATATGAACTAATGTCCAAAAGTAGAATGGTCCTGAAAATCCTTTAAAATATGCTTCCAAAATTAGGTCTTCTTCAAACTGTCAGCCGTTTTAATTTAATTTATATACATATACATATTAACATTATTTATTTCTTTTACATATTCTTTTTCTAAACTAATCAATTCTAAGGGGTCACCATCTTCTCACTTATTGATCAAACCTATTAATTCTTTATTAAACCAAATAATAAAAGTCATGGTGTCCCTACCTTAGTTGATGCACTATTATTATCTCATATATCTTAATTCCTAATTAATTAAGCACTGATCAAGATGCAAATCATATTAACTGAAAAATCACACTAACTACCTTCTTGTTTTGTCAAAGTTGGCTAGGGTTTGTTTATGAAGGTGTGAGTTTAGCCGTCTTAACCCATGTGTTCATCTTCTTTGTTTCATGGGTGTCTTTTTGACGATTCAGAGCGTTTTTTTCTTCTTATTCTTCTTTAAACTTTGAAAAAGTGTTTAGATTTTTTGGTATTCATGTTCTTATTGGAGAGACATGTGTCATGTGGTTGTGGTTGAGGTAAGCTCTTTGAATGAATTGCATTTTTCTAAAAACCAATAGTTAGTTTAGGTTTTGAATTAATTTATGTACCAAATATAGAAACTACATTCAAATTTTAGAGATTAAAATACAAAAATGTATATATATATATATATATATATATACACTTGGATTTAATGATTATTTGTTTGAATTATTAAAATTCCTAGAGATGGAAACTAAATTCTGAAACAACAACTCACCATAAAGGCAAACATCTATTATTTTGAATATAATACAAAGCAGAAATTCAGTGATGTTTATAAATAAGATGAGATATCAGAAAACAGTTCTGACACTCTCTGGGTGTTTCTTTCTTTCATGGAAATTAATTATATAAACACATTGAGGAAATTAATCTTCCCACAGAAATAACACACATTATTTTAGTAATATCCAAAGAATATTAATTACTCATCGACCTTTTTGCTCCCCAACTCTTACATTTTTTTATTATCAATAATATTTTTTAAATTTTCTAAAAAAAAAAAGAGGAAGAAAATTTAACGTTCTTTTTTAGTTGTGGGATAATATATGTATATGGATTAGAAATTAATTGAAATTTCGATTTTAAATAATCATGATATATAATATTATTTTTAACCTATAAATCAAATGATGTTTAAAATAAAAAAGTTGTAGATGTCAATGTCTATCTCAAATGAAAAACGATAAAATGGAAAAAAAAATTAAAGAAGAAGACTGTTTAAGTATTAGAGATCTCGATTAAATATCTTACAAAGAGTCATAATGCATTAGGATTAAGAGGATAAGATGGTTTATTTATCCTACATATTATGATTAGATTTTGATTGAATAAATGATTAGTTGATATTTGATTAACTATTGGTATTTTTATGTGAAAAAGATGGATAAAATATGGGTAATTTTGATTATAAAATTTTCTAAGAATTTCATGTCTTTTGATGAAAAGATTTTCTTTTTCTGCTCATCTTGTTTGGCTTTTGCCTCCAAAGGTGAGATCTATAGTTTCCAACACGAAATGCATGGAATTGGAGAAGGAAAGAAAAAGAAAAAACTCAATAATGAAAGAAAAATTGATATAGTAAATATAACACATTATTTTGGAATTGTGTAAATATAACAAAATTTTCACTTATAAAAATATTTTCCCTCCTAAATTTGTTATTATTTCTAAACTATCTTCCAAGTAACTTATTTTTCTTTCTCTTTTTAATGCTCTATTTATTATTTATTTATTCTCTTACTTTTTAATACCCTAATTATTTGTTTATTTTTATACTAAAAAAATTATTTATTCTATTTTAGAATATCAATAGGACAATAATTGTAATATGAAATATAATGATCGTTGATTCGATGTGTATTTTGTATCATTATCAAGTATATCAACAATATATTGTTAAATCGTATCAGTAAATTGAATCATTATCAAATATATGAATCAAGTTTACAAGTGTATATCAATAGTATATCCAGTGTATAAGTAGGACTTCAAGCATATCAAGTGTATTTAATCAGTCAAATGTATAAGTGAATAATACTAAGTGTATCTGTAGTGCATCAGATGTATCAAACATATCATGTACATCAAACAAATCAAATTTGTTGAGTGTACCAATGAAGCATAACAAGTTTATTAGCAGTGTATCAAACTTTCAAAGCCTAAGGGGTATCAAGTGTATCAAGAAAAAATCAAGTGTAATGAGACGTATTATAATGTGTATCAAGATGTTTCAAGTGTGTATCAAAAGGTATCGAGTGTATCAAAGAGTATCAGGTGCATCAAGTGTATCAATCAAATGTACAAGAAGTATTAGGTGTATCAGACGTGTATAAGGCCGTGTATCAAACATATATTAGTAACGAGAACATTTGTGACATTTTACCTATTGATGTATAGGCTAAGCTTTGTTTTTGCTATTTTCGCAAATAATAAAGTGTGTGCGCTATGAACTTAATTATTATAACCTATTTTGTCATTCTTACAAATGCCCCATGATGAAACTATATAGTTTGTAAGAATCTTAAAGTTAGGGTTCCTCCCACATGAACATAGGGATTTTGTTGCAATTATGATAACACAAGGGACCAAATAATAAACCAAATACGCCATAAATTTAAAAAAAAAAAAAAATTCTCTAAGACCTTACTTTGAAGAAAAAGTGTTTTTCAATGACAAAGCTTCTAAAAATAGTAATAAATATTGCAAAATATTATAATGTATCTAGACAATGATAAATTTGGATATTTTGTAAATATTTATGTTCATATACGTATTTAAAAGTAACCTTATTTTTAATATAATACTAAAATTCCATATATATACAATACCAGTAATTTATGATGATACTTTATTGTTTCTATTACGTTTATTAAAATTAAATCAACATACACTTCAACAAACAAACAACTAAAAGTCTTGCTGGATTAATTACTATTAATTTTTATTTTTTTCTAAAACAAATTAAGTTTATAAACGTAGTTTTTATCTCAAAATTAAACTCTTGTTTTGTTATTTTATTCTCGACAACTCCAAAATCAAAAATTTAAAACTAGTTAGAAAAAAAATTAACTTTCAAAATAAAAGATATATATTGAATATATTAAAATACATTAAATGTAAATAAGCATTATAAAGAGACAGTTTCAGTACCAATAATCTTGACTCTTTTAAAAGAGTTGAAGAAACCAAAAAAGAAACAAAATATTTTTTAAAAAAGAAGAATAATGAGAACATTAATCATTAGTTAAAAACTTTATATTTCAAAAATGGAAAAGTGAAAAGAAAAAAGATAAAACAAAATAATTGGTGAACATATCAAAGTAAGTTACAAAGTTAAAAATGGTTGTTGATAAGCAAGCTTTATTTTCAAATTAATTTTTAGAAAATGAATATTGTGCACAATTATAAATATTTAATGATTATAATTAGTCCATACTTTTGTGACAAGTGATTATAAAGGATAGTAATTAATTAATAAAGTCATAAACAAGTAGTCAAAGCGAAGCCTAACCACCAAGCATCAATAAGTAAACCCATATCCTAATGTTTCACTCAAACTCCCTATTTTCTTCTTCTTCTTTATTTTTTTTTTTAATTTTATTTTTCGTTTTTAAACTCGGTTGTTTTTTCTATTTTCATCTTTAAATTTTAAACATCGGAAAGTTTCTATGAAGTAACTTTCAATATTTAGATACTAGATTCAAATTTATAATATCAATTAAATTGATAATGATAAATAACCACCTAATTTAATCTAAAGTATTTTATATGTCAACACAAAAACTAATGAACGCGCACTCGAATCAAATAAACTAAAAAACTAATTGTGTTATGTCTTTTTTCCACTAAGACTCAACCTTTTCACGAAATTGGAATCTTGAAGCAAATTACAAGAACATTGAGTAGAATAAAAAAACATAAAGCTCGTATATTGATGTTAACATCCATGATAAGATGAAAATAAGATTAATTAAGAACAACTAATGTAGAAAATAAACTCTAAAAAAATTGTAAACAAATATTTTCATGATTAATTAATTTAATGAATATAATATATGTAGAATGTCTAATTATCTAAATATAAAAGTCACACCATTATTTAGTTAAATATTTTTTTCAAAAAATCTAAAATTAAAGTAAGTCATTCTTTAAATTTTAGAGGGATGGAATGATATGAAATGAAATAAAATACAAAATTTAGTAATCCATATAAGATTTGAATGTTTTTTCATTCCTCCATTGTTATATAAAAAAAGTACATTATTAATTACTACAAAACACTATTTCATATTTCCAATTAAAGTCATTTTAAATAATGATGAAAAACTTACTATTATTCTTTACTTTTTTCAACTTGACTACTATCATAAAATTATAATTTCAAGATTTGATAAATATTATATTTAAAGAGAGAGAAAACCCCAAATTAATTAAGTATAAACAGATTAATATTGGACATCAAACAAATCAATCTAACTCAGTACCTTTTATTTCCAGACAACTTAATGTACTTCTACACTTAAATATTCAATCCTAAGAATAAATTTCATGGATGAACTTTGACGTTTGTATTAATTTAAACCCTAAAAAGGTTGTATTAATCCAAAACCTCGAACTAATAATTGTATCGAATTAGTCCTCACACTTCTATAAGTGTATCATGTATTAATATAGACCTTCAACTTAAATGTATGTATCAATTTAGACATTTCGTTATATTTTACTTGAATGAACTTATAAAAGTCGAGAGTTTAAATTGATATATATATATAGGAAGAAAGTTGAGGGATATAATTGAATTATATTTGTTGTTAATGTTTTTTTAAAAGTAAGAAATTCAGCCTGTTTTGAATAAATTATTTTAAAGTCAAATCTCAACAGTTACGTGATTATTCTCATTCCTATGCTTTGTCCAACTTTTTTTATGCAAAAATACATGGAAATTAAGATTTTTTAGCATATAATAAATAGATATCATTACATAGCCTAAATTTCTTTGGCTAATAATCTAAACTGTACTTGTGAATTTAATACACCCGTACCCAATCTATATTCGTCAAGAAATACCTGCAATACATATGTAATTCTCTAGTTCTATTTTTTTTCAAATCATGATTTATAGCATATAATAAATAAAAACTTTCAAATTACTTTCGACTTTAAATTTATTGAATCAATATATTAGTATAAACAATAATATATATATACAGTAATAGTGGGAGTAATACAGTAGTTGCAATTTCTTGTATTAATTGCTTGAAAGATGCATAAATGATTGGAGGACGTATGGGAACTCAATTTAATCAATTGTTGTTTAATAAAGAAATGAAAATCTAGAGAGAATGATGTAGTTCGTTCTTAATAGATATTAGCAACAACAAATGATAATTAATATTTCAAAAAACATTATGTTTAAATTTTATTAATACTTGAATTGGGTAATTAGTAGAGAAATCTCATGATTAATGTAAAATTAATCAAACATATCTTTTTTGTTTAACAAAATAAGAAGATATCATGAAAACATATTTTTTAATTAATTTTATTTTTAAAAAAAACGAAGATACCAAATTTCTTAATATCAAGATTTGTATTAATTTTTGTTATATGAGTATTACAAATGACTAACAAAATAAATTGAAAAAATTACAACATTTAACATAAAAACACTCTCTAATATATTAACCTTTATATCCTAATAATTACAAATTATATCTTTAAAAAAAAAAAAGGTTATGTCTCTCAAATTAGAGAGTTTAAATAACACTCTTCTAACTTTCTAAGTCAATACATTTACTGTATTCACCCAAAATTTAATGATGCATTTTTTTTTTTGTTTCAAAACAATTTAAATGTATTTAAATTAAATCGTACAAATTACACTATTGGATGAAAATATTTAGGAAATGTAGTAAAGTTTTTGAAGTTTATTAATGTCTACGAATAATGAGTATGAAATTTTGCGTCGTTTTGTAAATAATTGGAAAAGGATGGGAAGGAGAGGAGAAGGTATTATTGCAATTAAATTAGTCATAAATGAAAATTAAGAAGCGTGGGAAGAAGAACATGAGAAGGTTTGAAGGCATGAGAGTTTGTTTGTGTGAAGATGACGCAAAAGCGTGCGAGGAGTTTTCTTTTTAAGAAATTTTATTAAGAAAAAAAAAGGGGAAGGGAAGGGAGAGAACAGAGGAAAGGGCTGCTCCCACACACAAAACTTCCGACCTTACATAAAAGTGAAAAGAGAGAGACAGAGTCCCTCACTTTTCTTCTCTCTGTTCTTCTTTTTCTTTTTCTTTTTACCCTTTTTTTTCTCCTTTGCTTCCACTCTCACTTCATTTCTTTTCTGCTCAGGGAGCATTCACACAAATACCCACTTCCAAAATCAACCTATTACATGCTCTGTTTCTGTTTCCACTCACAAAACTTTCTTTAACTCAATTCATATCAAGAAAACAAATGGAGGGTTTGATTATGAATCATGAAATGAAGCCGCTATCTAAGTTCAGGAGGATTTGCGTGTTCTGTGGTAGTAGTCAAGGCAAGAAGAGAAGCTACCAGGATTCCGCCATTGAACTTGGCAAGGAATTGGTAAAAGAAAAAAAAGATAAAATCTTCTTCTGTTCTTTTTTTTACTCTATTTTCGATCCATTTCCTTTTTCTCTGTTCAAATGATTATTGGGGGTGTTTTGTTTTTCATGTTGCTAGAGATTGTTCTGCATTTCTTTTTAAATGTTTTGGTGAACTTTATGTGTATATTGTTTGTTTTGAATTAATAAATCCTTTGTTTTCTTTGTTTTCCATTGACGTTCAGTTGGGTTGTGTTGTGATTGTGTCCACAACGTGTTTGTGATTATGCTTGATCATGACCCTTTACTTATCTTCTTCAACTTTGATATTTCCTCTCCCATTTCCCATCAGAAACTTAAATTGCAAAGAAAATGCATGAATATCTCAGTTGGGTGACAGTTTGTTTCTTCTGAAATTTTATCCACATAGGCTTCTCATACATACATTCAAAGTAAAAGGAAAGAATCCCATTTCATAAAATGAAACTCTCGAGTCATTGGAGATGATGAGTTTGGTTTCTGATGTTTTTAAGGTTTCAAGGAACATTGATCTGGTCTACGGTGGGGGCAGCATTGGCCTGATGGGTTTAGTTTCACAAGCTGTTCATGATGGCGGTCGGCATGTCATTGGGTATGCCCACATTTTTTTTTTAATTACTTCCATTGGTCCCTTTAAGGTTGTTTTTATGATTCTATTTTTGGGTTCTTCACCATTACAAGTTTTCTACTGTACTGACTTTTGTCGTGTTACTGTTCTGGTCCAGAGTTATACCCAAGACACTCATGCCTCGAGAGGTATGTCCGTTAACCTAGCAGTCTCGTAAAGTTTTCAACCTTTTTTCTCTACTTATTTAGTTATATTAAAATGAAGGACTCTTCTTCTTTCTTGTTCATTAATCCGATTTTGCATTTATTTATTCCTACCCTTTCTTCTTTATGATACTTTTCCCACTTACTTCTGCTTTTTAGTTTTTTATTAGCTTTTTTGTTATCTTCTTTTTTTTCCCATCTTTACTCCTCTCTCTCTCGTTCTCTCTCTCTCTCATTTATTACTTCTTTTTCCAGTACGTTCTTCTGTGTGGCTCAAGATCTGTATTTTTCTTATGCTTGGGGGCCTTTTCCATGATACTGCCATCACTATAGTTAGAACTTGTAGCTCTCTGATCCTTTCTAAACCATCTCAAACCTTACACTGATTCATGAAGATTTTAATTTTTTTTTCTTGCTTTACAGAGCTTCATTTTGCATTCAGCCCATGTCATGATAACAGACAAATAACTACAGAAATTGGAGATTATCTCCGGATCAAAACTATTTAGATTTGATCTCCGGATCAAAACTACTTAATTGGAGATTAACTCCTCTCTCTCGCTCCTTTTCTCTCTAACCTATTCTATTACACGGTTTCCTTTTGCAGTTGACTGGTGAAACTGTAGGGGAGGTGAAGGCAGTGGCAGATATGCATCAAAGGAAGGCAGAGATGGCAAAGCATTCAGATGCTTTTATTGCCTTGCCAGGTGATATATAAAGCCTGCACTTTAACATTTTCCACTTGCACTATTAACTTCTTAAG
Source organism: Cucumis hystrix (assembly GCA_025688845.1). NCBI lineage: Eukaryota > Viridiplantae > Streptophyta > Magnoliopsida > Cucurbitales > Cucurbitaceae > Cucumis > Cucumis hystrix. The sequence continues at coordinate 26,154,269 of CM046886.1, forward strand.
TTTACTCTCTCAATCAAACCAAAAGTGCTCATCACCTCCTTTTGCTTTTACTCATTTTGGCATTCAACATTGACCAAAAACCCATCATTAACTTATCTTTCAAAACTTCCCCTCTCTTCCCCCACCCCCACCCTTCTCTCTCTCTCTCTCTCTCTCTTTTTTTTTCCCTTTCTTTTTACTTGACTGTTAAGTTACTATCATAGCATTTCAGAAACAAACAAAACAATTAGGCTATGTTGTCTGACAGTCAGTCAAAAGCTCTTAAAAGCCTTCTTCCTCTTTATCCTCCTTTTGTTCCCTCCTCTAAACCAAAACACGCAATCGTCATCTTGTTATCTTTTTTCCATAATTTGACCCTTGTGCTTCTGCTTTCGGTGCCTGTCTTTCTATACCCTTCTTAGTTTCACTGATCAAGCAAAATTCAATTCCAAATATCTCCAGACAAACTTTTTTTTTTTCCATTTCTTCCAAACAAATTATGTCACTATCTGTATTGATGGCATTGTGCATTTATAGCACCTGTGGCAGCCATGTTTTTAAGAAACCATCATTGACCTATCAATATCAGACACTGAAAAAGATAGTTTCTTAAATAGTTTAAGCTGTGGGCAGCTATGCCTTTCTTCCAAAATCCGATCCATAGCTTCACTAGTTCTGTATCTTCTATGTACGGTTTTTAAAAAAAGGTTACTTGGACTCACTTTGCTCAATGGTCCTTACTAACTATAGGGAATTATTACGTACCCTTTCTGAAAACTCTCTGTCCTTAATTGCTTCGTTTTAGAATTTCAAAATATTTTGATGTCCTTTCTATCATCTAAACGTTCGCTGATGTGTTATCAAAATATTCCCCCTTTTCTACTTCAACTGCAAATCTAAATCTCTGAGGCTTTGAATCATATTCTAATCGATTATGTTGATGTTTAAGTTAAATATTACATGGAACCACATCTCAGAGTTTAAGAATTCCCATATCATCACAGCTGAAGGGTAGTAGTCCATTAAATATAATTACAGGAAATGGATCATCTGAATCATTTTGTACCTGCAACATAGGTAGCTATAGAAGCATAGAAAGGAGATGGATATTAATCAGCTGAATTTTTTTTTCCAATCATATGAATGCTTGCAGGTGGCTATGGGACTCTAGAAGAACTACTTGAAGTCATAACCTGGGCTCAACTGGGAATTCATGACAAGCCAGTCTGTGCTCCTTATTTTTGTTAATTCAAAAATTTATTTCGCCTTACTTTGTCTGTGCTGTGATTCGGTTAGCTTTGATAGTTACTGAATATGATCAAAACGAACACTGAAATCTGTAGGTGGGACTGTTGAATGTTGATGGATACTACAATTCACTACTGTCATTTATTGATAAAGCTGTCGAGGAAGGATTTGTCAGTCCAAGTGCACGCCAAATTATCGTATCAGCGCCAACGGCGAAGGAGTTAATGAAGAAGTTAGAGGTATTATGATATACCAAAACTATAAAATATAGCATATATTCATACATCTTGCTCTTGAAGTTTACTGGTCAATTAGAGAATTTAAACCAATCCTATGTGTCTTTGTTCATTTTTGTGTGTACTGTTTGTGTTGTAGGAGTACGTGCCTTGCCATGAAAGAGTTGCTTCACAGCTGAGTTGGGAGATAGAGCAGCTTGGTTACCCTCAAAATTGTGATATCTCCAGGTGATTATTATTTCTGAAGAGATAATGGGTGAAGGAATTTTTGCAAATGGAGGAGGCTACTACGAAATTCTATCGCTATTATTTCCCATTTTGTGGAGGAATCTTTTTCCTCTTGTTTTTTTTTTTTTTGTAAATTATTCCATTTCAATGTCAAATTATGAAATAGCCTCTACATTTAATTGTTGAAACTTCTCATATCCTTGAAAAGTTGTAAGTATAGAATTCTCTGATGAAAATTCACCACCTTCTGTGGCAACTTATATATATATATATATATATATATTGTGCCTTGTTTTGGTATCATTATTTTTCTCTTTATAAGCAACTTGAGTTTGGTCTTTAGTTTTTCTACTGACTGAATTCAATAAATAACAGCGTTTGTGATAGATGTGTATTTTGAAAACTATTTTTTAATTGTCATCTAAATGGTGAAATTTTGAAAATAATATTTATATGTTTTTAGGTATATCAAGAATTTGGATTTGAAATTATAATTTTTTTGTAAAAAAAAAATTTCAAATTCAAAACTAATTATTTAATTTTGGTATATACAAACTTGTTATATTTTTGTTAAATTAGTTCACAATGTTTATGCTCCATTTAGTATTTAGTCACTAACTTAACTACCATTCATTTTATGATTTATATAATCATATTATTACATTTTGAAACACTTCAAATAAAAAAATTTACAAGCAAACACATATCTTAAAAAAATTAGATGATAATAAAAGTTGTACCAAAAGTATTCTACACTGTGAAGACTCATTAAATTCGATCCATCTATGCAACTACTCGCTGACCCAAATCCCCATCTTCATTATTCTGTGAAGCACTGACAGAGGTTGTTTGTTCCATTATATCATCTGGCTTTGGGATGCATGGCTGTGATTTTCTTCCAAAACCAAGCTTTTTTGGAATAAGACTCCAACTTTTCTTTGTCTTAACCACCTTCTCAAGCTCCATTTTCATTCCTAAACACTCTCTTTCAAGCTCTGAAACTCTCTCTTTTACATCATTTCCACCACCACCCTCCTCCATTGCCTTTGAACAATCATTCTTTGGAAGTTCAAGGTTTCCGTTCGGATGTTGCGAGTTCTCCAGATTCTCAGAAACAAAAAACCAACCTGATATTGATGTTCGTAGTCGAAGCTGCTCGAAGAAAAGAACTTGGACGATTACTCGAAGAGGTAGCCTCTCGTTTTGCGCCGCGTGTGTACTTGCTTCTAATGATAGCTTTTGGCAATTCATCAATCTACATAGCTGCTCCCTTTCTGAATCTGAAAGCCAAGGATGGGCCTGAACAAGTTGTAAACGACCATCAGCCATTAAAAGATTCACAACCAAACACCATAGTATATCTCACCCGATGACCTGAGATTAGATGAATGGCTAATTTAGTAAGATCTATATTGTTATTATTCATTCTTCTTTTACCAATATCATGAATGATTACTCCACAAAGGTTTAAACTTTAACCAGATTACAAGATGTCAGTATCTACAGGCTAAAGTAGAAGATTACTCTCAGTTCTAGGAATTGAGTTATATGCAAGGTGAAGAACATGAACTTGATGTAAAAGGTAGGGGAAAATAAATCTTACTTTTAGGTACACATCAATGGCATGATAAATTCCATCATCTAATGGCCTGGCATAATCAGGGATCGCAGCAGCAAGGGACTGAAATTTTGGCAACTTCAGGTTCACATCGGGAGCTACCTCTGCAAGATATCCATCCACCAGATTGGCCACCATTGTCATCGGGGTCAGTGTATCCGTTCCGCTGACCATCTTCCCCTCCTCAACTATGCAAGGAGAAGATGCAATTGGAGCATGGTATATCGACATAAAATGGTCAAGAATTCTCTGAATGCAATCGATATCATAAAGAGTTTCCACTGTATATCCCATGTTAGGTATGAGCAGATCAACGAGCAAAGCTTGATCCAATTGACTGCCTATTTTTTTCTCCAAAATTTCCCTACATGATGGACTAGCATGCAAAATCATAGCAGTTCTAAGAAGCCTAAGTAGAAAGTTGGTTGTGGTGACACCCTTTACACTTGGTAGTAAGCCCACAAGCTCCTCAAGTAGGAATCTTTGATCTACCTCAGAATTTGTAGAAGCTGTGATTCCTGACCCAACATGATTCATATCATTGAAACTCAATTGATTGTTGATTAAGGGGATATTCTTCTTAGCATAATGTATTAATGATGCAGCTATACTCTCAGATTTCAATCCTTTAGCTTCAACAGACAAAATCAAAAGCTTGTACAAGGGAAATCTAAGAAATGCCACATCCTCATACCACCAATCTTCGCCGGTTGGTTGGGGCTTTGTGGTAGAAGAAATCCCATTCCATAGAACAGTCCCATTGGGGCTTCGGACATTTTCCTGCCCCTTCACTGGCCAATTGAACAACTGTGGGTCAGCACAAGCTTTGATAGCCAATGAATCAATACATCTCGAAACAATGTGAACCTCTTCTGCGTATGATCCAACTTCTTCACAAGTTTCAAGAGCTTTAATTGTATCTGTCCAATTACCAAAGACCTCATTGAGGAAAACCTCCGTTTGAGAAATCAAATTCCCTTCTCCATGCTCTTCAGTCATTTGGAGGTATTCAGCTGCACATCTAAGGCTAACTATATTCAAAGAAGTGAGCTCTATTTTAACATCATAGCAAAATTTAGCAACAAGTTCAAATGCTTTGGCACCACCAGGAATATCATGAAGTTTCAGAACGCAGCCAGATTCATCCTCGTTAGGAAGCTGTTCTATAAGCTTCTCTAGAAACCCACTTTTAGAAAGCAAAGGAAACTGCAGTAAACACCAAAACAGAGATGGAAAAACCAACTTAAGCGCAATGCAATGAAATTCATCGATCTATTCACTCGATGGCAAAAACTGATGGAAAATCCAAAACAAACAGACCTTGTGTAGATGAAAAGACATATCTCCAACTTCAATTGTAACATCGCTGGGTAACCCACTTGAGCAAAGCCTAATAGGAATGAAGAAAACCAAAAAGATTAATGAGATCAAATCAAATGGATCAAAACAAAAAAACAGAATCATATAAATTGGCATTACAGAATCAATCAATGCAAACAAGAGAAACATCATTTATAATCAAAATAACAAAAATGGGGTACCAAGTTTGGCCCTCGCGATGAAATGCTTCGGGTTTAATGCCTAATTTCATGGTTGCCATGGATGGTGATGGGAAGAAGAAGGGGAAGAGAAAGATCAAAACATGAAGAGAAATGGGCAATGCAAAAGAGATTATGAAGGGAAAAGGAGGAAATTGTAAGAAAATGACAAGAGATTTAGAAAAAATATCATAATTCCTAGATGATCGTAAGAATGTGTGAATAGAAGATTTAATTTAGCGAGTCTAAAGCAAGAAGTCAAGTGTAAAAATGGAGAGCGCTTCCAATGGCGAACTTCACTTTCATTCACATTTACAACACATCATCATCATCACGAACAATCAACTAAAATATTTTTCTTTATTCTTTTTCTTTATTTTTATTATATCAAATCATATTGCCATCTTGTTCTTTCTTCAAATGTAAAATAGGTCCTTTTTTGTCCTTTATCCAAAAAAAAAGTGTTCATAACATTTATCTATTTACATCTCACTTTTTTTGTTGATATAATATTCATTATCCTTCATGTTTCAATGCGAGGTGAACTGAAACGACGTGAATATTCAAGTTTTCATTTTAGATCGTTAATACACCCTTTCAGATTCCAAATTTTGTCCAAAGGTGAAAAGCAATGATGTAATTTCTGTGGATATTTTATTTAGATAACAAGCAAAGTTGAAGGGAAAATAAATAAATAAAACACCGACCCTCCCTCCATTCTGTTTCAAAGTTTGTAAGCATATGAGAAAACGAGGGAGAAAAGGTTGGAAGGAAGTAATACAATACTATTGTTGGTTAATGTCTTTTTCTTGTTCTAAACATACTATTTTCAGATTAGTATCCATAACTATCTTAAATATCATTATTCAACCACTTGTTCCTATGTTTATATTTCAATTTGCAATTTTGTAACTAATGTCACTCATTTAGTTGTATTAGCTTCATCAATATTGATGTCTTCATTTTAAAGAAAATTTCTATCAAAATATTAATAAAATATATTCTATGGATATTTCTGAAAAAAAATTAAAATTTTAAAAATAAGTTTAAATTAGAGGATTTTTCAAAATAGAAAAATTGGACAAATTATTAACACTAAATTTATTGTCAAATGTTTTATTTTTTACAAATTTCTTTTAAAAAATTAGTAAATAAACATTTTTTTTACTTTTAAATAAGTAAACGTATCTATAACCTATATTGTAGATTTGTTAGTGACACTTTAATGTTTATTTTGTATATTTTGTGGATTTTTCTACGATAAAAAGAAAATATAGATTCGCTAAACGTAGAAAAGTTCCTTTTTAACAAATAAGAATCATTTGGTTTAAGTTTTTTATACATTTCGGAAAATAAAATGATGCTTAGAACCAATTAATTTATTAATATATTTAATGAAATCAAAATGAGTAACTCAACTAAACTAATATAGTATTTGTAATTTTATACTATCAATTTTGAGGCCACAACACCAATTCAAATTAACTCTTTGAATCGTATGAATTGTAAGGGGAGAAGAAAAGAGTAAAACCCTAGGTTCCAAATTCTAGAATTGTTCTACACCTAAACTTTTACATACTCTGGATTCATGAAGGAGAAGCTCCTCCATGGTGTTTTTACCTTTTAGTTACTGCTTTGATTGTAGCTATCCACATTTGTCATTCCCATGCCAGCAGAATCCTCAGAAGTGAAAGTCGAGTTGATGATATCGCGACGATTCCACAACAATCTCTTTTCCTACAAACTCCAGACAACAAACAGAATAGAGAGACCTACAAAAATCACAACCTGGAGTGACCGACCTTCATTAGTTTTATCAATTTGGTTTAGTACTTCCCATCACAAGCCATAGCCAAGCAACCTCTGTGATAGACGTTTTACAATTCAAAAACAATGTTAGTATGTACCCTTTTCGCTTCGGTGTCTGTTGATTAGCTTTATTGAGAGCCACATCTTGACTTCTCGGCCTCTAGCCTTCGCTGTAAAGCATCCACTTGTGTGCGGAGAGCAAAGTTTTCCTGAAATTTTTTTGACATGTTTGAGAGATAAAAGATGTGGGACAAAATTTTAGTTCTGAAATCATTTCCAAATTTTTTTGAAGGAAGAACTCATTATTTAGTTAACATCAAAGGGATTACCTCTTGCATCTTTGTTAGCTTCTCATTGATTCTAGCAGCATCCCCCACCTTCTCAAACGATACCTTAAGCTGCTAAGTAGAATTGTACACAATCATTGGTCAAATACAAAAATGTACAAGCAACTTACAGCCTCATGGTGTTAAATTCAAGAGTTTTGACCCCTTTAATAACCATTTGAATTTGGCTTTTTGTTTAGTTTTTGGAAATCAATCTTATTTCCTCTCAATTTCCTACCATAGTTCTTTAAATAAGAAAGTAATTTAGAGGCGGAAGGAATGTTTATACACTTTAATTTTCAAAGACTAAAATCCAAAATTAAATAGTTACCAAATTAACTTTATGTCTTCCTAACATTCCTCTCACTTGTAGATTTCAAGATTACGGAGATCCAACAAGTGATATCAATAGTAATTGAAAAGGAATTCACATTGCCATGTTTGAATACTAAATGATCTAATATCATGTTAAATTATCTAAAACCCAAAAGCTTAAGCTAAAATTAAACCAGTTACTTTCAAAACAGCATCTTACTACTGACAAGAGATCAACAATGTGAGAAATATTTCAAAGTTCGTGCTGCCAAGAACTGGGCTCTTGTTCAATACACAAGCATTTCTCATATTCAGCGTCAAACAAGTTTTTTTTTGGCGGTTGACAATGCAAGACGTTATGAATCTTTTGATTGGAAAGCCGTAAATCATAGGAGCAGCAACAAGATAAACAAAATTCAAGCATGTGCCCATTAAACAACCGGTTTCAGAGAAGTAATTGCATCAATTTTAATAAAACCATTCCGCCGAATCAATGCAATGAGAAACAAACTCTATTGAATTCATCAATTTTCTTGGCAACTTAACCCTAGAGTACTGACCTGGTTTAGTTCACTTTTACATCTATTAGCTCTATCTAGTTCGTTATCGTACATACGACGCCATTCCGCAGATTCATCCATTGCCTCCCGGTTTGCAAGATCGAACTGCCGTCTGAATGATCCGTAAACGATTAAATTAAAGCTAACCGATAATCTCACTGAATTTTACATTACGAAGTTCCGAAAACGCGAATTAAGAGACACCGGTACCATTTCCTAAAATTTCAGACAAATTTTCGCAACAAGAACCAACAAAACGAGAAAAACGAACAAAAAATGGAAAATCCAAACCTGAGAAGTTCGGCTTCATCGGCAGACATGGAATAGTCGATGGTCCAAAGCTTCATGTACACCACCAATCCTAAGAACATCGCCACCGTCAAACCTATCAAGATTCGCTTCCGATCACTGCCCATATTTCCTCTTCCTTAGTCAATGGCCGATGAAATCGACGGCAACAATCTCGAGGTTGGAGGCCGGAGGAAACTTCTCACTGTTGACAAAAACTCTAGCGCGGTTAGCCCGTTACGAATAATTGGGCCCAATATCTCTGTACCAGACAAATTCTCGGCCAATTTGGCCCAAATAATCTCAATATGTAAACCTCTACACATTTTTTAATCATCCAATTTTCACACAATCCTTTTAAGTATAAACAATGGGTCGGTATTTGAATAGAGACCTCTTGTCCTTGAATACATATAAAACTTACTAAAATAAAATATTGGAGACTACTTAATTGTTCGATAATTCATTTTCATATTTAATTAATTGTTCAATTTTGAAACGTAGAGACTAATTTGACACAAAACTAAAAATCATCCATGTAAAACGTATGAGAGTGAATCCTTATCAAAAGTGTCATGTACATACGTACGGTATCTTCAACCAATTAATTTATTTTTACTTTCGTACTCGTAAAGTTTATATATATGATTATGTGACTTGTAATATACATCCAACTCCATTTTTTGAAAACTACGGAACATATATAAAGTAAATATAAGTACTAAATTATTTTCAACCGACTAATTTAACTTTATTTTCCTACTCATAAAGTTTATATGTACCATGATGTGACCTATAACATACTTCCAACTTCAATTTTTGACAACCACTTAAAATATACGAAACGTAATTAATAAAAATAACTCACATTTAAATCATTTAAAAAACATTTGAGGAATATGACTACGTGTCTTTGTATGCCCATGTGAAAATTATCAAAGACAATAGTGAAATGTCATATTCACTCATCAATCTTTGCTCACTGCCTCTTGTATTACTATGTAGGTTCACAAATTAAAATATCTCCCAATATATATATACGAATCGAAATGTTCGACATCAATATCTTAAATTTATAAATACACATAAAACATTAAGAAGAAGAAGAAATGCACCCACGATTTAAACACCAAATAACAAAATATATTGCTTAGTTTAGTATTTGAAGTAAAAACAACTCAATTATTAATTTAAAGTGCTTTTTACAACGATTTCACTTATATAAATATAACTACATTATAGCGATGTGTTTGTCCATATATTATCTCGTAATTAAAACGTAATCGGGGAATGCAACGAATTTAACTTCTTCCTTTTTTTTTTGTCAATATTTTTCTTGACAATATACGAGATAAGAGATTGAATCCGCTTATATTTAAAAATTGATAATATGTACAAGTTAATTTCAATTGAGTTATGTTCACATTAATTATTTTTCGATCAATGATATTATCGATTAGTAATCTTTATCTTTTCACATTTTTTAAAAATATTTATAAAGCCTTAACTCACATGCAATGGACAAGACGGATATAACTCAATTGGTATACATACATGTAGAGATGAGCATGATAGAAAAACCGAAGTTGACCGGTTAAAAAACGAGAGGATTCAATCGAGGTTAGTTTCGAAAAGTTTCAAATCAAGAATTTTTCAAAAAGTATTTTTAACTGTTAAATCGACCAACCGACCTGAAAACCAAGAGGGGTCGGTCAGGATTAGTTTCAAAAAGTTTCAATTCGAGAATTTTCAAAAAGTATTTTTAAGTGTTAAACCGACCAGAAAAACTTTTATTCATCGATATCGAGGTTGGTTTGACATTTTACGAAACCGACTGGGATCGATTTTGTCAAAAAAAAAAAAGAAAAAAAAACGGACTCCAACCGACCAATAGTCACTCCGATCAAATGCTCATTTTTCGGTAGAGAAAAATAAGAATAAAAACTCACTAAGATGCAATGAAGATGTGAGGAGGGGTTTTATAAAAAAAATGTGGATTCATGGAATCCATATTTTCCTCTCTTTTTATTTGGATAGTATTCCCAATCCCACCATTGGAATTATCCCTTCTTTATTTCCCACTTTTAGGTTTTGGAGTGTTTGGATGCCTTTTGCTTTCACATTTCCAAATCTCAATGTGGATTGTTATTCGGGACAAGAATATGTTATTCCACTACAAGACTAAAATTCTGCCTTCTACCAATCATGGATCACTTTTGTGCCTAATTTCACCGACACACACGACAGTAAGAACAATTGAATCAACCTCATCCCTCAACTCTCTTTACATTATTCAAATATGTTCAACAAGATTATTAGGTTTCAAACTCACGCCCTCCATCCATATTTAATCTTATTTTTACCCAACTTTCCAAACAAAACTAATCACTTTAGTCTATGACTTTTTAATCATCTACCTTGAAAAATTAATATCAAAAGGAAACAAACAAATATGGAAATTTTAAGAATTAAACCAACATTTTAAACGTTTAAAACAACTTTTAAATTGGAAATTTTCTTATTTTACAAAATTGGCAAGATATGGGTGAAATTGTTGATTTAAGCCTATATTCAATATAAAAATTTATCAAGATGCAAGTGGGAAAATAACTTAAAATTTTTTAGATACAAAAAAAAAAAAAAAAAAAAACAGAGAGAGAGAGAGAGAAATGTTGAATGTGTAATATTTTTAAAGATGATGAATTTTTTTATTAGTGTATTTATAAATTATAAACTCAACCGTTCCCTAACCCTTTGTCAACTTTTTCTCATTTATAATTAATTTATTTAATTTTAAATAATATATAATTTTTTTCTTCTCATTTATAGTTTCTATATACTTATGAGTTTGGGACATTTTTAAAAATAGCAAAATAAAATAAAATAAAATATATATCAGTTATAGCAAAATTTTGGATTATATCATTGATAGTCATATATCACTATAGCATATCAATAACTATAAGTGATAGAATTTGCTATAGGTTGTAAATATTTTGTAAAATATACTATTTTTAAAAATTTCCCTATGAGTTTTGTTAATTCTAATCTTTTTATTTTAAAAACACTTATTTTTAAGTTATAAATTTGGTACAATTACATTATTAAAATTTTAATTTCTTCATTTACTCTTGAATTCGACAATTTATTGTAAATTACACAATTAAAATTTTAATTTAATTACCTTCAATCAACTCTACGTTAAAATTCACATTAATATATTTGTGAAATTAAGATTTTAATATCAATCTCAACCTTATTGTATTTTGTTAATTAGCTTAAATATCTAAGAAATGTCGATTGAATAAAAAAAAAAGGTACAATTTTAACAAATTACCATAAATTGATTACAACAATTAGCAAACTATAAGGACTATTTGATTAAATTCAAAATTAGTGGGACCGTAATTTCAACAAACCTAGAAGTGGTTTGACTATATTTCGCCACTTTCATAATGTTATTTTGGTTATTAAATTAAGTTTTGTTAAATTAACATAACAAATCTTTTGTTATAGAGATGGTAGGTTTATGATTTTTTTACCCGATAAATATTGCAGAATGACTAAAATAAATATTTTGAAAGTATATAAACAATCGTTAAAAAAAATAAAAATTAAAGTTGATATTTTAAAAGTAATCTAAAATAAATTGAAGATAAGCCTAAAACTAGATTCATTGTAATTTTCCACAATAAAACAAACCTACAGTTGGTAAAAGCCTTGATTGTTATTTTCTGTTTTAAGGAGGACTTTGTAATTTCAATGATTATTTGCACTTATTTATGTGTTTATGGGTCGCGTGTCACATTCATAAAAACCAATTTATTGAAACGCAACGTATACTTACAAAATGTTGAAAATGAACGTTGTAGTTAAATACATTAAGGCAACTTATTTTACAAAAAAACTATGACAATTTGGTAAATTAAATATACGAAATTTGTGTTATTGAATTTAGAATATGAATTAAAAAATAAAATTATTCGCACCTAATGACTACTTAAAAAAGATTGAGAAGGAAAGTCGTATTTAAAGAAATTAAGGAATTTTTTTTTCAAAAACTATGACGATTTGGTAAATTAAATATACGAAATTCGTGTAATGGATTTAGAATATGGTTTTTTAAAAAAAAAAATTGCACAAAAGTTGAAAATGAACATTATATTTAAAGAAATGAAGGCAAATTATTTTATGAGAAAACTAGGACAATTTGGTAAATTAAATATACAAAATTCATGTATTAAATTTACAACATGATTTAAAAAAAAAAAAAATTATTCGCAAAAATGAGCGTCGTATTTAAAAAAATTTAAGCAAATTATTTTATGAAAACTAAGACGATTGAGTAAATTAATTATAGAAATTTGTGTATTGGATATATAATATAAATTTTAAAAAATAAAAAATAAAAAATTTCATAACACTACTTATATAACTCATTCTCCAAACATATCTTATCATAGGACTACCATAACCCTACCCACATAATCCTTCGTTCAAACACATCTTATCGTAATCCTAGGTTTATCGTAATTTTAATCCTCCATAACCCAACCCTTCCTCCAAACACACCCTTAAATTTCGTATGTGCATTTAGACTTTGAGTGTAATGTGTTACGCATCAATATCAGTTTAAGATTTTGTTAAAGATGAAATTAATCGCACATCAATTTAAACTAATATTAAAGGATGGCTACAGAAAATGAACCAAAATGATAATCGATAATTTTTTTATTTATTTATTGTTATCTTCCAAACCACTTTTTCTCTTTTCCATGCTAGTATGAAAATGACTTTTTAGCTTTTGACTTTTATTCCCCCTTTTATTTTTACTTAAAGGTGGAAGTGATTATCCCTTAAAATTAATTACAAATTTGTTACCAATTAAGCAAAACCATGTAATTAGAAGATTGAAAGGGTAAATTGGGTCCAACTCATATTATTATTATTTTGGTCGCTAACATTTTTTTACTTGCATACAAAAAAGTAAAAAAAAAAAAAAAAAAAAAAAAAAAAAAATCAGTCAAGAAATAAAAATTGTTTTTTTATTTAAAATGTCATAATAAAATTAATCGTTGAAACGTCGTAAATTTGGTAATTTTTACCCATTTGTTATTAGGTTTGATTTCATCAATTTTAACCTTACGATAACTACCCTTTACATAAATTATAACCCAACTTTTTGTTAATATTCTTATTTTTTAAAAAAATTAAATCTCTTTATCCAACCAAAATGATGTTAGTTGGGTTATATATTTATTGTTTTTATTTTTAAAAAATTATATTCATTTATTCATTTATTACCTCTCACTCCCTTTTAATTTCTATTTAATTGTAATTATGAATTTTGGTGAAAATTTATATTTAACAACTATAATTTATTTATTATATACACATAAGTTCATATATATGTATATATTAACTATCATTGTTTATTTGTTTGATATTTATCTTTCATCGATTTTACAATTATTAACACTAGCCTTGATATCATCACAACAATTCAATATCATATCGATTACAAATTTTACAACAGAGAGAAGAATTGGAGAATCAAAAGATGAAATACGTAAATTATAACGTATATCAACATATAAATTGTCTTATCCAATTTAGACACGGTACAATAAATATGAAATGAAGTTAAATTAAAATGATTTGACCGTCAACAAAATGAAAATTAGCAACTCAAATATTAAAATTACACAACAAATTTTGACATTATCTCGTTACGAAATAGAAGGCAGTTGGGGAAGTAGGGAGAAGGTTGGAAGAAACCAAGCAGCGCCGTTGGATAATATAAATTCATCTTTCTATAGTTAGTTCTTTTTTTTCTTTCCTTCCCCTTCTTCCCATTTGTTAACATTAAAAACACCTACTTCTAATCTTTAATGACCATTAAATAATTCTAATTCAATTACTCTGTCATAATTTTATCTTTATCATTATTAAAAAAAAAAGCTCACTTATTTTAATTACAACCCAATCTAATAAAAAAAGTTAAATTACAACGAATCGTTTCTTTTAAACCTAAGTTCGAGTTTTACACTGTTGTGTCAAACTACTACTAGTTAATTTATTTATAAAACCATGAGCAACGTTGAAAGAAAACAGTTAATGACTTATATTTATAACATTTGTTTGTGTATCTATAGTCATCTAATTAGTAGACTTTAGAAACTAAACGACTTATTATTAGAAAGAAAAAATGCTTTTTAAAAGATAAAACAAATGAAAAAAGAAAAGCAATATTATTCTGTGGAAAAATAAATAAAGTTAAATAGAAGCATTAAACTTTAACACTTTTTTTAAAAACTCAATTAAAGAAAGATTGTTAACATCATGATCAACTCACACATAAATCTAAAATTTTAATTTGGACCTCAAAAAACATCTAACGTTGTTTTTTTTTTTCTTTTTCTTTTTCCATCTATTCCTTGATAATGACAATTGAAAGCAAAATAAATAAATAAGTATATTTGAATTAATTAATATTAATGAATAAAAGAAGCAGAAGATAGAGAGAAAAATATTGCCATAATGTCCCTATCAAGGTAAGGTGGATAAGCTACATAGAATTTTAGAGCATTATAACCAAAAGTAAATCAACTCAAGAACTTCCCAAAAACACCCATTCCTTTTTCCTTTCACCAATCCATGTTTGCCACTTTTCAAATTTTACTTTGTTTCAAAATATATATATATATTTACAAATTTTGCAAAATTATGAATGTAATAAAATCTGTCAAAATTTATCAATAATATAAATCTACTATTGATAGACCAGGTTTATATGAGTGATAAATTTTACTAAATATATGTATATATGATAATAGAGTCAGTGTCACTACATTTTATAAATTGTATGGAAATCTAATTTTTAATTTTTTAAAAAATATAGATATTTTTTTAATGGTAAAGGATAGCTTGATTGGGGAAGCAAGTAAACATATGAATTCTTTTTTCCAAAGATTGCTCTAGCTTGTCTATAGCTTTCTTCACCTACTACCATTGCAATCAGTTTTTTCCTTTTCTTTTTTCTTTCAATTATTATTTTTAATTTTAATCACTCTACTTTTCTTTTTTATAGACCCAAGAAATGCTAACCATTTTAATTGCTTTAATATTTCTAATTTCATGCCAATATGAGTTGTTTTTCTTAATTATTATAATAAAAATGAAGAATTGAACCGAACATGATTATATGTTCTTGAAGTATGTTTGATTTGGGCGGTTGCCTAATCGTTAAGTTTCGGGAATTAAAATTGTTATTTAATTGAAGTTTACAGAATTAAAATTAATTACAAAAAATCACTGTTTCTGATACAGATAACGATCACAATAACATTTTGAATCAAAAAGAGAGAGAAGAAAAGGGAGAAAATTTAGGGGAAATTACATTAATTTACTTCATCAAAATTCTCTAATCATTATTCTAAGTATGATTTCCGGTGATGATTATAAGGTAATTTTTTCTTTTTTGCGGCTAGCTAAAAATTATTTAATATTAATCTTCGAACCCAGTTTTTTTCCAAATTGCATTTCTCACCATTCTCAAATCCCTTCCCTTCAGCGTTCTTCCGATCCCTTCGTGAACCGAAAACGAATCACCTCGCCGTCTGGCCAAATACTCATGCGGCGGTGCCCGTCGAATGTCGTCGTCATCCCCGTCGTCACTATCATCAAAATCCTCCTCCGCCACCGCTCTCCGCCCGTGCTTGTTCTGATCCTTCTGCAGAATCTTCGACCAATCAGGAATGTTGACCGGCAATGACGAAGACTCCTTCACCGCCTTGTCCACCGCTGTGGCAGCAGAGCCACTCCTCTTGGGAAGTTTCTTCGAGATCGGAAAGATCTTTCTCGATTCCATCGGGGGAGTTGGAGCAGTAGTAGTAGCGGATGTCCAAATATCCGATTCGTCGAATTCAAAGAGGTTATTATCGGTCGATGATTCAGAACAGCGAAGTGAGTCAGACGCCGGATAGATGTAGTTAGGTTTGGAGTGAAAACCGAAGCCGAATCCTAAACCGCCTCTCCTTGACGCCATTGAAAAATCGATGGTTGATTTGGAGGTTCAGATCTTGTTGTTGTTTGTGATTGAATGGAATTGAATTTCAACTGCTCTGAAGGAATCAAAGTGTGAAATTATTTAGAGTTTTGGCCCACCATTTTTATAATGGTTTTAATGGATAAGTTCACGCTTCTCCCCCCCGTTCTTTCTTCGCCCGGCGTACGAACATTTTAAACTTTAATTATATTCAAATAAAATAATTATAGCAAAAATACAATGAGACAATTCTATACTACACAACTCCCCCACGGTTTTACCGTGCACTCGCCGTTTGATTCTCACACCCATTTCCCTTAACCCTTTAACCCCTTTTACCAATTTCTTACCTTTCTTTAATAACTCTTGTTCTCTAATACCGTCAAATTACAATTTTATCCCTACAATCTCTCTCTTTCCTTCCCTTTCCTCTCATTTTAAATATCTAATTTTAATCTACTCTACCCACTGTATTTTCTAAATTACAAAAGTAATTTTTTTATAGTCGTCTAATATCACTAATTACTTGTTATATTTGTCATATGCAAAAAAGATATGTCATAAGTTGTTTTTTTAAATGTTTTTGTCATTTGATATAATTTCGATTTAAACCAATTACACATGTTTAATATTGTATAGTTTATTTTTGTCACGATTAAATATGTTTGTCGTTTTTTTTCTGTAGCTGTTGTCCATCTACTTTTTGAGACAAAACGGTGTGCATCATGTAGTTGTCATGATTAATTGAATGAAGCTAATTTAGTAAGTGAAGTGGAACAAGTAACTTTGAATGTATTATATATCTGTAAAATTTAGAGTGAACAACAATTGAATCTTCAATTTGATCTTCAGATATTTAATTTTTATTTAAGTGAAGTAAATTTATAAAAAGAATATTGGTTAATTATTTATAATATTTGAAAAAAGAGAAAGTAATATAGAAAATGTAATTGAATTATGTTTGAATAGAAAATAGGAAGTGCACGTGAGAAATAATGGTAGTAAAATCCCGAATTTACAGCAGACGACACGTATGATCCGATACGACAGAAGAGCAATATCCTGTGGAAGTTTAGAAAAAGAGGTTAGGGTACGACACGTCGGACAATATTATAAGAAAATACCTATATTTTAGTAATTAAAATGCCATCGCTCTCCTGCATCGCATGATTGGTGTAATAGAAGATAACGACGAATTTTTATATGCAATTAATAATATGTCAACACGTGTACCAATCATTTCGGATTCTAAGAAAAATGGTTGAGAAAATATAAAATAAACAAAAAATATTAAAGGATATTATCCGCTACAAACTCTCTCTCCCTACAACCACTACAATTGGTGGGATCCCACACGTTATGGTTTTTTTTATTAGAAATCTTTGTTACATTACTTAGAAATTTCTTCCACTCTATTTTCCTTAAATTCTTTGGATTAATCATTGTTCTTCTCTTGGTTTTTTTCTTCTTCTCTATTTTCAAAATATTTAAGATAAATTGTAAAAAATGAACAAATGAACCAACTATTTATCCTTTATAGCAAAGTAAGGATAATAAATTTTAAATAGTTTGTATTTTGGAAAATTTACATAGATGGAAGAAAATGAAAGGCTATAGAAAAAAATGAATACTTCAAATTTTGGTTATCTATTTTGGACTTAAATTAAAATTTTGTTAGGAGTCGTAAATAGTTTGTTAATTCTTTTATTTTTAAAAATTCTCTTTACATTTTTTTATTATTTTGAAGAAAAAAAAACCCAATATATATTTAATCTATAAACCTAGAAAGATGTAATGTCGATTTAATTTTTACAGTTTATTGTTATTATTTAATTGATTTTAGAAGATTAAATTTAAAACTTATTATTTAATTTTTGTACGAGTGCAAATATTTTGTCAATTATTATTTTATAGATAATTTTGTTTGATTTAAAATCATTTTTGTAAATATAGATACAAAACTGACGTTTTATCTTTAAAAATTTGTGAAAATGGTATTGGAGTTTAGCTTGTGGGAATAGTAGGTCTCTAAATAATACTTTAGGGCCAATTTGACAGAAGATGATTTTGTAGTGGGTTCTAAGAAATTAGGCTTGTAAATACTAATTCTATTTATAGTTTTCTTTTTTTGTTTTTATATTTAAACATTATAATCTTTATAACTTAGGGATTATTGTGATACTAGATACACAATAATTTTATTTTTGAAAAATTCCAAGTCAATTTGATTACAATTTCACTTTTAATTAAAACCCACGCTTAGTTCGATTAAAAAAAATGACCTTACTATAATTACTGACTTTTTTGTGAATGATTAACGTACACACTACATCTTAAAATACATTAATTTTATAAACTCTAGAGTTTACTCTCCAAAAATAAACAAAAACAAAACTATAAGTCTACGTAACCACAGTTTATGAAAAATTGTGGGAGTGACACGTAGCGTACGAAAAATCTACAACTAACAAGGACGAGCGCGTTTTCATCGTGACTCGTTGCCGTCCACTAAAGATTCAAACAATGGATGACGTGTTCAAATCCAGTACGTTCAAACTTAGTTTAGTTGAATTTAATTCAAACATCTGACGGCGGTGGTGAAGGGAGACAAGCACGGGTGTACCAAAAAATAAGATACGTGAAGAAATAGAACAGTACCGTACTTTTACTACCATTTTATCTATTTCATTGAGCTTTCTTTTTATGTGTAAAATGTGAAATTTTCAAACTTGGATAATTTATTAATATTACGGGGGTTTTTTTTTTTTAAAAAAGAATAAATCGGTAAAATATTTACATCCTATAGAACAATTTTGAAAATGAAAAAAAGTCTACAGGCTATTAATGAAAAATTTCAAAAAAGTTTCGTGATTAATTGAGTGGTTCAAAAAATGAATTTTTCTTTAACTATTCTTTCGTATATGATCGAGTGATTTTTTTTTAAATTTTAAAGAGAAAAATTACATAATAAGAGAAAAAAAAGATGGAAAAAAAAAAGAAAATTTTCCTACAAATATTTAAATAAAATTGCATTAGAAGAGAAAAATACGATGGAAATAAAAATTAGTGCACAATAAGAAAAAAAATAAGATCGCTTAAGGGAAGATAAAAAATACGATAAGAACAACCCTTAAATTTTTTAAAAATGATAAATTGTTTCGAAATTTTCTATTTGTGCCACATACGGTAAATATTTTGTTTTCAAAACCGATTTTAGAAGTATTTTAATTGTTTATTTAAACAACATTTATATTTTCTTTTAGTATTTTTCTTTCATAACTTCCAACTATCACGTGGAATGGATAACTTGATAAGGTTCAAATTCTTTTACTAAAAATCAATAATTTTAGGGACCATTTTCATAATGTAATTTTCCTACATTTAAATTACTTTAGAAGTTTGTGTTGTAGAAGTGCTTTTAATTTGTCTCTGTCCTTTTAAAATTTGTTATACGAATTTGGTAGTTTTAGTTTAAGAGGGACAATTGATTTGATATTAACCAAATATAATAAAAGTAAGTAACAAAAAATATATTTATTCCATTATTCATGTAAAAACAATAGTCCAACATTGTATGTAGATTTTTATTTTTGGTAAATATATATATCTTTGACATCTTTACTTTTTCAATTTTTGTAATGTTTATCTATAGTTTTTAATTATTATTGTTTTATTATAAGACCTTAGAGTGCTTTGAAATTATAAATGGGGACTAACATAACATGTTCCCATTGTTTAAATAAATGAATAAAAAATTAAAATAAACTTTAGGCAACAATTTTGTTTAGAATACATAAATAAAATTAAAAATTCAAACAACATAAATGCATCATTATCTTCCCACTCAATTTCAGAAGCCTTTAAAATTAAAACGAAAACATCTAATATAGACATTGTAATATATATAACCCCATGCACAATTATTGTCCATAACTGTTACACTTTCCTACTTTTGATGCAAACAAGATGAAATATTTTATTATGATAAGATTCTTCATGCATCATTTTTTTTTTAAAAGCCTACATTATCCTTTTAAATTAGGGATGGTTGCAATCATATAGGAACAAACCATGTGTGATAGATATAATTGTGGTGAAATCTTCATAATAAATCAATGCTTTTTGTTTTTATTTTTTTTAAATATCACTTCTTATTTTTCTCCGATTTGACCTATTTTGCAATACAATACTATTTGATGTAATAACAATACTCACCTTTCTCTTTACACTTTTGGATATATATGAACGTCTAAAAGGGAAGTGTTTGTTTCTTGTACTCTTGTCTAATCTCAATCAAGTTATCATCTACTTAATATATATTTTTAACTTTATTCTCTACCGATGTAATTGACATATAGACTTATTCTTTCAACGTTGGAAATTTTGATATCTTATGTACTCATATATATAGTCTTTGAACAAAAAAAAAAAAAACCTTACTTATTTGTCAACGGATAGATTTTAAATTTTTAAAATTTTAACTTTGGAAAGAAAAAAATGAGGGAGATAGTTACCAAAAAGGATTGAAATTCTTCCTCCTATTTTATTGTTTATTGGTTATTTTTTAGTGTGTTTTATAGTGATGTGAGAAATTAAATATAAAAAACAAGAGATTTTCATGTTGAATATATATATTTTGCAATAAATGTTATTTTAAATATTATGTTATATATGTGTTTGTTAGTATATTTATTAACTAATAGAAAATAGTGATTAATTATTTGTAAACTTGTCTTTCTTACTATATAATTTTTAAGGACTTTGCAATTTTATATTATTTAGAGTGATAAATTATGAACAAATGTTACTATAATTAATTAAAAAAAGTGTTACTATCATTGAAAAAAAAATGCGATTTCAATCATGCCACATCATCAATTTCATTAGTCAACTAATGGTAACACGGTGTGAGTTAGGTGAAGACAAAACCAATTTTCTAGCCAAATTCAATTTTTAAAACTTGCACGTACCGAATAGGTACATATTAACTTCAAACATGAAATCTTATACTAAAAGTATATCTTCTACATATTTTTGGATATTTCTATCGACTTTGGTATTTTTCAATTTTAAAATAAAATGTAAATTCAAATATATTGTTTTCATATTCAAAGTGAATTTAATTCAACTATAACTAATATTACATTCTCTTCCAAGTCGAATGTTTGTCCCAACACCAATTTGATATCTTTGTTGCTATTAGGCTTTCATCAAAGTCCCATTGTTATGAATAGCAAAACTTATGAATCTTAATTAAAATTATCGATATATATTTTATGTCAACGATACGTGAACTTTGATATATAAAATATTTGTTACTCCTTAACGAGGACGTGAAAGACATTTCGAGAAACTTCAATTATTAAAAAAAAAACCGTAATAAAACTGTGGATTAGACATTATTTTATGATTGAATTGAATAAAGTCACTTTCACGTTGGCTATTTCTTTCGAGGATTATATGGTTTGCGTCAACTCTTCACCAGTGATTAAGAGAGAAAATTTGATAATTATTGACGTTTGATTTCTTGTCATTATACGTAAATTTCATGACGGACCAATTAGATTTGCTAAATATAAGAAAATTTGATTTTTTTTTTGTTTATAAAAAATTGTCTGTATAATAATTAGGATAGCTAATTTTTTCCCATTAAAATATCTAAAGTCTCAACCCAATTGATAAAAACAATAAGCTAAATTAAGTAATTAGTTTACATATTAAAAATGTATCTAAGTCTAAATTCTGATTGTTACAATTGTATAAAATAAAATTGAAGATTACTAGTTGTCTTTTCCTTACAAAGTAATTACGTTTTCTTACCTGGTGAAAGATGAAATTTGAATTACTAACTTTTGGTAGATTTATTTTTTTAACCTGGAAAATATTTACACTAGAATAATTTTGAGGACGAAAAATGTCACAAGACTCACACTGAAAGATACAAAAAAATGTCTTAGTTAACACGTGATTAATCGACTAACGCATGGGAGTAATTTTATTCTAAATGGTTGTGTACTATAGTTTAAACGGATGATTTTTGTTGTTTAGGTCACGATACACGATTGTGTGCGTTCTTTTTAACAATGGAAAAAAATCTTCGAATTTGAACGAGTTTTTAATGAAAAACAATTGTGTTCATTATAGTAAGCGATTATATAGTCTAATGTAAATGATCGTTAAAAATGTCAAATCAAATGATCATGTTGACCATGCTAAAGATCGAGTTAACTATGGTAAACGATTGTTTAGATCAAGTTAAAATGATATTTAAACGATTTCGATATTCTCAAATACGAGGAAGATGAAGTTGCTTCATAAAATCTTATTGAATATGGTAAAGATGGAATACGAGATTTAAATAGTAGAATAAATCATTTAAAAATAGAAGAAAGAAAATATGGAATAGGAGGTGGAGAATATAAATAAATCGCAAATATGAAAATTATGAAAGTATTTTATCGTTTTGATGGATTTTTTTTTATTACACAGATAGTAAATATTTTTGGATTTTGTTAAATTAACCTTTTTTTAATTTATTTTTTACAAAAGGTAAAAATATAATTTGTCACAAAAACTGATTTTAGAAATCTATTTATGCCCATTTTGAATGGGCCGACGCATGGTGGGGAAAGTCCAAAAAAAACGGATTAGGGTTTTAAATATTCAATAGAGAATGGGCCGACGACACATCGTCGGTCGTGGAAGCTCGAAGGCATGTGAAAAACCCTAGCATAAATCAACCGAAAGCCTCTCCATTTTCTCTTCGCCGCTCTCTTTTAGTTTATCAGTGGCTGTGGTTGTTCTTTCTTCTGTGGAATCTCTCGAATCCACTTCCTTTCCCAGCGCCCAACCATGCCTCCGAAGTTGGACCCCAGTCAGGTCGTTGAAGTCTTCGTTCGAGTCACCGGAGGTGAGGTCGGAGCCGCTAGTTCTCTCGCTCCCAAGATCGGTCCTCTCGGTCTTTCCCCTAAGAAGATTGGAGAAGACATTGCTAAAGAGACCGCCAAGGAATGGAAAGGTCTTAGGGTTACTGTAAAGCTCACCGTCCAAAATCGTCAGGCGAAGGTCGCCGTTGTTCCTTCTGCGGCGGCTTTGGTAATTAAGGCTTTGAAGGAGCCGGAACGTGACAGGAAAAAAACTAAGAACATCAAGCATAATGGGAATATTTCTCTTGATGATGTGATTGAGATTGCTAGGGTTATGCGGCCCAGGTCGATGGCTAAGGATCTCTCTGGCTCCGTCAAGGAGATTCTTGGTACTTGTGTGTCTGTTGGCTGTACTGTCGATGGCAAGGACCCGAAGGATCTTCAACAGGAGATTACTGATGGCGATGTTGAAATCCCCCAAGATTGAGAGTAAAACTTTCTTTGGCCACTCCTTTAGAATGAGGGATATTGAATTTACTTCTACATCCTTGTTTTATCAGTTTTGCTATTTAACGTAAGTTTTAGGGTGGTTTTTCTCTTGTTTATCTGCGTATTTTGTCGTTTTTTTTAAAGAAGCCTGAATTGGATTATTGCAATGAATATCAAAGCTTTATTTCTGATCTATCATTGGTTTAAGGAATGTATGAAGATTATCTGGTTAGATTTTTTTTTATCTATCACTTGCCTACAATTGCTTGCACTTGTCTTTATGGGGCATTTCAATGACGTATCATGAACTTGTATTTCATGGAATCATATTTGTACACTTCGGTTTTTCTGTTATTGGCTGTGTTAGGCTGCATATCAGGTCTTTTGCAACCTTTGCCTTGAAATTATGTGATATTCAATAGTTAAAGTAAGAACTGGGTTTTGGCCCTTTTGGGGTCATCTTATCTATTCTACTCTCCTAACTTGAATTTTATAATGGTATCATGGGTGTATACAAAAAGTATATTAAGGTACTTTTTGTTTGATTTTTTATTTGGGATTGGTGATTTGATATGATTTTAGGCATTGAAGAAGATTCTTATAAAAAAAATTGATATCAGGTATTGATTAAGATTCTCAAATTACCATGGGATAGCTTTTGTTCCCCCTGCCCAATTATTGTCCTTTAAAAGCTCCCCTAAATACATCTCTAAAAATTGATATATAAGGTATTGATTAAGATTCTCAAATTGCTTGTAGCTCATGGATGTTAGGCCAGTTATTTTAGTAGTGATCTAAAGTTGTTTAGCAGCCAAAGAGGGGAGCCTTAGCCTCTAAGTATAGGTTTAGCTAATGAAG
This sequence comes from Cucumis hystrix, assembly GCA_025688845.1. NCBI lineage: Eukaryota > Viridiplantae > Streptophyta > Magnoliopsida > Cucurbitales > Cucurbitaceae > Cucumis > Cucumis hystrix. Next base: position 26,178,674 of record CM046886.1, read on the forward strand.
ATGGTTGCTCATAAATACCTATAGTAGCTAGCTAATAACATAACCAATCAAATAAAATTTCAAAGCTAGGATGCAAAAAGAGTCCTAACAAACCGTACATCAGATATCCTTGGGGGTGAAAACACTATCTTTTCCTCAAGCCCTGACACTATAAGACTTAAATAACTCAAACACGAAGATGATAAAGTAGCCTCGTGGGTAAATCCATTTTGAACCGATTTATTTCTTCTTGATATTTACTGAAGTACGAAGCTATTATTTTGCTGTGCTTGATGCTTGAATCCTGTACTTTATGTGGCCTCTGATGTTTGCCTGTTATCTTTGTCGATAAAGTTGTACAAAGTGCCATGAATGAAAAGGGTAAGGGAAGTGATTTTTTGAATTACACTAACTTTGAAGTTACCCATCACCGAACTATAATTTTGATGTGCCCTGTGGTAGTTTATGGCTGCCTCCCAATAAGTTGATTCCACTTTCTGGTACATGATTGTGTTACAATTCTACTAACTTGATTGGTTTGTCATTTGGTGGAAAATGGACATAGTTTCAAACTGATTACATGGTAGTATTTTAGGAAGACACTGACTATGTATAGTTTGTCTTCCCAAATGGGATGTCCTTTGGGAAAGGATTGTCCTAGACTATAATAATATCTTGTTACAATAGATGATGCGATTTTGTATTCTTCAATTAGCTAATGTCAACATTATTTCAAAATCTACCCTATTGTTTTTACTATTTTACATTAACTATTTATTATTATTATCTTCTTTAAGGTTTACTATTTTATTTTTAAACTAAAATAGTTTACACTTTTCAAACTCACTATTAGAATTTAAACTATAATAACTAATTATTTGGTTCAAATACCCTCAAGGATCTGAATTCTCTAGTTGAAGGAACTGCATTTGAATTTGGAAGCTGTTAATTCAGTTGATGCTTGTGGTACTATATCTATGTTAGGAACCAATACTAGGCTGAGTGTTATGAAGCAAAGAACTGCTCTCCTACCAAGTTAGGAATATTCATGTAGCAACATCCCATTCTCGTTTGGATTTCTTGTTGAAATCGTTCTAACTGTTCTCAATAAATATATTTGAATTAATCTCAAACAAATTGAATGTTCTTAAATTTCTATGTTTGTAATGTTCAATGTCGGTTTGAAGATGAAAACCTAAATGCTCTTGTATAATCAATAATATTTCATGTGCAAAGAAATGTAACTTTAACGTTCAACCAGAGGTTAAATATCAAAGAAATGTAACAATTTCCATCACTTCCCGTTGTATTTTCACTTTCTTTGAATTGCAATACATCTCTCTCCTCTTTCCGCGATCGAAAAATTAGGGAAAATCAAGAGGTATCTCCTTGTAAATGTTGTCAAATACAAACTTTGGAAAATAGGGCCAAGAGTGGAAGAAAACTGAGTCTCACTATCACGTTGTTTCATTCTCTCCCCTAAGCGTCGAAACGTGAGTGGGTGATGTCTTCCTTCACTATCAGTGTCACGTGAAGTTGTTGAACATTTTGTTCCATATCCCAATCTCATTAACCCAAAGAGTGAAGGTAGGTTCGAGGAAGGAAGGTGTTAGGTGGCTCTCAATTATTCAAGTTATTTGTTTTTTTTTTTCACATGCTCCTAAACAATTTCTCCGCGTTTCCCTCCCTAAATTAAAATAATAAATTACAATAATTCTCTTTCTCTCGTGTGCGTGTTTGGAGTCATTACCCTCTTCTTCCTCCGCTCTTTCCTATTCCTCTCTCTATAAATATCCACCTTCACTCCCCCTTTCTCCTCAAACATTCTTCCTCTCATTTCCACTATTACTAAACCCACATCCCCCTCTTCCATGGCAAAGCCAGCCCTCTCTAATCTTGCCTCCTGGATCGAGGTCGCTCCTCCCCCTCTTATTTCTCCTTCCAAATCCTCCAATTCTCCTTCCTTGGACACCATTCCTGAAAACGATTTCGAAGATAATAATTCTGATTAGCGATTTTTCTGCTCTCTCTTCTATCTCATTATATTTATATGTCTCCAATTCTTCTTTTGGATCTCCGAGTATATTGAATGCCGGAATATGGAGTCTCCGTTGTAATTGTTTACGGCTTTCAATTTTGATTTTCCCTTTTTCTTCCTTACTTGAATTTACATTGTATATATGTTATATTGCGTCGCAGTTGATTTGTATTACCAGTTTCAGCGATTACGGAATATTCCTTCTTATTTATACAAATGTTTAAACTTCAACACTTCCACTCATGTGTCGTCCATCGTTTTAATTCCCTAAACATTCAAATTCAATCTCCACATCCTTCAAACTACGATAATGGGATTTCTTCTTCTTCTTCCTAAAGTGGTTTCGTACTAATTAATTCTTCTGTTCAATGGGTACATATATGTTCCAAAATTTTGTGCTAATGAATACGATTCGTCAAGAAATATTTATCCCAATAGGCAACAGATTGTAAATTAACTTAGTTACCAAATTTTGTAATTAGAAATGTGAAAAGAATTAGCAATATGGCTTGCGAAACGTAGCAAGTACCGGCACTACTTGTCCCGTAATGATTGAGTGGGAGAGTATGGTTTACGTGTAAGGGTGTGAATAATTGGTGTTTGGTTTAGCGGTGACGTGGCTTCTCAATATCCATTGGGCCGTGCGGCCCACTCCACTCAACCCTCTATTTCTAATTTACCTTACGTAATTCCATTTTTTAAAAAATTTATTTTGTTGTTGTGCAGCGTGCAGTGCACGTGTTATGCCTGATTTTAATTTGTTTTTATAAAAGCGTCTCGGTTCATTCTACTCACTCATTACTTAACATACTATACTTTAATTTTATTTATATTTTTGGTCATTAGCTAGATCCAATCCAGCTAAATTATGGGACGTTTGGTTAGAGACTACTATACATTGTATGAAATATAGTATGGGATGTTTTTAAGTTATTAAAATTAATACTAAACATCGATGTAATAGCTCGACGAAAGATCGACAAAGTCAATGGTTGGTTCAACGTACAATATTATTAACAATTCTAAAAGGTCAAACAAGCTAACTAAAGGTTGATACAATGTAGATCAATAACAAGTAAGGTAGAGTGTAGAGTTTACTTAAGGATGAACGTTCTATCCCTTAAGAAGTCAAGTATATATACGAGAGAGAATTAGATAATAAATAATATTAGAGATTATAAATTCAACAGCATTACAAACACGATTATTTGGAAAATAATATAGGCTTTTGTATGTTGTATTTGATTTAATAATTAAACAAGTTAAAGTATGATAAAATTAATTAAGTCTAGTTAGTTCAAAATGGAATGAAAGGGTGCAATAACATACGATGAGATGGGAAACAAGCAATTTAGTGTTTTAATTATGAATTTTCTCTTTCTTATTTACATTGTTATTGTTTTTTTTTTTTTTTTTTTTTTTTTAATTTGGATTTCAATATAATACAATAAGTTATCTTTTTTTATGAATGGTGGGTAACAAAGCAAATGATTTTGGAGAGTATAAGAAATAATTTCTTTAGGAAAAGTTGTTTTTAATAACAAATAAATATAACACTTTAGAATCATAAATTTGACAAATGTTAAGCTGTATACAATATACTTTATTTGTATCACTTTTTTTTCCTTTTTAAATATTCCTAAAAGTTACAAAGTTACAATATAATTTTAGGTCACGATCATATAATATGATTTAAAGTAACAATTTATGTTTAATTTTTTAAAAAAATTGGTGTTTGGTTGTGAAGTATATTTTTTAAAACAAAAAGTAAAGTTTAGGTTATAAGACCATTTTAATTCCTAGACTATAAATTTACTAAACTTTAATTCTTATTTTTAAACGTATAATTTTAGTTTCTAAATTTTTAATAAATCTTACATTTAATATCTACTCAATAAAAAATAAATAAAAGAGGAGTAATGTAATAATAATTGAGAGAAAGAGGATGGACAAATGGTTCTCTCGTAATCGCTCTCATTCTAATCCAGAAATCATCTTGTGGCGGAAATTTTCAAATTATTCAAACGAACGAACCACAAATTCCTTCATAGAGAGATGCGGATTAACACAGACGAAACCAAAGAAGTGTTTGGATGTCAACAAAATCCCTTATATCTCATCAATCATTCAAACATCCATCTCCAAATTTCCCCATTCCCAAACTCACAATCCAACCCCTAACAAAAATTTCACTCACTTCACATTCACATTCACTGAGATCCTGCAGCAATGGCGACCAGCGACATCGAAGTCGGAGGCCGGGGGGCGGCGTCGAGGAAAGACTATTTCGATCCGCTTCCGGCGCCGATGATCGACATGGAGGAGTTAGGGAAATGGTCGTTTTACAGAGCTATCATCGCTGAGTTTGTGGCGACTTTGTTGTTTCTGTACGTCGCCGTTTTGACGGTGATCGGAAATAATAGCCAGATGGACCCGATCAACGGCGGGAATGTATGCGCCGGAGTTGGCCCCGTCGGAATCTCGTGGGTTTTCGGGGGTATGATCTTCGTTCTCGTCTACTGCACCGCCGGTATCTCTGGTAAAGTTCTTCATCTGAAAATTACACCGATTTGATATGATTACATTGGAAAATTATTAAGATTTAAAATAATTAAGCAAACTAATTATTAGTTACCACAACTTATTTTTCAAGTTTAGAGCTAAAATTTATGGAATTTGTTGAAGCTCAAACTGAACATTTTTCAAATTTGTGTTCAAAAGGCATTCGAACTTTATATATTTTTTTGTAAACTTCATTAAAAATATTTTATAGGTCTTTGATCTTTCATTGTTGTAACTTTTAAAGTTATATTTATTAGTTTGAACTTTCATCAACAATACAAAATTACATTTGAAGTAAAAGGAGTGGGTAATTTAGTGTAGAATTTATTTAGAAGGATGAGATTGGTTGATGGATGGGTAAAAAATGGCAGGAGGGCACATAAATCCAGCAGTGACATTCGGAATGTTTTTAACAAGAAAGATATCGTTGGTCCGAGCCTTTCTCTACATCATAGCTCAGTGCATAGGGGCCCTGTGCGGGTGCGCCTTAGTCAAGACATTGCAGCGAGATCGTTACAACCACTATGGCGGTGGCGCTAACCAGCTCGTTGATGGTTATAGCCGAGGCACTGGCCTTGCTGTTGAGATTATGGGCACCTTTATTCTTCTGTATACAGTCTTCTCCGCCACTGATCCCAAACGCAATGCTAGAGATTCCCACGTTCCTGTCTTGGCTCCACTCCCCATTGGCTTTGCTGTCTTCATTGTTCACCTCGCCACCATTCCCGTCACCGGCACTGGCATTAACCCTGCTCGAAGCTTCGGTCCTGCCGTCATCATCAACAATCATAAAGTTTGGAAAGATCATGTATGTATCCACACTCTCTTTTTTCTTTCTTCCCTTGATACATGAACTAAATTGTTATCGGTTAACATTTATGAACTAGATTGTTATTTTTCATGAAAGTTTAGGATGGAAGATTGTTTTTTAGCGTAGATTAGGATGGTTGATTATGAATGTATGAACATAAAAATAGGTTGTGTTTGATAATATTGCAGTGGATTTTTTGGGTTGGGCCACTAATTGGATCAACAATTGCTGCAATGTATTATCAATATGTTCTTCGAGCCTCCGCCGTGAAAGCAATCGGATCTTTTAGAAGCTCACCGCCAACTCGCTATTAAAATCATAGACATAACTTACATTTTTCTTAATCACTATCATCTCTTTTTTGAGTAGTAGAGAAGAATACAAATGAGAAGAGTATTTTTTTTTTCTTTTATAAATTATATAATCTTTTTCCCTCCCCAAGTAGAATGGTAGAACAGAAGTGTTCAAAGAATTGTAAGTGAATTCTTTGTATAAAATATGATTTTGTAATTTTGGGTAGTGAATTGCTAGATTGTTGTACCATTGGATGAATAATTTTAGTTCTCAAATTTTGAAGACATGGTTTCTCACCAACTTAACCATTTGTATCTTTGTATTCAATATAGATGTTATGTAATTCACATTGAAAATCTCTAAACAAATTAGGTAATGATATCATAATTCACAACTTGGAGTTACAAATTTATTTTTCTTATGGGAAATGTAAAGAACTTTCTTAGGAGAAGAAGTTCTCTTTTGTTTTGTAACTCACTTACTCGTTAGAGATTTTGGGATAATTTAACAAGCATCACTTCTCATGTATTTATAGTTTAAAGATACTTGGTTAACGAACAAATCTAATGACTCCAAACATCTTAGAGAACTAAAATTGACTCTAGTTAACTTTTAAAATGATAGTTATAATTATTCAAAGTTTTTATGTACAAATTCAATAATACAATGAAAATTAAAAATTTGTCATGACTTTCTATGAAACTAATTTTTGAAAATTCAAGTCTAATTAAAGGTTATAAGAATTAAATTTATAATTTAAGATGAATCTTAATGGGTTAAAAACTTTATTGGGAAAACAGTAAATTCCCACTACAACTAAAGAAGAATCGTGTTCCTCGCGACCACGTCGTTTTTGCTCCCTTAAAAAAAGATAAAACCAAAACTCCACCTCACCCCATAACTCCTCTCCTCCCTCTTTTTTTCTTCATCACTCCGATCCCGATTTCCTCTGAATCTTCCAATTTCTTCGCACCCGCAAATTCTCCGATCTTCAGGTAGCCATCTCTCTAACTACTATTCCCTCACTCTCCCCCTAACTAATCCTAATCATGATCTCCTCTGTTGGAATCTGAATCTATGCTCGTTTCATCTTCATCATCGCTTTGCTTTTCTGTTCCGTGTGATTGATTCTTCTACTTCTTTGACTGCCGATTTCTTTCGCTCTGTTTTGTTTCGCCGATATTGGTGTACTTCTGGTTACTGATGAGATCTGTGTTTCCGCATCCTTTTGTTTTGTGTTTCCGGTTCTCTTTGGATTGATTGATATCAGAAGTTTCTTTTAGGGTGATCTCTTTGTTTTATTAGATTTGCAGTTTGACGAATCGAGACTTATTCGATCTGCATTCGCTTCCGCCAGGTCAAGGAAGCTGCATCTGGATAGTGTAGTGTTGGATTTGGGAATTTGAAACTTGAGATTTATTTGATTTTTCTGAAGTTTTTAAGTTTTCAGTCTTACTTCTGATGTACACAATCTATTTACGATTTTAAAAGATTTGTTGTAGAAGAATCTTTTGGTGAACTAGGCTTGGGTTGAGTTTATGGATAGAGGTTGTTTTGTATACCGATGCATCAAATTTCTAAGTTGACTTGGTTTTGAAACCTAAGGTGAGGAAAAATTCAATCATTTTCATGTACTTTCCTCTTCGGTTGTTGTAGTTAATGATATGATCATGATTAAGGAATAAGAGGTCGGACTAAAATTAGTGTGTCGATTAGGTGATAAACTATAATTTAAATTTTATAGACTAGTTTTAGGTTTCACTAAATTAAAATGAGACGAAACTAAAATAGTCTTAACGATGATTGGAAAGACTCTTCAGCCAACAACCTTTTGAAGTACCACCCACTTAAGCGTTAAGATTTATGAATTGTTTTCATTTCTAAGTGGACTAAGGCTCCATTAGCCTGAAGTACAAGCCTCGGGGTTTTATGGAAGTTGGAATCTTAGTCATAGGTATTGAAGCCTTGAATATTAAAACATGACATGATGTTGAAGTGAGCATAGTTGACGGTAATTGTCATGACTTTGCATCTTAGTGGTGGGAGGCTCAATCTCCCATCCCCTCAATCGGTTGTACTAAAAAAAAACATGATAGGATGAGCTGCTTCTTGTGATAATTTGCTCCATTACTACTGCTACTACTAACACTTTGGTTAAGAAATTGGCTTGATTTAACAAATCATGATTCATGATCTCATCAGAGATAAATTAATCACATTTAGCATCGCAGTTTCTGATCAGGATGTCGTTTTGCTGAGTTTCCACTACCTTCTTTTACTTCCTTAATTTCTTCACAAAAATCATTTTCTTTTGTAGGGGAGAATATGGCGACTAGGAGTCAAGGTGGTATCCAACAATTGCTTGCTGCGGAGCAAGAAGCTCAACACATTGTCAATGCTGCCAGAAATGGTAAGCTTACCCTTTATTTTTGGTTTTGTTATTTTTTTTAACATTCACAGGCATGTAAAGTCTTAATTTGGTCCAAATATGTTGATTTCCTCGAATGGCATGTAGTTCCCGAGTTCAGTTCATAATTTGCTTGACAATGACTTTGTGAAATATCAAGATGGATCATTATCAAATCCTATTTTCCCTCTATTGATCTACCTTTTCCTCATTACATTACGAATCTGTAAAGTTAAACATAATTTATAACTCAACGACTTGATTTTCCTTTCCTTTTAGCAAAATTGGCTAGACTGAAACAAGCCAAAGAAGAGGCTGAAAAGGAAATTGCTGCATATCGTGCCCAAGTCGAGTCTGATTTCCAAAGAAAACTTGCTGAGGTTAGTATAGGAACTATTACAAGCATGCACACTTTGTCTTGTTTATGGAAAGATCATCCAGAGATGTTGGAATATATCTGCTAACTCTGCCTCCGCCCTTGATCATATAGAGTAGCGGAGACTCAGGAGCTAATGTTAAGCGGCTTGAAATCGAGACAGATGAAAAGATTTATCACCTGAAAGAAGAGTCTGCTAGAATTTCACCAGATGTTGTGAACATGCTCCTGAAGCATGTGACATCCGTGAAAAATTGAGCTTCTTGATCATAAAGGTTTGCCGTAAGAACCTCTAAATTATGTTATTCTTTTTGTGGTGCCTGGAAACGGCTTAAACTGCATGTGTATTATGGAGATGAATCCTTTCCTCCTTTGTATGGATCAGTCAGTATTTTGCAGATTTGCACTCTGAATAATATATGATTTCATTCAATGTTTAGTGCTATGATTAATTAATTTCCTTTTCAACTCTAATAATTATAGGGTGGGGGATTGAACAAATCCATCTTTGAAATGTTAATTGTATCTTGTCGGCTTGTCTATTGAGCTTTGCTTGTTTAATATTCAATGTTTATGAAATGCTAAATTTATGTTGTTGTCTTGATTGATTTGCTTGGTGATTATTTTAGGCATCCAGGAATAAATATCAGAAGATGAATAGATTGGAGGAGAATTTTTGGGTCCAACCTCATTTGGACTCGGATTTTAGTTGAAGTTTATGGTAATATTAGACTAAATTAATTATACACACCCTTCATTCAATTTGTTTCAATTTTGTCTTCCATGTGTTGAAAGTTTCAAAAAATTTCCATCAGCTTTTTAATTTTGCAAAAATGAAAACTTGACATTACCAATTTTCGTTGTAAAATTGGGGGAAGATTGAATTGAATTATGGAGGTGGAGAGGTAAAGTTGAAATTAAATAAAGTATACACCATACCTTTATTTGTATGTTTTTGGTTTTATTGGTTTTTTTTTCCTAAGTCTTTTAAATTTTAAGTTATAAACACCCCTTCTTACCTATAAATTTCTTTGTTTGTGTTATGAATGTTTTCAAAATCAATTTAAATTCTGAAAACTAAAAAAAAAATACTAGACACCTTTTTGGTTCTTGATTTTAAAAAAGAAAAAAATATAAAAGTAATAACTAAAATGTGTTTGGTATTCTCGTTTTAGAAACGATTTTGAAAAACTCATTTTTGAAAACAATAATGGTCATTTTCTTTGTTATAAAAAATCGTGAACATAGGAATTCAAACGTGGGTTAACTATAAAAATGAGTAGGAATTTCGTAAAGTTCAAATTGAAATTTGGTGTAATTGGCTTAAAAGTCTAGGAGCCTAAGCTCAAAACCAATATGCATATATATTAGTTTCTTCTTTTGTTGACTTCTCTTCATTTTGTTCTTTAACTGTTTTTATTCCGACTATTATCTTTAAGGTTGCATTCTTTGGACCAAAGACTCATAAAACAATGTGTGTGTATATATATATATATATGAAGAGATAAGTATGAATATAAAAGTGATTTTAAAATGAAAAACGGATCCGTCCAAAATGGAGAAGCTAATCGGTGTTGCGTGAAATCATATTTATTCGCCAAATAAAGCACATTACCCTACTCCTTATTCCCTACACGTTTCCATCATTCCATTCCCATTTTTTAAATAATCTAATCTAATATATATATATATATATAACACTAAATTTAAACCTTTTTTTATTAAAAAAAATTAATTATTTATTATTTATCATATCTTAAAAATTTACTCTTAAAATATTCCAAATTTTCATGAGTCATGATCTCGTTTTGTTATTAAAAAATTAGTCCATAAGATTTTTAAATATCTGTTTATTTAGGATTTTTAATTTAACACAAATTATTAATTAGTTTTGTTTCAAACATGCTTAGAATGTATTAGATTTACAATTAGGAGTTGGAAGATTAATTAGTTTTATTGTGTTTTAGTGTTTAGTGTAGGGGTATTTTCTTAATCTTGGTCTTGTTTAAACATTTTAAATCTAAACTCATATTATTTTAACATTTTTATAATTTTGACCTCCTTTTTTACTCAACTTCAACCAAGTTTTTGTGTCAATTTAGTGCTATGCCCATATTAATCAATTCTTAACATAGATATCTACTAATTACTTTTAATAAATTAAATTAGATTTAGTAATTTTTTTTATTGTTATTAAAATAAAATTTTAAAAATCAATATGATATATATATATATACCCAACTTTATCGTTTTTATATAATATATATAAACAAAATAATCTAATATTTAATATTAGTGGTAATAAAATATTAGAGATAATAATGCTTGTAAGTCTCCCTTCCAACCAAAGTTTATGTCTTACTTATGTAGTTTTTTTTTTTTCAGATTTTTTTTCCCTAAGTTACAACTCGAATTCGAAGTCCCTGATACCAAATACTTACATATATTATTTGTACTATGTGAGGTTAATTAAAAACACATTATATTTCTATTTAGAAATATTGAATGGGTCCAATTTATTTACACATTCTATTGATTTTTCACATGTGTAGATTGGTGGTATTAAAAAGAAAAATATAAAAAAAATTGTTTGGTGGTATTAAAGAGGAAAAAGAGTTATTTCTTTTTTATTTATTAAATAGAGAAAGGAGAAAATGATTGATATATGAATATAGTAGAAGCAAACTATCCTTCATATATATATATATATCTATAATGGGGTTAGTGGTGGATAAAGACAATAATTTTGTTTATTTAAAAAAGAAAAAATGGGTATGGGTTGGTAGGGTATAACAATTTTGTTTCTTTATTTTGAGCAGACATAATTTCATTAGTGGAATAACGCATAATTTCCTTTTTCTTATTACCACTCTTTTCTTCTTCCCACTTCCCAAATTCTCTATCATTCTTAGCCATATGATACTATCATTTGAAATTTACCCATCAATTTTTGGTAGGGTGTTAGAGTAACTTGAATAACCTAGACTTTTCAATTTATATTATAAGGGTTTAGTTAAATTATTTTAAACTTTGGATTAAGTTTGGAGTTCTTTAAGGTTGGGTCTAGGGTTGATGTTTGAAAATTTTAATCCATTCCGGATCTAATCTGAATTAATCATATTATATATATTTATATTAAGTTTTATAATATGATGCTTGGAATGTTTTTTTTTTTTAAATAGAAGTATGGTTCATATTTGACTCTTCTTTAAATAATATTAGATGTTCTAAAACTTTTTTTGTTAAGTATTATTGTATTAATGTTGTATTTTAGGGATGTTTTTTGGGTTAGCAAATATTAGAAATAAAAAAAAATTATACAACTTAACGACTTTACTACCTCGAAAGTTTGGGTTGATTACAAAGTACTCTTCCATTTAACCTAATTCGACCCGTTTAGACCCAAATTCCTCATACCTATATAGTATAATTATGAATAGAAAAAGAGGAACAATAAAATATTAGTGATAAAATATTTAAGACAGATGGTAGAGAAAAGTAAGGTTAGTCCTAATTTACATTTACAATACTTTTATGTTTAATATTATATTTAGGGGTAAGATATTGCAAAATTTAATGAAAACTTTTAACACCAAAATTAAAATTTTGAAATATTAAAGCCTATGTTTCTCAAATTTTATACTCATTTTGAATTATTTTATAAGATGGTAGATGGTGTCAAAATGAATACAACTCAATCAACATAATTTGCATTATCGTTCATAAGATCGTAAATTAAGAAATGATATGCGGTTTTAATAAGCACTCGTAGTTATACATAAAATTAGTAAGTAAAAATAAAATAGTTAAAAGGACTTATAAATATATACAATCTGTATATTGTTTGATATCATAAATAGGAATTTAAACTTCTCCATCTTTAAGGAAGTAGAGTAGTGCACATGTTAATTATCACCGTTTAATAACTATTTTGTTATGTTTTTACTTCTTGAAAAATCACGATGGATAATTAACTCACTTTCACTCACCAAGGTGATCATTTTGGCCCAAATACAAATCAAATTTGTTCTAAGTCTATACTAAAAAAAATTGAAGCAAATTAGTACATCAATTCGATTTGTTTCAATCTTTTTAATTTTTCTAAGTTTTTGTTACACTCTTATAGGAAACCACATCACCAATGCAATAAAAATTAACACATTTTACGACCACAACTCAATTACCATAATACTTATATTATTGATCTTAAAGTTAACCGTTTAATTCTCCTACCGTGTAATTGTAAACAATAATTAGATAATATAACTAATTTGACACATTATCCTTTAAAAAAAATTATAAAACAAAGAAAAATTGTAAAAAATGATAATAGGCAAAATATTTACCATTCACAGCCAAATGAAGTGAATTTTGTATATTATTTAAAAAATACCTTGTTTTTTATTATTCTAACAAAAATCTCTAAAATAAAAGCATATTTTATTTTATTTTAACAAAATAATAGATAATGAAATTGAAAAAAGAAAAAAGAAAGCCAAATTTGAGAAAGAAATAGAATTAATTGAGATAAATATATAATTATAAAAAAAGGATATTTTGGGTTAGCTTTGATTTGATTATTTAAAAAAAGGAAAAGGAAAAGGAAAAGGGAGAGAGAGAGAAAGAGAGAAAGAACAGCTCAGTTTAAGAGAGTCATGACCCCTTCCCATCCTGAAATGGATGTTTTTTCTGGGTGGAGCTTTACGCAATCCCCATTATAGTCGCCACCCAACCTCCATTCCCCTCCCCTTTCTCTCTCTTCTCTGTTCTTTTCCCATTTTCCTTACCCCTTTCCTCTGTCATTTCCTCCCAATTTCACCCTTCCCTTCTATATCTTCTTCTTCTTCTTCTTCTTCCTCTTTTCATTCCCCTTCTTCTGCCCTTCCTTTCTCTTCTCAGATTCCCTTTCCTTTTTACCACATATTCACCCCCATGGGTAACATTGGCAGTTCCGGTTCCAATGCCCGTAGAAGACACGGTACTCGCCGGAATCACCCTACTCCCCCACCGCCTCCACCACCCCAACCCGAAATTACAAGTAATCGATACGTTTTCGCTGCCGCTACGCCTTACCCAACTCAATACCCCAACCATCCCAATCATCCCCCGCCGTATTACCAGTATCCTGGCTACTTTCCACCGCCACCTGGTCCACCGCCGTCCATGCCGATGCCTTTACCGGCGCCTTACGATCATCACCATCGTGGAGGTCATCCCCAGATGGATCCTGCTCATTGGGTCGGTGGGAGATACCCTTATGGCCCTCCTATGCCGCCTCAAACGCCCTATGTAGAGCATCAGAAGGCGGTTACTATACGGAATGATGTTAATCTCAAGAAGGAAACTCTTAAGGTTGAACCTGATGAAGAAAATCCGGGGCAATTCCTTGTATCGTTCACGTTCGATGCCACCGTTGCTGGGAGGTTTGTGTTTTGTTCTAATCTTGGGAGCTTTTTGTTTCCTTTTTTTTTTTTATCTGTGATTGTTAATTGAAGGTATTTGATGGGTTTTTAGAATTGTTGGGTCTGATTTTGTTTTATTTGTTTTTTGTTTGTCTGATACTGAGGAGCAAAGATGGTTGAACAAGTCTTGCATGGTTTATTTTGCTTAAAGAATTATAGCCTTGTGTGTTTTGATGTAGATTTCAAGAAACCTTCCATGCTTGTTAAAATGATTGGAACAAGTCGTGTTCTCTTGTCTTTCATAGATGTTAAATGATTAAAATTGTGAAGCAGCAGTTCTCTGAGGTGGTGAAAAGGAGAATTTTCCCTTCGGTTAGAGACGACTGAGAGGTTTAACTCCTTGGAACTAAACTGAGTCAACTTCAGGTGTATATTGTTGTGAATGCTAGCTTTTGGGCTTGAATTTGAACACACCTTGATCAAGACTGCAGGTGTTTGTTGTTGGTTTTTTCTTTTAAAGAATATAACTTTGTACATCAGGGAAGGGGGTTTGAACCTACGGCCTTGTGATTATCTGAGCTTGACTTATAGAAATTTGTTGATTATGCTGGTATTATAGGTTGTATTCACCTACAATCGTTTATTAAACCTTAACTTATTGATTGCCATCCCGCTCCCTCCTCAACTCACCAAAATCAAAAGATGGAAAATGTGGACAGTCCTTTCCTTTCGCTGCTTATGAGTTTGATAGAGGCAATTTTTTATAAGGATTATTTAGTAGTCTTAAGGTCTTGTTTTCAGAGGCGAGGCTGAAGTTTCATACACAGAATCATAAATGAAATCATATGTTTGTAAACCGTGATTCATGGCCATATAAAAGATTTTACGTTCATCATCACTTTTTAAAGCAAAGGTTCTTACTCCTTCCTACTATCACTATCACTATTCTTAAGGGGTCGAGTGGTTGGTTTTTCCTTAACCTTTCATTTTCAGGGGCTCCTTCAAGTCTTAATATAATGAAATATATTCCAAGCCCATGTTGTATTAGTATGACACACATGTAAGTTGACTCTTATAAATAGGACAATAAACTGGTGTTATTATTTTAACTATTGTCATAGTCCATAAGTATTCCAATTCCTGATGCATTCTCGATTTTCATGAAGGCATTAGTCTGAGCATCTTATGAATTAGAGGTAGCTCAAGTCTGAACCAAAGATCCTTGAGATAAACCTTAGGGGATAAGCCTTGAGAGCATTTGAAAACATTCTTTAGATCGCCTTTCTGTTTTTTTTTTTTTTTTTTAGCATCTGTCGTCTTAGTTCTGTCAATTGTTAAATTTTATTTTATTTAGTTATTTACTTGATCCTTCACGATGGGATACTTTTCCTGTGGTTGTCATGATGTTTTTTTAAATTTCTTGTTTCTTTTATTTGAGATGTGACCTGGATTTCTGCTAGCATGAGAATCTGAGTCTTTCTTATCTTGAAACAGTATCACCATCTTCTTCTTTGCGAAAGAAGGTGAAGATTGTAACTTGACCCCTGTAAAAGAAGACATTTTTCAACCAGTAACCGTTCATTTCGAGCAAGGGCTTGGACAGAAGTTCAGACAACCTTCTGGAACAGGAATAGATTTCTCAAAGTTTGAAGAGTCTGAGTTTCTGAAAGTGAATGACACCGATGTCTATCCATTAGTCGTAAAAGCTGAAGCATCCACAGACACCCAAACTGGCCCAGATGGTACCCCGGTACCTGATCCCATGAATTCTCAGATAACACAAGCAGTGTTTGAGAAAGATAAAGGTGAATATCAGGTAAGAGTGTTGAAACAAATCCTGTGGGTCAATGGTATGAGATATGAGCTACAGGAGATATATGGCATTGGCAATTCAGTTGAGGGCGATGTTGATGGAAATGACCCTGGAAAGGAATGTGTCATTTGCTTGTCAGAGCCACGGGACACGACTGTCCTTCCCTGCCGACACATGGTAACAACAACGTTCTCTTTCATAGTTTAATCTGTCTAGGATGCATCTGAGCTCACTACAACCACATCTTGAGGATGATTAACTTGTTCTCTTTTTGTTGGCAGTGTATGTGTAGTGGTTGTGCTAAGGTACTGAGGTTCCAGACGAATCGATGCCCGATTTGCAGACAACCTGTGGATAGGCTCTTAGAGATAAGGGTCAGCAATGGGCCAGAAGAAAGTTAAAAATGGTACTATCGTTATACCGCCATTGAAGCAAACTCTGTACAGCACTGTGTTTATTGCATTTCTTTTTTTTTTGCATCATCTGAATTGATTTTATTTCCCCCGGAATTTTCTACATGTTCTAAATAATCAAGAAAGGAAAGCTTTAAGCTTATTATCAGCACATTGTGACATTGTGCAATGGAAGAAGAAAAAGAAAGAAGGAAATTGTAAACAGTTGTGCTTGTATTCTCATCATCAGAAGTGTCTCTAGAATTTATCTCTATTATATATACTTGAGCTGAGCCACGTTTTGTTTGACTTCAAACCCTTTGCCATTTTTTCTTTTTGTTTAATCACTTCTAGCATCTTGGTATTGGTATTGGTATTGGTATATGTATATTAGTATGTCCATATGGCTCTCGTTTTTACACCTTCGAAGTGTCTAAGATTTCTATTCCAACATCAAAAGTTAACTCGAGAATTGTGGATGTTGTATACGATATGCTAAGCTAATTGGACTTGATTAATGCACTTATTATCTCTACCCGCACTGGCAAGTCAACTTGTACAATCAATGCCACATTCATTATACCTTTTCAATGGTTGAGGTTCTTCTTTCCTCAATGTCACTCATAATGATGCGTTACCAAAAGAAAAAATAAAATAAAATTTTACATCTTTTTCGAACCTTTTAAAGTATATTTTTCTTCCTTTCTGATATCGGGACTCTTCTTTTCTTATCGTCTTCTTCCTCCTCTCTTGCCGTCTTTCTTTAGATCTATTCTTTGTATTTTGTCTTTGCAATGATATCACTCTCTTTGATGTATTTTACTTCCAAGTAGGCAACAATGACAACAAACAAAGTTGTGTTGTTCTCTTCTTCCTTTGGTAAAGTTAGGAAAAGTTTCTTCCAACATCAAATAAAAACTTGTGAATATTTACAAAATATGCAAAATTTCTCTGAACAAGAAATAATCTTTTTTATAGAACATGAAATAAAAAATAAAAAACAAGAAACAAAAATATTACAAATAGATTCTAAAACTGCATTGATAGAATTAAACTTTATATTTTGTAAATATTTTAATTTATTTTTTTATATTTTAAAAAAATTAAAGAGTAGTAATTAAGTAGATATAAGATTAGATACTAAACTTATAATTTAATAAAAAATTAAACTTATACATCCACTTTTTCATTTTGCTTTATTCTTCATCATTTATAAATAAAGCTTTGCATTTTATAATCAAAATTTAAAACAAACTTACGTGAGAACAAAGCATATATCAAATACAATTTAAAAGGTAATAATTATTAAGAGAAAGGCCATGTCAAGAGTTGATTGGTTTCTATTTACAATTTTCTACTAGAAAAGAAACTGTCAACTCTTAATCATGTTAAACTTTTGTTTTGTTCAACTAATGGAAAGATGAGTATATTACTTTAACTCGTCACTACTAATCAACAACAATTGAAGAAACCATAGTACTAAAAATTATCTTGGAAACTAGAGGGTGACCAAAAATAATATTCGATATCTCCGGCAATGATAGAGAATGTGATTTCCTATCAAACCAATTAAATCGGTCACTCATTATTGGATTTGGAAGTATATCCTACACCTAATATTAATAATGTATCATTCATGTCACATCATACATTAGAGGCACTAATAAAACTCCCCATTGTCGGTGCAAACACATCATGACTATGATTAACATTATAATATAGATCAAAAGTAGGAGACCTAAGAAATTCATCGAATCATATAATCATATTAAAATATTAAATGCATCAACAAAACCACCAACCATCATAAAGCAAACTCATACAAGAGTTCTTTATTCTAAACAAAAACCATGCAGAAAATATTGAAGTTCATTGCTTCAATACTTGAAAAAAGTAAAAAGCAGAAAATAGTAAACGAAGTGGTTGGTTATTATAAGTCTAATTGAGCGCTCAACCACATAGCAACTCATCAGCATTCTTACTCAACCATGAACCAAAGTAAACAACTTCAGATTTTCATGGATGAAGGAACAGCATCGAGAAACCATTGATGGACATAAACACCACTGTTCCTCAAATCCTCGTACAAATCCGTACATTCTCTTTTCTTCAGATCACCATCTTCTTCATCAACTCCATCTCTGCAGCTCAGGAACACCTCATCCACCCAGCAAATAACCCCACTTTCGAATAAATCTGACAGAAACTTCAGTTCTTCCTTCCCTGCATCCATCTTCAAGACGACGAAATCGGAATGCTGCACAGTTTCCTTGAACCAAGACAGAAAATCAAACTCGTCGTCAATGTAAGGTTCTTCATCTTCGTCATCGGCAGCATCGTCGCTATCTGTTGTCTGATCAGTTCCTGCTAGGGCGGGATGATAAACAAACGTGACTCCGGGGTTATGAATATGGGTGGCGAGAGAAGACATGTCATGATCAACAAAATAAACATTAAAATCTCTGCGTGCCACAGGATAGGAAGGAGGAAACCAGTCTGTGTTTGTGTGATTCAAGCGTTTCCCTGTTCCAATATTAACATATATCAACCTTTTCCCACTGGAAACATCAACAAACTTTGGTAAATAAGACAACTTTTTGTCAAATCCCACAGGTCTTTCCTTCACAAGAGGCTCCAGTTTTGGAATCAAAGGCTTGTTCCTTGTCAGAGAGCGACATTCAGACGATAGGCGAGGCTCCAAATGGCGATGTTCTTCGAGTTTCTTCTTAAATACAACCAGAATTAAGTTGTTAACATGGCCAACATGCATCACAGTGGAAGTTTTCAGCAAAGATGAAACTGGGGTCGCAGCTCTAATCAAATTATTTGGCATTGACCCACTCGTGGACACAATAACGGCCCCAATTCCACCAGGCCGAAGCACACGCTCGACCTCGAGCACCAAAAGTGCAGGGACTGAATACCTGTCTAGATCTCTAGAGAAAACAAAATCAAAGTATCCACTCTTAAAATCCAGTTCGTAAACGAACTGTTTTCTCCTTAGAGAGAAAAATCGGTGTTGACCAACACCGATAACATCACTGAATCCTATGTCCCTCAGTGCCAAAACGGCAGATCCCGATCCCTCACCAACACACAGAGATTTAGCACTATGATTCAAAAGTTTCTTCTCCATTAACTCAGCAACGACATTAGCCGTCAGATTCTTATACTCTTCACAGTGCATCGCTACAAATGGCACCCAAATTGAATTCATAAAATGACCTCGAAACATATACGATCCTCGAGAAACTTTCGCTTCCACATCATCATACTTCACAGCACAATCACGAAAGATCACCGTCGGAATCACTCCAAAATCAGCCCCCATAAAAATATGCAACAAAGGAACAGCCGAAACAGCCAAGGCGAGAAGGAAAATTCGAACAACAATACGCCTGGCCAATGCCCCATGAATGATCTGCCATTTCACAGCCTTCAAATTCATTTCTTCAATCTCCAGTCCCAATCCCCACTCAGAGTTCGTTCAACGTTTAACGTCGTGAAAGACGTAGCAAATAGGAAACAATTCCTCAAAATAACAATAACAGAGAGAATCAAAAACCAGATTGAAGAATAGAATTAGCGAGTACAAAACCTGGAAGATGTGTGATTTCCACCCACGAGGAGCCCCATAGATTTTTGAAAAATTAACCAAACCCTCATCGGAATCCTCATCCTCCGAATCATTTTCCCGTCCCAAATCACCATCAATGAAGAACGAAAATCAAACCATGATTGAGAAAGAAAACTACATCACATTGTTAAAAAATCGACTTCCCAGAGCAAAGAAACTGAAGATCGAGATCGAATTTCAAAATCAATACTCAGTCCTAGGGCTTCGAGAGTGAAGAAGAAGAAGAAGAAGAAGAATGGAAGTAGATCTAAATCGAGTGGTGGTATTAATAGTGTGAAATAAAGGAATGGTGTGCCACTCTGGGTATTACGTGGCAGGAGGTGATATTCTAAGATGTAGAAGTAATAGTACACGTGTCAAGAAATGAACGGATGGATTTTGAGATTTGAAGAGGGTGGGGGCTTAAATGATTGGGATGCAAGAGCTTTGTTGTAATTTAGAGGGAGACACACACTACAAAGTAGCTCTCATCACATTAAACAATCAATTATTGTACTCTAAATTATCACCTTTTGTTTTCTAACAATTATTGCAACGTTTTTACTTCATTGAAAACTACTTTTTTTACTTACAACACTTTACATACTTTATATCTTTAATTATTCCATTTTAGTATCTAATCTTAGTTTTTATATTGGTAGCTAAAAAAAATCCTTTAGAGGATCGTTAAATTTTAAACTATTGTAGTTAAATCTGTAGATCTAAACGATCACCAAATATGTTATGTCGAATGTTTCTTTTTAAAATAGTTTTAGTAAATATTTTCGTTATATTTTTTAAAATACACATAAATTTATCAAATCTCTTTAGATAGTTAAACTTGTTTGGTTATATTTTGTAAATAGATTTATTTCTTGTACTATATTTAATTTAATCTACATTATTGTTTATTTTTTAATCTATCAAGAATGGACAAAATACACTTTTGGTCTTCTGATGTTTGATGTTTTTGTCTATTTGATGCTCGAGTTTAAGTTATTTAATTATGATCTAAAGAGAGATAAAAACTCCCCGTAGTATTCCTATAACGAATTCAAATTAAAATGAGAATTTTCATAGTTTGAGTGCACAATTAAAACCTAAACAAATCTAGAAATATTTTGTACAATTAATAATAATAATAATAATTACTACTATAAAAGCTGTTAAGAAGTTGATAAACAAGTGTATGGGATAAGAGCTTAGCATCAAAGCCCAATACATTGGGAAGGATTGGGCTTTTATCAGTTATAAAAGCCCAAAGAATATATGAAGAAATGGACCGAATCCTGGTCTAAATGGGCCAATTAGGTAATTCTCCCTAGAAATTTCACAAATTGATGCCATTTCTTCAAATTTCTCCAAGTTAAACTTATTTAGTATTGGTTGATTATAGGTATATCTTTAAAAAAAAAAAACCATATAACCAAAATACTCTCAAATGTAACAAATTATATTTTCTTAATATCGTTTTCTCTTTATTGTTAAGTTTCCCTCCTTCCATAGTTTAATAATGTTTGATTTTTGTTTGTATCGAAAATATTTGTTCTTCATCTTTTATATATATAATATTTGAAATAAAAGTCATTGATTTAGTTTTGGTACAACAGTGTTTTGTGTAATTTATAGTTATACACTGTATTTTTGTGTAACATAACTAAAGTATGTGAACACATATGCATTATGTATTTCACCTACTTTGCACATACACTATCTCGTCATTCTACCATATATATATATATATTTTGTTCGACATCAACATTCAGTGTCACATTTTTTTATAAAATATATCCGAACATTATTAAATATACTCTGACACTTTAGGGAATAGAAATAAATAAAAGTATTCTGTTCACAAAGATGATCTTATCATTAAAAGCTTTGATATGCTTACCCTCACTTTCAATGGTTTCAAAATGTATACTGACTTTTAAATGTCAAAGTCCAACGTACAAGATGAGGTTGGACAGAGTAGAAGCGTATAACCCTTCGCTAGGTAGTATCACATTATCTGCTTGTTTATCATCTTTGTTGTAAAGTCAATTGTTATCTAATTAAAGAAAACGTCACGGGTTAGATAAGTGATTTTCATAATTCTGTTAATCAAAGCTTTATATCCAGTAATTAGTTTTCTTTGTTGTCATGTCACTTTCTTCTCTCTTTTTTTTTTTTTTTTTTTGAATTAGCTTAATTTTCCGGGTCAAGAATGGAAAATGGATAATGTAACCATATCAAATACCTGTAATAGCTCAAAAAATCAGCTTTTGCAAACACTCATATGAATGTCAATGGAATAGACCAAAACCCCTATTTTGATTCTCTTTCTCTCTGTCTTTTCCATGTTTTCGGGTTATTGTTTTATCAGATTGAAGGGTTTCAAAGAAAACTTGAAACCCCATCACTTTTTTGTTTTCAAGAATCCTGGTCTAGTTGCTGCCATTGGCGTGAGGTAAGTTTTTCAATGCAAAATGGCTACTGGGAAGCAAAATCTAGCTGAAGAAGATGGTGTAGACCCTTTGAAGAACAGGTTTGGTGGACCAAATCTCAAGGTATTTACAAAATTTATCTGGGTTTTCTTAGGAATTCACTTTTGTTGAGTGTTTGGTAGGATTGAATGTTGATTACAGTTAGTTTTTGTTACATTTGGTAAGTTTTGGAACTTTGTTTAGAGTTATCGTAAAGAAATTCATGGAAACAGCAATCGGTGATTGTAGGTTCATACTTAAAAAGTTGAATCAAACCAATGAAATTCTTGGTGCCTGGTTATCTTGTGCTCTTTTTGAATGAGAGAATTAGTTATTTTGATTCTTCTTTGAGTTCAGGCTCATAAAATTCTGAGTTATGTGTATATTTCTCAAAGTGAAAATAGTTTCATTCTGATTTTCTGCTTCAAACTGAAGGCTGAAGGAGATTCAACTGAAGACAAGTGCCCTAATTTGCACCAGAAATTTGGTAATCATCCTATGGAGGCTCCACCACTTGCAGCTATGAACTCTGAGGAATATTCTGAGATATCAAAATTTCCCCAGATTCCAACCCGTTCTTCAAAAAGACTGGCTTTCTCCCCTCTATCTTCCCCAACTTTTTCTATTGCTGCAGTGTCCCCAGGCACTTCACCGTCTGAAAGTAAATCAAATGCAGAAGGAACAAATATGAACTCCCAACATGCAAATTTAAGGCCAGATGTTGAAATGTCTCCAACCATACCCTGCGAAGTTTCTCATGTAGTTGCATCGCAGAGACCGACAATATCGAGGTCATCGTCGCTTACAAAAATTTTCAACCCAAAATTGAAAAGAGCAGCAGATCCAGGATCCTCATATGAAGGGACCATAAGTGAACCACCCATCCCAATTGTATGTATGCTATCGCTTTTGAGCTTTAGTACTGTTTATTGACTACTGGCTACTGCAACAACATCGTGTATTATAGATATGATTATCTTTTATAGCACTATTTTCACCGGCATTCAATCTTATTGATGGGATGTTTCGAATCTATTATCTGGTGCTATGAATGACCAAGCACAAGGTCTTACTTGGCCCAGGGTATATAGGGCTATCATTTATAAACCATCTAGTCACATTGAAACTTCTGTATCTGTATTTTATGGTACTCACTTCTAATAATAAATCTGGTTTCTCCCTCTTCTTCTGATGGACATAGCTACACACTATTAGTGAACCACGTAAATCTGTGTGATTCTTTTTCTTGTCTTTATTCTTTGCTTGCCCATTCGTTTCTGTCTTAACCCTTACACTTTGCAACGACTTTGTAGAACAGATCTCATGTGTCAGAATATAGTGAAGGCAGGGTTTCATATTTTGAATTAAAGTTTTGTATTTTTTTCTTTCGATCATTACCATTGACATTTTCGGGACAGGACTTAGTTTTTCTGGTTGAGTTGACAACAATGTAACTTTTTATTTGCAATGCATTCTGAAGCTACTCTCTTAAGATCATTGCAATTTGATGGTTTACCCTCTTTTGCTCAAACAGTTTTTTTTTTTTCAACTGTTTTTCTATTTGGTTCTTACAGAATTCCTCACATTACAGAGAGAATTGGCTCAAAGGACGATGCATCGATCCCATTCTGTACCTTTGATCAGAAAAGATGGAAGTGTATTGTTACGTGGTAATATTGTTCGTCTGATTCCAATCTCTCCACAAATTGGCAAAGAGATTCATTTGACCCCATTTAAATCACCAACATATCATAACGGTAAATTTCTTAGATGGTTTGTGTTCGGTTTTTTCACATCAACGAGATTAATTCTCCATTCTTTAAATGCCATGGAAATAATGTTTTCTTCACTCTTGGTTACTGTGTAATTGTTCCAATAACTCTGTTCAGTTGGGAATTTTAATTGGGGGGAAGCATGTTTAAAAATTAGCTATGTCCTCTGTTTTCTTTAAACTTAAATTATTAATCCATGCTTTATTTTCATGATTCAGATGAAAATACAGACACTGGTGAGCATATTTCAGAAGAGGCTGTTTGTCGAATATGCTTGATTGAGTTCGGGAACAGTCCGGAGACTTTCAAGATGGAATGTAACTGCAAGGGTGAACTTGCTCTGGCTCACCAAGAATGCGCTACCAAATGGTTTAGCACTAAAGGTAACAGAATATGTGATGTGTGCAGGCAAGAGGTTCAGAATCTTTCGATTGAGCTGTTACCTGTGCATGCCGTTCAGATCTACAACTTCCAAGGAAGTGAAGCCAATCCGGTTGCCATTACTAGATACAGGCAAGTAAACCATTTCTCCACTGGAATGTGAAGGCATCCAGAAAAAGGGTATCCGTTCTCTTTAACATTATACATACAAATATACCAGATTTTGCTATTTGCCTGATCGCAGAAAGATGAATTCTGTTTTTGTGTCTATGTTGAAAACTGAACTTTTATGTGAAAATTCTACAGGGTTTGGCAGGATGTTCCCTTTCTTGTTATCATCAACATGCTAGCTTACTTTGGCTTCCTAGAGCAACTTCTGGTATTCTAGTCTTCTTCTTAGTTATCTACCTAGTTATGTTAATTTTTTTATTGACAATGACGTTAAAAATGTAACATCAATAGATGGGGGGGATTAATGAATGGTCTGTCTTTCTCTTTTCGAGGGTGCTCGGATTGCTAATACCAGTACCTATGCAGGCTGGTAAAATGGGACCGAGTGCCCTAGCTATTTCTCTTCCATTTTCTTGCATATTTGGTCTTCTTGCATCTATGACTGCAGCAACAATGGGTAAGACTTAACTTGTTTATTCAATATGTTATACGGAAAGTACTTTCTGATGCTTTTTCTATGATCATCAATCCTCATCAATCCTATTGAATTTTGTTGTCAGTATTGAAGGAGTATATATGGATTTATGCAGCTGTCCAGTTATCTTTGGTGATTGCCTTTTCTCATGTTTTCTACTCAAAGGTAAGAATTTACGCCCAAAACTGTAGCAATGTTCGAAGCAATGTGAAGAAGAGATGCATTGTTTAAGCAATCAAGTAAATCACGTTTGTTTGGATCTACAGCTTCACATGCAGGCTATTGTAGCTGTTCTTCTTGCCACATTTTCGGGCTTTGGAGTTACAATGGCTCTTAGTTCCATTCTTGAAAAAATTCTTCGACGAACGAGACCATGGCTCGATCAACCAACTCATCAAACCACAGATGGATCATTGACAACAGACCATACCTCCAACGCAAGCAGATCCTCCACTTGGTCTTCAACGGCAACTCAAGGTCCCTCTGCAGTCTGAAACAGTACCCGATACCTTGCGCCCGAGCCAAATCGATCCTCCTGGTCAAGATATCGAAATGGGAACTTCAGAAGCCTTGCCCCAGCCGTTGACATGGAGTTCAATTCTTGCATATGCTTTACCAACTTTTGTGTATTTCATCCCCTTGATGCTATATAGCTAATTTGTGTAAATAATTTTTCGATGGGAAATTTATATATATTATATAAATTTATCATACATTCTTATATATAGCTTATTTTGGAAACCTGTTTGGGTCTTTTAAAGCTATATTAGACAATGCCACTATTCTTCTTATACATACAAAATGAAGAAATTTATATGTTTGTACAGAAGTAACCATTCAGCAACATGTATTCTATATTTCAAACTTATGACATATATATAATACTATCATTAATTAGCATATTGATAACATGGTTTATCAATTTTGAATTATTTTCACTTTGGTCATTATTTTTGTTGGCTTAGTCATAATGAATACAAATATAAAATTTAAAACATGTATTGAATATCACATATTTTATGTCCCGCCAAAAACATTTATGTATGAAAAGAATCTGTTGATGAATAATATGAATAATATTTTTCAAAATTCTTATTATTACTATTTTATAATTGTATTTGATCAGATGTTCTTCATAACATTACTTTTATGAATAAAACACACATATATAAAAGTAAACTTTGTTCCCTTTTCTTTTTGTAATTCAACCCAAAAAGGTAGAAATCATTACACTATAATTTCAATATAAATCAATCAAAACTCTTTTCGCCTTTTCGCTTTTTGTGCATTTTGATAGATCTTTCCTTTTGAAAGTCCTTTTGTTTTAGGACTTCAAAAAGGTGAACTTCTCCAAAAAGAAAAGAAAAGAAAAAACTTTTGAATTTAGGGAGATGTCCTATAGACCATTGACCATTTTTCATAGGGTTTTATTTTATTTTTTCAGTTGAAAAGTAAGGGAAAAAAGAAAAGGAAGTTAGGGGAAAGTCAAATGTGTTAGGGGTGGGTGCCCAAAGCAAGTGGTTTCCCTAGGAACAAAAGTGCCCTACAATCATACCTACGACCCTATACATTCATTCTTGTTCATCTTAATTAATTAGTTCCAATATTGACATTTTAAACTCATATTTCTCTCTTGAATTAGGGTCTTGAGATTCTCAATTTATAAACATCATTGGAAACTTAAACCATATCCCTAAAACTCTTCAACTATATCTAATTTAAGAATACATACATATATATATATATAATTAATTTTTGGTTTAATTTTCAAGTTGTATTTGCAATTAATTTTTAGGTTAAAATATCATTTTTTATCTTTATATTTTTAATTTTAAATGTCCAATTTAATTAGTTCTTAAATTTTCAATAAATCTTATATTTAGTTCTCATTACTAGTTTATTATATTTTTTTTAATTTTTTATTAACATTTTCATTATAAACTTTTAAAATATATTCGTATTTAATAAATTTCAATAAAAATTAACTTCAAAAAAACAAATAGTATTTTAATCAAATTTTATAATATAGTTGTTATGAGATTTTTTTTTTTTTTTAGTTCCAACCAAGTGATCAAATGGAAGGTTGGAATTTTAACCTAATTAGTATTTATGTCTTATTAGTTTCTAGATAATTATTGTGCTAAAAAAACATCTAATTCAATTGTGTTATAAGTCGATTATATATAATCCACGTATATAATTTTATCCCATTGATTAAGTTATCTCTCGAAATGATTTTTTTCTAAATGACATTCTTTTCTAATTTTCCCATACTAATAAGGTTTAAGGAAGCAATTTAAATATTTTTTTCATTTAACAATAACCCACATTAATCATGTAAATTAATTAAAGGAAAAAAAAAACTTTTCTTTTTTGTTTTCGCCTCCCAAAAGATTACATGTAATAATTAAATTATGCTGAATCACACTTTAAATTATATATTAGAAAATTTTCACGAATATATCCATCCATAAATCACAAAAAAAGGAAAAAAAAAAACAACCAAATTTTAATCATAATCAAGTTGTCATAAAAGTATCTAACCTACAATTATGAAAAATGCTCGAATATAACCACAAGTAATAAAAAATAACTAAAATAAATAAATGACAACGAAAAAATTACCACAGAACGATTATTATTTTCACTCTGTTTATATTTTTCAAATAAAATCTCAACAATAAAAGCATATTTTATAACATATATACAACACTATTTTTTACTAGAAAGTTTATATATAATTTCAAATCTAAAAAATATAAATAAGTTTATTAATATCTTTTATTGATAAATTTGGAAATTTTGTAGTATTTTTTAGTATTTTAATATTTTTAGTCTTTTTTGTTGCATGAAAACTATTTTTATCATTAACTAATTTTAATTAGAAACAAGTTGAAGAACTATTATTATTATTATTATTTGAAGGGTATCGACGTTGACCTGGTGGTGGCTGCCGGCCAGATTAGTTTGACCAGTAGTCATGTATATATGTTTATATATATATATATATATATATAGAACTATAGAAGTAGTTTCTTTTCTCTGGCAAATGCAATAATTTGAAAGCGAAATTACGAAAAGAAATGGGGAGAAAAATTAAAAAGTTCAAACGACAACATAGAAAATAACAAAAAAGAAAGAAAAAAAGTTTACATTGCATTGCATGGCTTCTTTTTACTGCTTTCTGGAACTGTCAAACTTTAAACATTCACCGGTGGCCCCGCCATCGGCCCCTTCTGACCGTTTCCGCCGCCCTGCACTGTAAAAAAGAAATGTGGCTTAGCTTCCGCATCATTATGTTTTTTCTTTTTTCTTTTTAATGCAATTTGGTTTAAAATATGAGGGGTTATTTTCATTTTTTACTGACCTATTCCGATATTTTTGATTAAGTTTGATGGTTTTTGATGACGAGATTTTAGTGGTTGGCGGCAAATTGGCTTAGTCCCATTGTTGAGTTTATGGTGGTGAATTTTGCTAGCTCTGGTGGAAGGAATGGCGGTCGGGGTGCTTCTCCTCCTCCAACTCCAAGGAAGTCCCTCGTTTGTCCACTACTTCTCATAGCGTTGTTACCTGCGTTACGAATATGAATAAATGATTAAATTTATCTTAAACTGTAAGGTCAATGTAAGTTTAGAGAAATGTTACAAGTCACATTGAACTTAGTCTAAGATTTTAAAAATTCATATATATATATAATTAATATGAACATAATTGTGTCTTTCTTACTCAGTTAATATTGATAGTCGTCATTTGTTGAATCTAATTTAGCGGTAATTTTCGAAGTATATTAGCTAAAATGGGATTAAGGATATGGATAAAAGATGAAAATTACCGCTTGGTGGAATTAGAAGTTGGCTGAGACAATTCGAGCTTAAGTCGGAGTTGCTACCGATCATCTGAACCGAGTCAGCCATTATCAAGCTTCTAGATTTATTAAGAGAGTTCAAGCTGCTTACTGCATTGGAAGACGACGATGAGGACAACGACGACGAAGAACTCATGACTCCGAAAGCACCCGAACCAAAGAGCGGGGTATTATTATTATTGCCGCTTCTAGTTGAGCCCATAAGAGCAGCTTTTTGCAGAAGGGCAGTGGCCGACATCGGAGAAGAAGAAACAACAGACTGAGAAGACTGACCCGACAACAGCGCAGCTGCCGACGATGATGTAGCTTTAGAAAAATTATTATTACTTCCCTTATTCTCAACATCTTCTTTATCCATCACTGGCAACATCGAAAGCCCGTTTTCGGTTATCGATCCGAAAAGATTGGAAGAAGAAGAAGAAGCTCCAAAAAAGTTGGAAATATTGTTGTTGTTGATTGCATTTTCAGCAGATGCTTGGTTCAACCAAAGTGATAATGGAGATCTGTTCTTTTGTTGATGATCTTCAAAATCTCTCAAGAAATGATCTGAATGATTAGTGAATTGGGAAAGTCCAGAAATATCTCCAAGAGATTGATGATGATCAATCAAAGATTGATGATGATCAGCCTGTTGATGAAGAAGATTGATATTATTTGAATCATTTCTTAGATTATTGAGAATATTTGTAGCTGAAACTGTTGTGATTCTTGCACTTTCTTCAGCTAAAGCATCACAAAATGCTCTATGAGTTATAAAGCTATCTTTCCTGCAAACAAAAAACAAGAATCAAAACATTTTAATTTTAATGTCCAATCATTTGTCATTAATTCAATTTCTAGGTCAGAGACATAATCTTGCATTAATTACTTCTGTCTTTAACATAAGAGTAAAAAGAAAAGTGAAAAAGTTAAGTTTTTGCCTTTTTCTTCATACAAAAATTACCCATTGATTCGAAAAACGTGTTTGGATATCGAATTCTGACTGATCTGTGATACTACAGTTTCAAACTGCTTTGTATCAAACATAGTCGTTTCTTCAAATCATTCCGATGGTGAGAAAAAAAATGGATTCTATTTCTAACCCATTTCTTCTTGAATTTGGTTGGAATATTAAAGATGAGGGAAAATTTACCTGGAAAAAAGAGTTCCACAATCACACTTATATTCTCTAGTCCCACAAGTTTTGGAGTGAGCTTTCCAATCAGATTGAACTGCATATTTCTTAGAACACTTATCACATTTCCACTTCTTCTCGCCGTGTTTCCGGCTGAAATGCTTCTTTATTCCGGTGAGGTCTCCGAGAGCTCGCGACGGATCATGGTGGACACATGTCTTTTCTGGACAAATATACACCTTCTTCTTAATCGGTTCCTTGTTCGTCCGTTGTCGCAACTTCCACGGTAAGTTATGCCCTCGTCGATGAAGCTGCAGATTCTGGTCTCTCTGAAACCCCTTGTTACAAATTTCACATATGAATCTATTCGTCGCCATGAGCGACTTCGGTGACAAAGCGATAACCTCCGCATCAGGATCTACAACAACAACACAGATTATTCAAGCTCCACATCGAAAAAAAACCTAATATAAATATTAAAAAAAGAAAAACAAGAACAAATAAGCTGCTCACCCGGGGTTCCTGGGAGGTTTCTCTTCTTCTTGGCAGCAGCAGCGGAGGGTTTCGGTTTAGGGTTAGGGTTAGGGTTGGCATCTTGTTGGTGAGGGAAGGACGTGGTAGTAGAAGAGAGAAGAGAAAAAGGATTAGTTGACATAATTTTGTTTTGTTTTTGGATTCTTATTTGGGAAAGGATTGAAGAACGGTTTAGACAAGAACAAACGAGAAAAGACCAAGGGAATTTTAAATTTTTCTTAATTTGCAGACAAACAGCTAAAAAACTTAAGGGTTTTTTTTGGTTTGTGTTTAAAATGACGACGACGATGATGATGATGATCTTCTGTTGACAAAGGAAAAAAGAGATCAGCTGGAAGAAGACTAAATGTTAGGGTTATGCCAAAAGACAGTAAAAACCAAAGAAGTTTTGAAGACTTCGAATCTGAACAAAAGACCTTCAAACAGAAAATTAAAAAAAAAAGGAAAATTTATATCTGATGATGAGAAGAGAAGAGAAGAGAAGAGAAGAAAAAAAAGAGAGAAGAGAGTGTGTGTTTTTCTTGTAATTGAGATCTGAAGTGTGGTTTTTCCCTCTTTTGTTTGCTTTTTAAGAAAACACCAAAAACCAACGTGTTTTTCTCTATGGAAAAGAATATATCTCTTTCCCCTCCCCCCCTTCTCTCCTATTTTCAAATATATTTACTTTTCTAATACTATTTTAGTTCAACCATCAACTTAACTCAACTGAACATTCCTCGTTTGTACTAAGAACTAAGACGTCCATGATTTAATACTAGTTTGATCCTTTTACTATATTATAGTTTTTGCCCATTATAGTTTTTATACTTTCAAACGTTCATTTTGCTTTGATAATTTCAAGAGATCAAAATGATCACCTTTTAAAAGTTCGAACTAAAATGAAAAATTAAAGTATATATAGAAGTCAAAATGAATATTTTAGAACTATAATGATTAAAATGAACCAAAATAAAAAACACAAAAAAAATATGTACAAAATATAGCAAAATTTTAAATTTTATCAATCACATACACTAATAAGATAGATATGAATTTTGCTATATTTTATCCTATATTTCAAAATGATGCGTTTAAAATACTAGGAATGATATTAAATTGTATTATTCTTTTATCTCATTAATTTTGGAAGCCATATGTTGGAATGGACAACCAACTCTCTTCTGTTTGTCTCTCTCTCTTTCTATACATATGCTTTTGTAACCACAATGTATAGAGTTTAATTCATTTCTTCATTTTTTTTTTCAACTTTTTTGAGGTTCAAACTTCAATAGTACATTCAAACTTTTCAATGGAAAAAAGGGAGGGACCCATTTGTGATGAGTTACATTCAAAGCTATAATATTAATTAATTATATATATATATATATACAGATAGATGTAAACTTACTAACTACACCAAACTCTTTGTTTGTACCAACTTTTGTCTTGTGAACTATATGAAATAAATATATGTTGATGTTTGACTCTATCTTTGTGTTAATGAGTGTAGGAGAATTGAAACTAAAAAGGTATATATGTGGATTTATGTATGACTTCTAATTCACTTATGTAAATATATGAATAGTATTTGATATGATTTTCAAAGAGGTAATATGTGTTTTAACAAGGTAATATTTTCTTTACATTGGAAAATTTTATCTTTCTTATAATGAATGATGTTGAACTCATAATTTGTTCTAGTTTACACAATAGTCCAAATTCATAAGTCAAAAACCTCCTCCCAAAATATACCTATAGGTTTAAACTTGTGGTCAACAACAAAAATGTTCTTCATCACACATCCAATAACTACCATGTGATTGTCTTTATCTAATAGAATACTTTTTAAGAAGAAGAAGACCATTATTATTCTTTCCTTTCACAAAAGACTATTAAGCAAACAACAACTTTACCTAAAACTTCAATTAGTAATTAAGTTTCTATAGGCACAAGTCAAAACCCAATAATAACTTTTGTTTCATTTTCAAGAAAATTTGATATCAATCAATCACTTTTTCCAAACTTCAAAAACCATCTTTAAAACTAATTAATAAAAACACACGAACACCGTTATTAAAACACTAGCACCAACGACCCAATCAAAGCAATTCCCATCATGAATATTAATACATATATTTTTAAAAAAACAAAAAGGAAAAAAAAATGAAAAATAGTGGACCTATATGTGTTTATAAACGATAGAGATATCCACGAGGTGGTGGGGTAATCTCGAGAATGGTTTCGCTATTCCATCTTTGCTCCTCGTTTCATTCTTTATCTTGCAAGATTTTCCATAATTTTGTAGGGACCTAAGCAAGAATAATTCTTTAAAAGAAATTTGTGGTTTTCATGAAGAATTATCCTTCAATTATAGGGTTTTTTTTTTTAATCTTTTAGCAAAAGTTTTATTAATTATATATGTAATCTAAACTTTCCAAGATAAATCAAAGAAACGCAAACGGGTAGAAACAATAAATTTTAGCTTTTACATGAAAAAATCAAGAAATTCTCCCTCTTCCTCTTTCATTCACTACTTAGACAAATTTTGAACACCAGAAACATGAACATATCTATTAACCAAATGGAAAAGGAAGGGAAAGTGAAAAAAAAAGGTTGTGGAAAAAGGGGGATTGTAATGTATAGCAAAACAAAGTACCTAATCTACCTAGAAGTAATGAAAACAAAGAGAAAGAATAAATGGTGTGTGAGTTGTGACTCGTGACCTTTTTTTTTTTCTTTTTGGTAGAAAAGAAAAAAGTAAGTTAACTTTATGAGGGTGAATCTGGAAAATAATGATTAAGTAATAATTATTATTAAAGGGTAATTTTGGGCAATTGTAATGTTAGTACAACAAATCAGAGGGTCAGAGACATTGAGACAGATGAAAGAGAATAGATTTATATTATATCATATCATATCATATAATATGATATATAGTTTTACATTTCCCCATATGCTTTTGCTTTGTAATTCACACATCCGTCCGTGATACCTTTACTTGTCTCTATCTATTTTGTAATCACAACTCTTTTTTATTCAAAAAAAAGAAGATGAAGAGGAGGAAGAAGAAGATTTCTTTGATGTGGATCATGAGTATGTAGGGATGTGATTCATGTGTTTATGTTGGTGAATTTGATGGAGTTCGAATCACTTGAATTGATTTGAGAAGATTTATTTGTCGTGTGATTGAGTATTCGTTTCTCTAATAAAAACCGATTGATGTTGATTATAATCGATCAGTTTTGGTGGGTCTTGATTGGTTATAACCCAATTGTTAATGCGTTAATGTATTATTTTAGATGTTTTCATGCAAAACTTTTTTTTTCCTAAAAGTTTACAATATAGAGGATTGTATGATCAATAAACAAACTTGCTGTTCTACAAATAAAATAATAAATGTGTTTATGAAAATTAACTGGGCTCTATTTTGTTTTAATTAGTTGTTTAAAGGAGATGAAAGAAAATGAACCCATGATTTAAGGGAGTCATGATTTATATATATAGTTAATTTCAGTTTATATTATTAATTAACACTATTAACAATACATTGTTATTAATAAAAAAAAAAACTTAAATTTTCTTTAATAATTCAAGTTTAGTTGATATTTTATCTTCTATATTAAATTCGAATTGGAGCAAACAAAATTCTTAAAATAATTTTTAACAGGGATGAATTAAAAAAAAAAAGTACTTATATTCATAAACATGCATGAACATAACTAAACAATTAAAATATTATCCTAATTTGATTCTCATAAATTTACAATTTTCCCCTACATTTGTTGAATTAAAAATCAATAATAAAGAATCATAATCCAAAATGTAGAGACACCAATATTGTTATTATTATTAATTAATTGATGCCTAATTAGGCAGACAATTTAATTTTGATTTTGTGGAATAGAAAAAGAGTAAAGAAAACTAAATATATATATAAATATACATGGAGAGATATGAACCACTTTTGTCTGTTTTCTCTTGGATTTTCATTCACATCACATATGCTTTTTCCCATCCCTATTTTGGTATCCAATGCTCTCTCTCTCTCTAACACATGCAGTTATAAGAAATATACACAAAACCCTATGTGTTTCTCTCTCTCTCTCTCTCATAAATAATAATAAGAAAAAGAAAACCCTAATTTAAAGACACAGAGGTGGGGAAGAGAATGAGCCCTAAAGATATATATGTCCGACCAGATAAGGACACACTCCAATGTACATGTTGCATGGATGAGAGAGATTAACATCTCTCTCTCTCTCTCTCTCTTAATTAAGTTTTTAGAAAATTAAGTATGAGATGTTGAGGGAGATAGATAGATAGATGATAGTTTAATTTATTAGTTTGACACAGGTGTAGAGCGTAGAGATATTTGAATCTCGAGCTCCTTGAACGAGAAGATATATATGTCTTAAACTAATTAAACTAACTAGACAATTAGAAAATGTATGAAAATATATATACACACACGAGTAATTAAGTAAATTAACGCATCCAAATGTATGGTATTTTCTAAGTAATGTTTTGAGAATCTCAAAATAATAACAAAACCAAAATTCCAAATATATATATATGCTTTGGAATCCACAGTGTGTCTTATGAGATTATTTGGTTATATTTTATTTAATATTACTATTATCATTCTTATATATGTCTATGTTCTAATACATAACTTCTTGGGGGGGAAAAAATTCTTGAAAGAATTTTTCGATATCTTCCTCTCTATAAAATGCATTTAATAGTTAATTAATTATGTATGATCAACATGAGGCTAATCAACAGGTACAAAATTTATAATATTAATTTTTGAGGTAAGAGATTTGATATTCAACTCTTCACATATTGTTTTTTAAGAAAAAAAAGTGTTTCGATATTTTATTTTTCAAATAAATAGATCTTGCATAGGGGTAACAATTTTATTTTTGTTTTTTTAATAAGTATCTAAACAATACTTTTCATCTATTATTTTTTTGGAAAATTTGTAAGATTAGCAAAACATTGAAACTATTTATAAAATAAGAAGAAGAAAAACTTGAATTGATAAATTTTACTATATATTTTGTTATATTTTAAAATGCCCCTTTTTTTATATTTACATTTTTGGGAGCTTTCTTCAAAATATATTAGTTTTTAGGTTATATTGCAAATTTGGTAACTGTGATTTGAAAATTATAAAGTTAGAATTTAGTTATGGTAGTTTATATAATCAGAATTTAATCTCTATAGTTTTATAAAAAAAAATTATAAATAACCCCTACTTGAGTTGTTTCGGCTTAAAACTCACGTGAAATTGTCTCGTACATTTTAATATATATTATGTGATATGGTCAATATACGATTGATTTGACTCACATATATCACCTCAATGGCTCAACCTCTCTCTGTATATATATTTGCCATACTTGTTGGTGATGTAAACATACTTTTACCATGGTTAATTAAAAAGGAGAAAAAATTTATACTGAATGGGTAATTATTTATCTTTAATTTAGTTCATGATATGATATTATGAAACCAATATCTTATATAATTGACGTTATAGATGACTTGTCTATACAACAATATGCTCCACATAAAGGACATGTTATAGATGATACATCAATATCTCATCAATTAAATAAATTCGAGATTTCAAATAATAAAAATATGATGTCTAATCTCATTTCACTAATATATATTCTTCGTACCCATTTTTTTTTTTTCATTTTCGTGTGATTTAAAATTAAAGAAACAAATTAATTAAAAAGATGGATTTCATTTTCATATATACACCCAAAATTATGAAAATGTGGTAATAAAATAAATTCACACACAAAAAAAGAAAGGATTTTGAAGGGAAGAATAAGTGCTTTGGGAATTGGGAATAATAATACATACTCACATGTGAGTCTCTATCAATGAGAGGAAGAGATGACAATAATGTTGCCCTTTGAAAGCCATGAATTATATTATCTCATTTTCATTCCTCCTTTTAATTATTAATTATTACCCATTATATAATTAATAAAGTACAACTTAGTTTAATTTTTTCTTAAATACTTTCATAATCTCAAGAAAAATATTCTTCAAAACCATTTAGTTATTGGAATGTTGTTTATTCATCAATTTTAAAACAATTAAGAAATTAAATGTTGGTTTTTATTTCGAATAGTATGAAAAATAGTAACAACTTACAAACTAACTTTGTTAAAATTAAATAATAGACATTAACAATAAATATAAAAAACGAGTAATTAATGAACAGTCAATGTTAAAAGTGTGAATTTTAAATCTAGTGATCGAATTAATATTCAAATTAAAAAGATTTATATTATTTTAAAATTTATAGATAAAGTTGAAATCAAATAGAAAATTAAAGATTAAATAGATGTTACGTATTAAAATTTAGAGATTGTGTTAAATCTAATTTTAAAATAAATTAAATTAATTTTTGAATGAGATTTTTTATTTTTTATTTACACGAAACGATTTTGTAATTTTATAAAATTTGTATTCAATACAATATCAAGCAATGTTATTCTGGAAACATTTGCACTCAAAATTATTTCTTTAAAAAAATCAGGTGTATTACAATAACCAATATATCTCTAATTACACATTGCTCAAGAAAATTATAGAGTTTCTAGCCAATCAATTTTTCCTTCTATTTCCTCAAAATAATAATAATTATTATTATTATTATAACAACAACAACAAATTAAAGCCATATGAATTAAATTCTACTCAAAGGCTCTATACTATTTTTATTAATTAATTAGTGTGTTGGTTTTGACAAGACATAAGGCTTCTTTGAAATGACATTTTAACATTTAAACAAAGTACTGTTTTTAGGAGAAATTTTATTTTTAAACATTTAAAAATCAATCCAATCAATTCATTAATCTTCTAAAGCTTCCTTAAT
The DNA here is from genome assembly GCA_025688845.1 of Cucumis hystrix. Lineage (NCBI taxonomy): Eukaryota > Viridiplantae > Streptophyta > Magnoliopsida > Cucurbitales > Cucurbitaceae > Cucumis > Cucumis hystrix. Next base: position 26,216,021 of record CM046886.1, read on the forward strand.
TAGATATATGACTTTCCACAATTAATTACATAAGTAGGTTATAATATTTTCAAACAATTTTCTTCACTCATGTACCCAAATTTTTTTCCCTAGCTACCACGACGCCTTGAGGATGTTGACAAGTTGTCTTAATAAATATTGTATGTTTCTTTTTAAATATATACATAGTTAGGGTTTTATGGAAGTATAATATACTGTTTATATTAATTATTTGCTCTCATTTCTTAAGGATTAGATTCTTCCAAAGAATATCAATGTTTAATTCCACAAGAAAAACATAGGGCTTAACGTTCCTTGAGCCATTAATCAATGATAAATTATAATCATGGTTCTTTGGTTTTAACTATATATACCCATAGAATGTTCTTTTTGTCTTCACTGAAAAAATGCTTCAATTTGCTATTATATAAGACAATCGACAATTATAAAATAAATGATTTAATTAATAAATTGAAAACAAACGTAAGTCGGATTAAATTTCTTTATTTAAGTCTAAAAGGATGGGCGTGTTAGGTTAAGATTGATATATAAAATACGATGTATTTCTTTAAATAATCTCTCGCGTCAAACCGACATGTTACTTGTTAATTAACGAAAAATTTATATAAGTAGTACTTAATTTTGCATTGAAAAAGAAAGTGACGTTATAGAGAAAATACATGCGAGATTTGATCTGTGTATTGTCAAACATGTTGGATTAGAAATGTGTATATATCAAATTAGTTGAAGATATAGCAATATTTAATGCATCTAAAATAAAATAATAGTAAATAAATCAATAAAACAAAGAAGGAATCCAAGAAGAAAATGACATAAAATGGTATCAAATGGTCAAGTTGGATTTAATAATTACATCTAAACTTATTTACCATCTTGATCAGATCTGTTAAATGAATAATCAAATAATGTTTTTTACTATTCAATGAAATTAGCTTCAGCTGATTAATAAACTTTTTAAAAAAATTTGATAATTTAACGCAAAAAAAACTGTTCTTTCGAATCAAACTATTTCAGTTATTTTTTCTATATTGTCATGATTTACTGGGTTCATAAATAAGAGCGAAATCAACTCCTATATATCCCTTTGAGTATTATAGAGCAAAATAATTGCTTATATGTGAACACTATTTGGGGACTAAGAGTGCTTATATGGCTCAAATTTACAACGCTACAATCTACATAGTTTTAGTGAAACAAGGGGTCTCAATCCTCATTCCTCATCTCCATTTTCTCCCGGGCTATAATGGGCAGTAGAGAGAAGCCAAAAGGACTACCCGTCTGATCAAAGTTTTGATTATGATCAACTTTGAGATGCATGTCCAAATTGATATCATAAACAAAAGCAATGGTTGTATACAATCCATTAGGGAAGGATGACCTTACATGGCAACGACATTCATCGATCATCGGCTGTTATCACACAACATTTCAATACATGTTGTCTTGAGTTCTACATCTGATCTAAAACGTCAAGCATGGGAGATCAGTATTCAAATTTGAAGCCAAAAGCAAAGACAGGTTATGCAAGTGCAACATTAAAGAATCAAGCAACATAACCAAGAATTGATAGGACACAGCGAGTCCGGTGTAAAAGAATATGACATACGAATATTATAAACAACACAAACACGATCAGATAATGTACTGGATACAGATATTCTTCTTAGCAACCGTGACACAAATATTCCACAAATATTCCACGAGAACATGAAGATTTCACCCCTTTGTTAGCTCACTTCTTCAACACACTGCGGAGAGAGACAATCTCTTTTAGAACTTCAAATTATTTTGACATGGTTAACCAAACGAAACATAAAAAACTTCAGCTAACATATCAACAGTTTCGAGTTTTTATATAATTATGAGATAAAATCTCTCAAAAAAAAACAAAAGACACTTTCTTTCATTCCTTTCAACCTTGTAGGTGTAGCAACGTCCACAGACATTGTTTTAAGTTCAGGCTTCCCAGCCTAAAAGATTGAGCCTAGACCCTTCAAAGGTTATTTATAGACATCCCAAAACTCTTTATTCGGGAACCTCCTTACGTAACAGGATTCTCACTTTCTATAATATATGAGGTTTATCAACGTAAATCAATAAATAAAATGAATCGATAAAAATTGAAATTCGCACAACTTTCAACAATTCCCTAGAAGATCTGATAGAAATCCCAATCAGTTAATAATACTACAGTTGGAATGGAAGCTTGATCAACTAGATAGGATCTGAATCACGAACTTGCAAAGATAGAGTACTATTTCCACATTCCATAACAAAGTTCAGTTGCACTTGCCTAAAGAACCGCTAAGTTGAAACATACAAAATTAAATAGAATTTTTAGGATAATGGATGGTCGGGCTGTTAAGACCTTATAGTAGGATATGAAATTCTACGGGCACTCGCCAGTACCTATCAAGGCCATTCCCCAGGAAAATATTGTTACTCATTCATCATTGCAGCCCAAAAGAGCGGATCCCAATTGATTGCACATTTTACAAGAAACCAAGCACGTTAAATTTCAATTAACCAATACCCCAGGGCCCAGAGATCCAGGTTTCTCTAGTCTTTCCAAATGCCACTTCCTCGAACAATTTTAAAAAGTGACTTAGTCCAGGTCTAACATCAGTTTTCCAAACATGAATCCTTTTTCTTCCTTCCCTCCTTTCTTTCTTTCTTTCTTTCTATTTTTTGGTAAGAACCAAGTTTTATGAAGAGAAGTGAAAGAATGTACAAGAGGTATAAAAAAAACTAGCCCAAAAGGAAAAAGGAACTCCCCAAAAAACTACAAAAAAATGGTTTTCAATCCAACAAAATCAAACTAAAGTCATAGTTACAAAAAGCCAACATGAATGAAGCCCACAAGGAAACGAACTTCACCAACTCCCAAACATCATCAAATGACATCTCCAACATTCTATTTCCCTTTCCGAGTCAGCCACCCATAAAATAGCCATATGTCAAATTTCAGTACATGATGAAAGGTAAAGATGGCACATGGGGAGAATTAAAAATGATTTAGAAACGCTAAACGATTACAGCTATCGCTCTTTAGGAGACGGGTAGAATGTAAAAACTTACTTGTATAGATAGGCAGCAATCCCCAAGATTATACACAACAAAATGATATCAATACAGAAATTTCTGCTGGACCTTAGCTGTAGCAAAATAAAACTCATGTTAGATAAACTTGCAAACTTCTTACAAATATACATATAAATCTAGGTATTCGGCATGCACGAGGAATAAGGAGAAGCATGTATGTACACAAGGGTCAGGAATATACACTTCAAGAACTGACAATAAAGGTTAAATAGAGATCGGAAGAACAGAGCAAAACCTGGTTAACTGTGTCCTTTAATCTAACGTTGGTGTTCTTAAGGTCAGATGCAGCCTTGTCCACCTGCCATGATTCAAAAAGAAAATTGGGTGGTTCTCATAAGCATGAACATCGAGACTACAAGAACATATATACATATACATACGTGTAATTAGAGATATAAAATCTAATGAGAGAGATATCATTACCTTAGTGTCAATCTCGTCCATCAAAGGGACTTGCCTGTCTATTTCCTGCAAATAACATGCCACAATCACAATCAACTAATACGTTGGTAAGGGGAAAAAATGAATAACGATAAGATCTCCCGCCTAGAAGATAACTAACCTCATTCATATCATGTGCCATATTCTTCAGAGTATCCAACCCTTCTGATATCATGTCCAATCCTTGATCCTGCATATGCACCAAAATGAAGGGTTTAAACCACAGCAATTGGCCATTAAGCACGAAACCTTCCTTCTTCAACAAAGAGACTACACTAGGATATATACAATTTACCTGCTTCATTTTCCTCATTTCATACTCCTGCCTGAACTGACTGGACTGCTCGGTGTGTTGGAAGTACTCATCATCAAACCGCCCATCTTTTATCAATTTAAAGGTCCATATCAGATATAAGTTTAGTTCATGGTATTGACAACTTAAAGTAGAAAGAAAGTTTCAGACAGTTGAACAAAATTCAACTGAATTTAATACATCACCTGAGTCAAATTTGATTTCAGTCCGTGAAGCTGAGGATGTCCAGCCCCCATTATTCTTCGTGGTAGTCACAGTTCCATCTGGTATAGCTTGAATTCTATCCGGTAATGCAAGCACCAAATCATTTCGAGTGGTAAGATCTTCAGTTGATAGCCCTTTAACCTGTCAATAGATTATGTGAACATCCAATGCAATCTATAGGTAGAAGCTAGACAGTTCAAATTCAGTGGCTCAACTTCAATTGAGTATAAAAATTGCAAAACCATCCTAAGTTCAAAATGAATTTAGGAACCTAATCCTTTCATCACAATCTTCTCATCAATTCATATGAGACCTATAGCTTTTAAGATGGAATTTGAGTTACGAGAGTGAATTTTCAAAATAAACTCAGTGAAGACAGTGAATACAAACCCTCTTAACAGCCAACCTTTGCAACTTGGGAACTTCCTCCAGTAAACGAGCTTTTGTACGACGAATCTCTGCATTCAATGCCACAACGGATGCCCTATTCTTCTCTTTAGAAGCATCCTCCGCTTTCTGCACAGACACACACAACACACTCCTAAATTAGAATCCAGCCCTCCTCACCAGCAAATTAAGATGCTAAATCATCTATGTAAACCAAGATTTATCCACAGAATTAAACGTAGATCAGAAACGGAAGAGGCTACTAAGTCAGAATTAAAACATTCATTTCCTTATTCAGCAACAGAAGAAACTGAGAAATTGACTTAGGGATCGGAGTCAAACCTGTAGAGCAGCTTCAATGTCAGCTTCAACAGTGGCGTAGAGACGAGCGAAGGCATCGTCGCCGGAGACATTGAGATCTCTCTGCTTTTCTATGTCATATTTGTCGTACTTCTGGCAGATCGCATCTACTCTGGTCAAAAGGTCGATCACGCTCATCTTCTATCCTTAGCCTCCGCGCTCCGGTAGGTTTCTGGTGACTAACGGCGGTGAAAGTGGTTCCGAGAATCTCTACAGAAGTCGTGCGCAAAAAAGCAAGTGTAATGACTGCCATTTGATATCTTTGGTATATATTTTAAGATGTCAATATATATATTTTTCCTGAAATTTTTAGTTAACTAAACAATTTCAACACACATTCAACAAATTTCAATCCCATAAATTTAACAAAAATCAAATTCAACAAATTCAAAATATTTAACTTACCAAAGTATAAGCAGAAAAAAAAAAGTTCAATAAAAAATCCAAAGTGTTGGCGAGAAGGCGGACGAGGTGCGAGGAGGAAGCTGAACTGAAGATTGAAGTCTCATTTTAAGGCTGTTATCAAGACGGGCAGCCCACTAACAAAAAAGGCGGCCCACTTCAATTATGGGCTCGAAGTTAATGAAAAGAGAAAAAAGAAAAGCATATATGGGGCATTCCGAGAATTGAACTCGGGACCTCTCGCACCCTAAGCGAGAATCATACCACTAGACCAAATGCCCGTTTGTTGATAGATTAATAACAATAACATTAAAATTAAATAAAATATTTTTTGTATGGAATTAATATTTATGATTTCCCAAAATAATTATCTTTTCATGCAAAGATTTGTGTTAATAATGGTATTTCATCCTTTCAAAAGTTAAGAGTGTGTATATATGATAATTTTAGTTTTCTCCTAACCATAAAAACCATATTTGTAATTTAATGAACAAACAATTCATCTAGTCTGCTTAGTCTATCACCATAAATCAAATCAAAGATAAAGAGTGTATATATAATATAAGGGCAAAATAGTAATTTAGCCGTAGAAAATTGAAAAGAAAAAAAAAACTAAAGATATGGATTAATGTTCACTTGTAACCACATCCTCCAATATATTCCTCCAAAGGGAATTCACTTCCACTCAAACTTATTCTTCCTTTTTTTTTTTCTTTGGCTTTCACTCATTCCATATTCTAATTTCATTTCCACCACAACTCTCTCCTCTTCCATGGTTTCTTATATCCCAAACTTTCCTTCTCTTTTTTCTCCCTTTCTTCCACACTCTTATTTTCTTTTTCCCTATCCCTCCAATGGCTATGAACACAAACAATACCTTATGTTTAGTTTCAGCCATGGATCGCCTTTGGTACCACCAAATCATTCTTTGCAGCTCCGATCCATTATTCACTTCCCATTTTCCCAATCTTCTTAACTCAACATCTTCTTTTCCTTTCACAAACTTCCTCCCTTCTTCCCCATTATCACCTCTAATGGATCAAACAATTCTCCCCTCCTCCTCGTCGTCGTCCTGCCACAACATCTCCCTCGTCTCACAGGTAACCCCTCCTCTCTCCCCCACCACTGGAATCCATGAGTACTATTTTACTCGACTTTGGCCAACTTAAAAGTCGACATGAATAACAAGCCCAATGATTTTCAATATTAATAATGAATTAATGATGAACATATATGACCTCGTGTTTGCAAACTCTAATACTATGTTAATGTTAAGCTTGAAAATTTAGAATACTCAACAAGTGAAAATCGATATTAATGGTTAGAATAACAATGTATAAGTTGTTGTTTGCACACTTATGGCCTATTAAACCACTGTTTTTGCTTTTGCTTTGTTTAAAAGTAAATTTAATATTATATCTATATAAATATTTATGTATGGTCTTAACAGGAAGATTATAGTAATGAGGAAGACTACAAACAAGATGCAAAGATAGAGTCAAGTGAAGATCAGAGTCTCAACAGTCTCAAATTTTCAGGTTCAATAATAGAATCAAACTTTTGAAAATTAATGGTCATATTTAAGCTTTTGGGAAACCCAATGAGTTACATATATAATATATGTATATATAATTGATGGGTATTGATAAGAATTCTTGTGTGTGTAGTGGGAAGAAAATTGAACAAATCTACAAGTTGCAAAAGCTTGGGGGAGTTGGAGCTTGAAGAAGTGAAAGGGTTTATGGATTTAGGGTTTGAATTTAAGAGAGAAAGTTTGAGCCCTCAAATGGTGAATTTGGTTCCTGGTTTGCAAAGGCTCAGAACTCAAATAAACAAACAAAATCTTGAAGAAGACGACGATGGTGACGGTGACCACGACAAAGAAAATGATGATGATGATAAAATTAAGAAGAGAGAGATAGCAAGACCATATCTTTCAGAGGCATGGATAATAAGAAGACCAAATTCTCCTCTTTTAGATCTAAGAATGCCTAAGGTTTCTTCAACCTCTGACATGAAGAAACACCTCAGATCTTGGGCTAAAACTGTTGCTTTTGAAATTCAATAAAAATATTTTGACTTAATTATTTAAACTTTTTTTACTTTAATTTAATTGAAACAATATTTTTTTATATAAACAACATGAATTCCAAACATATAATTATAGAAACAAGCCAGCCTTAATCTCTAGTTCGAATGCTTTTGGCACATTTTTCTTGAATTAAACCATTAAAATGAATATTCGACTCATCCATTCTTATTCCTTGAATTATGTTTAAATTGATTCACCTAGAAACTTTATATTTTCATTTTTAAATTTTAGTCCTTATGTTCTTGAACCAAACTTTAAATCTAATCCTTCAAAATTTATAGTAAAGATGTTGAAATTAAAACCGAATAATAATTTAAAAGGGGAACAAAAATTTTAAATGGAACTAAAATGATATTTTATTTATTTATTATTTAAGTTTGTATTTGAATATAAATAAAAAGAGAAAACGAAAGGAAAATTATAGAGTGTTGTAAGACAAGCGAATAATGAATGAATGAGAAAAAGCCAATAAGCAAGTGGAGTTCATAAGAATGTGAAGATTCCCAATGTCAATTTAAATTTTGTCACATTATGATGAAGTGCAATTTTTCCTTTGCTTCTAAAAATGGGTCACACTATTTTCAAATTAATACTAAACTATAGGAAATATTTTCAAAGTAAAATATGAAGAAAAATTAAATGAAGGGTAAATATATTTTTTTTTTATTCTTATTTTTTAAAACTTCTCTAAATTATACAGATATATTACAAAATTTCATTAAAGAATCTTACAAATTAAAATTAAAATTAAAATGCTTCCCTTACCAAGGGAAATTTTGGGTGGTTGCTTCAATCAAAATGGGCTTGTTTAATTGGGAAGCCCAAACCTTTGGAGCAATGGGCCTCGTTGTATTTTAATTTTTTATTTATTTTTTGTTAATTGATATGCAAATTTGGATAAGTTATTAATGATTAATTTGTTATTCGAAAAATACAAATGACACCTAAGAAAACTTTTTAATATATGTCATTTTCAATTTTATAAAATAGATATTTTAATTTATTTGAAATATATGAGATTGGTTTTCCTTTAAGCATACGTTTCCTTTTGGAAAAAAACAATCATCATAAAGTTTTCTTTTTCTAATTCATTGTCCAAAAGATTTAGAAAAAAAACAAAACATAAAACATAAAAGTATAAGATATCGAGAATCTCATGTGTCAAATATAAGAGAATAACTTACAAGATATTTATCCAAGTTTTGAGACCATACTATTCGTTTATCCAATACATACAAACATATATTATTTTTATTATTGAACTTACGATATCTTATTTTGATTATTTAACTTTTAAATTTATAATATTTTAGTTTATAAAAGTTTAGAAGTATAATCATTTTGGTTGATAATTTTGTTTTTAAGATTATTATTTAATGACGTTGTGTTTGTTATGCTTGTTAGCATGTTAATGCAAGCATGCATGATTTTAAGCCACATAAATTTAAAGACAAACTTTAGGTAGGTAAAAAAAAAATGTATATATTAAATTATCAAAAATAGATATTACAAAAATTTACGACAAAAATGGCACGAAAATAAAACAGAATACAAAATTAGATTAAATAAAATCAAACAAGTTTAAAAGTTTAAAATAAAAAATATATATATAAAAAGGAAAATAGAAAGTCAATATTAATAAAAGACTCCCAGTGAAAGTTATGGAATTATTGAACCTCACATGAAAATGCTACAAATAAATGGTTATATAGGTATTACACATAAAATAATAAATAAGTAATTAAAAAAAAAAACAATTATGATCTCTGAATTTATTTGAAATAATTTTATATTTTGTGAGATGTTGAATGTGTTTTAATAATTAAATAAGGAAAAAATCTCAAAAAATGACACCAAATTGGATAATTTCAAAGGGATACTGTTTGCAATCTCAATCACAATTTTCAATTACTTTATTATATTTTTAAAAAAAAACTAATTTCAATTATTGATGTAATCTCTCTCAATAAATTAACAAATAAATAAAATGGGGAAATTGTTAATAATTTGACTTTTTTAACAAAATAGAAATAAACTAATATTAGAAATGCATAACTTTTAAGCATTTCTTTTAGAAAATTAGAAAATATCTTCTATTGTATAAATAATTATTACGTTATTTAGATTAAAAAAGATTGTTTGGTTTTGAAAGTGATTGTGTTCATTATAAATATGTTTTCGATAACATAATATCACTTCAAATTTTCTCTTAATTGGAGCTTCCAAATTAACCCATTTTAAAAATCATAAAATTAAAAAAAAAAAAAAAAAAAACATGTTATTAAGATTATATTTGTTAATCTAAATTTATTTTAGATTCTAACCTAAATCAACTTTATATTATGTAATATTTTATGAAATGTTATCAAAGAAATATTTATATTTAAAAGTAATATTTTCTTAAAATTATTTTTTAACGTTATTTTCTTTGTTTTCCTCTTCAACACTATTTAAATACTTAGAGGTCGATTAGGATTAGATGTTGGTTATCATATTCTAGATTATACTAGTTTGTATTTGGATGTATATTATTTTAGTACCGTATATAATATATGGATCCCACGACTTTACAAGATTCATATATTTCAAATTTAAAAAAAACCACAAACAAGTAATTCTTGTAAATAAGAATGTGAATTATGAGTTCAATATGGGTGTGCAAGAGATTCCTATCCAGTCTATTCTTAAAATGGCATTTTTTTTCTTTAAGAAAAAACAATATACAATGGCTCCTATTTTCTTTTTCTCCTAATTTCTCTTTTCTAATTGAAAAAAAAAATGTTTGTCTTTTTTGTTTGAAACAAAGGTCGAGACAACGTGGATGTCGATATCATATTATGTGACTAGGTAGCAAAAAAAATTCTTTTTGTTAATATTAGAGATTGATTAAAAACACAAGTATAAGAAAGAAGTTGAAAATCCAAGAGTTACCTCACTCACTAAAGAAAATGACTTGAAGTATAGTAGTTTGCTATTTTTCCTTCTAGAATTATAATAAAATTAATCTTCCAAATCTTTAAAATAATTAAACAAAAATTATCTCTAATCTATTCAATTCCATTTTTTAACTGTTTATTTAAATTGATAGTTACAAATATAGGAATTATATTTAAAAAAAAAAAAAGAATATAACAACATTTTAAAAAATTACAAATATAGCAAAATTACATTTTTAGACCTATTTCATACAATTCAATTTATTTTTACATTTTTGTTATTTATGTTTCTAATGAAGTAATTTAAAATGTTAATTAATAATGAGAAGCAACATAAAAGTTATCAAACGTTTATACCTTTAATATACTTTTGTATCTCATCTTCCAATATTAAAAAGTAAATTATATTATGTGTAAATACAACACTCTTGGAGATCATCATTATTATTATTATATAGCAATTAAATAAAACTCTACAAAAATAAAAATAAAAATAATACGTTTGAAATGCATGTGGCAACCGAACTTTGTATTATTATTTATTAATACTTTGTCAAGTTCCTATTGACTTAGTTAGGCAGTGCCCCAATAAATATATACATGTGTGTGTGTGTGTGTAGCTTAGAAAAAAAGTAAAATGATGTGTTTATAATAATTTAATTAAATCAATCTTACACGTCTAAGTCTCAACTCAAATCTTTAATTATTGTGTTACCAAATTGATGATAAAAATAAGATAAACTAAGAATATATTATGACCAAAATGAAATTATATACAAAAAATTTCAATAGGTGTAAACTTGAAAAAGTAAATTAAAAGAACGGGGCCCAAGGCTGGGTGCTCGCGTGATGGCAAAAGAGTGTTTGTGTGGTCAAAGAAAGTGGCGTCTAATGGGATGGCCGATGGGAGACTTCCATTTCATACCTTTTATATTCTCCCATGAATATCCATTTCACATGCCTACAAATTTTCAATTTCTTTTACTTTAATTTCCTTTTTATAACCTATAAATTTACGATTTTTTTTACGAAACTTATAATCTCATCCATAAATCAATTTCTCAAATGTGTATAGGCTTCTTCAAAGCTCAAAGGTTAACTTCACAAAATTGATTGCTCTTTAAAGAAGATTCTTTCTAAAAACCTAATTTGCTTCCTTGTTAAAGTTTAGGAGTTTTTTTTATACAAATAAGTTTCACACTAAGTTTGATATGTTTACAGAAGAAGTTGAAGGTTTAAATTGATAAAATTATTAGTTTATAGAGTTAGATTGTTGTTTTTTATTTCTTCTAAATTTAATCGTTAAGCATTTAAAAAATACATTTTTAAGAATTCTTTTGAAGCTAATGCATATTGATATCTGAAATTTCAAAAGAAACGTTTAGTAGTGGTAAAATGATGTACGTGTGATGATTAAATGAACGGTTTAAGTAGTTGAAATTTGATAAAGTAAATTTAAACTCTAACTTTCCATCCCTATGTCCTCTCAAAATATAATAAATTTAAAATATATTGAGGGATGAACTAAGATTTAAACCTAACATTGATTTCTTCTTCGAATTTTTCTTTTTTTAACATTAGAGAACAAAATATCACAAAATATATAAAGTCTCTAACTCATACTCATTTTAAACAAATGATTGAACTACTTATTCCTTATCTAATCATTGATTATTTTAAAATTATACTTAATAGTTTATAATGTGGAAGACCCTTTAACTAATTAAATTTAATAAGAAGTTTTCATTTTTTTATAAAATAAATAAATAAATAAACAAAATCCCCAATTAATTTTAATATTAAACCTTTAAATTAAATAAATCAAGTTGAAGCTAAAATAAATTCTCCATCAACAATTACAATATAAACTACATTTAACTCAAATCACCCATTAGTGTACTCCACATAAATCCAACAATTATCTAAAACAATACATATTGTTCAATTAAACTTACCAATTTTAAAGCACCGATTGTACGGAAAAGTCAAACCATCCCCATGTTACTGAAATAATTAATTTCTACATTTGGTTAATTGAAATTATGTAGCTTGTTAATTAAAATTTGCATGTTCATTCAACTTTAATAATATTGGGATCCCAAATTAATTAGCCCAATTTAGAAAGTTTAGGATCCCAAATTAATTCATGCATCTCTCCAATTTATTGACAAACTTGATTTTATTCCCCTAAATCTATTTAATGTTGTTATATACAATTAATGCATAAAACCTTACCTCTTCCTTGTTTTATACACAAAAACTCATTGGAATTGAAAATTTAGTAATAAACAACTCATAAATTTTATTTTAAAAAGAACAAAATTTTATTTTTAGAGATTAAATTGTTGTTTTATAAATATGTGAGGTGAGACAATCAAATTATTCATTTAAATACAAACTTAAACTTTAATGATGGATAATGTAATTCTTTCTACCAATGTTTATTTTAAACAAATAAAAATTTTAACAATATAGATGTTGAAAATAAGATAATCTTATCTATTTTATGTTAGTTGAATTATACTTATTTTTTTCTTTTTTTTTAAAAAAAAAAAATTGCATATCACATAAATAATGCACCAATTTTCCATTACATTTGACTTTTGACATATCATATTAATGGTAGCAACCATAAAAGTTGGTGAAGAACACAATTTAATATTAAATTGATCTTAACGACATGAACACAATTTAATTTTTAATTTTTTACGCATCGATGTAGGGTTCTCGTGAATATAATTAAGTTCAAGTTAATTATTTTAGAAAAAATTAAAGCATTTTTCGACTCCTATAAGGGTTTAATTTCTAAACATTTTTAAGTATATATTTTAAGCCATTTTTATTAAAAAGATGTATATTTTTTCAAATCAATTCAAACAAACCCTAAATTATTAGATTAATTAACAAAAATTAAGTTCATACATCAAAATGTTTGGCATATCAGTAACGTACTCACAGTCTCATAACGAAACTTAGATAATTCATGAGGTTAATTCGTCAACTTACTTTGTATATATTATTAGTACGAGGTAATTTTCATAAGGGACAAATTTAAATAAGAATTTAGATGTCTTAATCAATTCAATTATGCTTAAATTTAATTGCTAACATCACATCAACAACTTGATTAAAATAATTGAAACAATATCGAGAAGAAAACAGAAATTAAAATTGTTTGAGGGACTGGAATTAAATTCAATTATCAATCAACTACAAATTGAAAATGAAAATTCCTAAAAAATAAACGAAGATAATTACAAATAAATATTTTCTCAAGCTCTCCAATAATTGTCTATTTGCGTCGGCGGTGACCCAATATAAATCCACATATACACAAAATAATTAATTAAAGAAATAAATAATTAAGCCTACTCTCCATCTTCTTCCACTATAAAATGGACCATAAAAATGCCCTACTTACTTAAAAACCAGGAAGCTTCAAAAGCTCAACAATGGCGGCCAATACCCATTTCAGCTTTCTTCTTCTTCTTGTTCTTTTTGAGCTCTTTAATTCAGGTCTGATTTTAATTCCCTTTTTCTTCTTCTTTTTTATAACGAGAAATTGTAATGTATTATTTAATTTAATGGGTGAAATTTTGAAATAAAAAATGGAAATAGGAAGGGGCCAATTGCAAATGAATTACTATGCAAAAAGTTGTCCAAAAGCTGAAGAGATTATAAAACAGCAAGTCGTTGATCTTTACTATGAACATGGAAACACTGCTGTTTCGTGGCTCAGAAATCTCTTCCATGATTGCATTGTTAAGGTAATTAATTAAACTTTATATTTTAATTAATTCCTTTAATCCTTTTTATACTTTAATTAATTAATTAACTGTTTAATTATTTTTGGATAGGGATGGAAAGCAAGATAAGTAGACATATTATACGTTAATTAATTTTCTTTAAGTGCTTACAAATTAATCATTTGTTTAACCCTACAAATTAAACCTGTGTCCCCTCAGTATACTATTCTAACATAATTTATAACTTTTTCTATAGAGTATACTATTTGTGTGTGTGTTTATTTGTCAAAATAAAAATAAAATATCACCCCACCAAATAAAAATAAATAAATAAATAAATATAAACAATTATGTACATATTAAGATTGAAATTAATCTTAATTAGGCACTTTGGGAGGCTTGATGGCCATATTAAGATAAAATTAATAATTCATCGTCTTTTCAAACCGTTTGTGAAGTTTGAAGATAATATTAAATATGAGTAAAAAGGTTTAAGAACTAAACTTATAATTTAACCTTAATTGTGAATTAACGTAATATTCAAGTAACTTGTTTTTTTTAAATTCAGCGTCAGCTATAGACGTGCATAAGTTTACGTGACATCATCGTGTCAAATTGTGTTGAATTTATATCTTGAAATTAATAGTGTTTGGTATGATTTGATATTTGTAGTCTTGTGATGCATCACTTTTGTTGGAGACGGTGGTGGGAGTGGAATCAGAGAAAGATTCAAGCAGAAGTTTTGGAATGAGAAATTTCAAATATGTAAATAAGATCAAAGCAGCTGTTGAAAAAGAGTGCCCTCTCACTGTTTCTTGTGCTGACATCGTTGCTCTCTCTGCTAGAGATGGCATAGTTATGGTATATTCTTTCATCATCTTTCTCTCAAACTTTGCTGTTGTTTGTTTTGAAAACATTTAAAAAAATTTGCAACAACACTACCTAGTTTTTATCAATGTTTCAAAACAACCTCTAGTACAATAGGAGTCCACTCAAACTTTATATAAAAATTAAGACATGAAACAAAGTGACGGTGTTCGAGTGTCAACTTTCTTTTCAAATAACCGTCACATATTGGTGTCATACTCCAACTTTTGTCCAAAGCTTTAATGAATTTCCACTCCAAATGTAGTTTCGAAACATTTAAAAACGACAAACTATATAACTCGTAACTCTTTCAGTGGCAAAGATATATTCTTTTATCCATAAAATTTGTGTTTGTTCTTTTTGTAATGAGGTGAAATTGATGTACAGTTAAAAGGGCCTCGTATAGATTTGAAAACGGGGAGAAAAGACAGCAAAATGAGTTATTCAACTATGGTTGAGGAGTTGGTTCCACAACACAATGCATCTCTTGTAAATGTTCTCTCTCGCTTTAACTCCATTGGTATTGATACTGAAGCAACAGTCGCCCTTTTAGGTTTGTATTATTATTCTTTTCAACTATTTGGTTTCCTGCTCGTTAATTTACAAGTCTAGTTCATAAAATTTTGAGTTAGTTACATTTATTTATTTTTTGATTGACTTACTAGACCTAATATTAAAATTTTTAAGATTTTATTAGGCAGACATTTAATTTTTCCTAAAGTTAACTTGGTAACTTATTAGATAATTTTAAAAGAGTAAAAAAAAACTCAAAGTTGTAATCTTCCAAAAATAACAAACAATTCATAATGATTTTGGTTAATTTAAAATAAGAAAAATAAATCAGAAGCCGTTTTCTAAAATCTAATTTTCAATTTAATTTTGACCATTTTTTCTTTTCTTATTCCGATCGCTTTTTGCTATTTTCAAATTTGCTATTCGTGTAGTTATCTCTAATATTAAATGGGTAATTAGATGAACCAAATAATTGGGCCGATATAATAATAGGTCATAAGAGGCTTGTTCAATTGGGCTTTTCTTTGGTTTTTCATTTTTGTTGGAAAACGACGCCGAATAGCACAAATTTCAAAATAAACAATAAATATGATCAATTATGCCCTTCAACTTCCTTCCTATATGCTATCAACATAGTTGTTATCACTTATAGATGTCATCGGTCATAGTTTTTAATTTAAAAATTTTGACAAAAAAACGTCCAAAATCATTTTGGTTGGGTGTAGGTATTTTAGTCTTTTACTATTTTTTATGTTATATATGCAATTATTTTATCATTGTGCTATATATGCTATTATTTTGATTTTTTTTTTTCATTTATGCAACTAATCCCAATAACAAAACTAAGACAAATCAACTCCTCTTACACCTTGAGTTGGTTAATTCTAGTTTTTCAGTGTAGTAAATGAAATTTAATTTTTAACTTTCAACAGGGCATGTTTGTTGATTAATTTGATTTCAGGAGCCCACTCAGTCGGTCGAGTTCACTGCGTAAACTTAGTCGAAAGACTATATCCAACGGTCGATCCCACCATCGATCCAGAATATGCCAAATACCTTAAGATGCGATGTCCAACACCAAATCCTGATCCAAACGGAGTATTGTATTCAAGAAACGATCGTGAAACTACGATGATTCTCGATAACATGTACTATAGTAACGTACTGAAACACAAAGGATTGCTCATAGTGGACCAAGAATTGGTTTCTAATCCTTTAACTTTACCTTACGTCAAGAAATTTGCTGCTGACAATCTCTATTTTCATGCCCAATTCTCAAGGGGCATTCGTTTGTTATCTGAGAACAATCCCCTCACTGGAGATCAAGGAGAGATTAGGAAAGATTGTCGCTTTGTTAATAAGTAAAACTCAATTAATTAACTTAATTAATTGAGTTTGTCTATGTATTGTAAAGAATAAAAAGAAAATCATGCTTGGGGTTGCTTTTACAAGTCTTTTCAATTGTATTGTAATGTAAACTTTTCATATTTTTTTTTAATGCAAATTGGGTTCTTACCATTCCAAAAAAGGAATGAGTTAAAAGCAATCTTGTTTTTGTTCTATCGAAATTTTTATCAAATTTGTTCATTATATTAAAAAAACAATCCCTCAATAATTGATTTTGAGATTTATTAAAAATACCAAAAAACTCAATTTCAATATTCAAAAGAACAAATACTGAAATGGATGAATCCCATGAGATGAAACAAAAGTGGAATTAAATTTATTTCTTCTAAATTTTGTATTATAATTTATCTTTTTCTGGAGTAAATAATAGAATTATTAGTCAATTTTTTTTTTTAAAAAAAGGCTTTATTTCTATTAAAACTTCAACCAACGATATAATTATTAGTAATAAATTACTTTTTAATTAAAAGCATAGATCTAAAATTGATTCAGTTTACAAATTCTTTTATATCATCCCTATTAAACTAATTTATCATCCCTATTAATTATGTTGGTAGGGCCAACTTAATTAGATTTTCTAGGGAACTTAATTAGGAATTCTAAGTAATAGGCATGTTTGACTTCAAAACGGGAACGTATTGATTTTTTTTTTTAGAACAAATGTCTGACAACTATTTTTACTTTTTTTAAAATTAAATTTATAAACACCAACAATAGAGGAAAATGGACTATAGGGAAGCAACATTTTTCTAGAAGAACAAAAATGAAACCCTCCACCATTACACAAGCAAGTAAGTAGACCTTTCTATTCGTCAAGCATGGACAGACAAAGAATTTGACTTGAGCAACACAACCGAAGCATCAATATCCATCACAAAACAATAAAGCTCTTATACATCAAGAGCCTTACAAGAAAGAGCATTGGTGAACTCAAAACACAATCAAATTCCACAACTGACGGAGGAAAAGGCCATGGCTAAACCTAGAAAGAAGATCCGAGAGCCCCTAATGGTCACTACAAGGGCTTCTAGTGGTCCATTTAGGGGTATACAGTATTGTTTGTTTATTAAGTAGGGTTTTTAGTGGCTTTGTGGTACTACTCAAGTCAGTGGACACTTTAGGGAGCTAATGTTTACCACTGTTTTAATTAACTATTTCCAGCATAATTCAATTAAAATGAAATAATATATATTTTTTATTGATGTGAAGGATATATTTAGCAATTTAGTTTTTCCTCGTTGTCTTGTGAATAAATAATCTATGTTTCTTATAATCAACAGTGAAGTAAAATTAAAAGAAAAGAAAGCTTTGGAATAATTCCTATTTTGATCTTTAAATGCTTAAAAGATAAAACAGTGATTTTTACAATGAAAGAGAAAATATATTGGTTTTTCAAAAAAGCCTTAAAAAGCACTCATGATTAAAAAAAAAAAAATCAACCAACATGGACCGTCCGATCAAGCTTAGTCAAGATTCAAATAATTAGAGGTCTCGTGCATTTTTAACAAACCATGGGACCCACATTGATTTTTAAAATCCTGGTCATCACCATTTCCCCATTCTTCTCGAGATCTCCTCCCGATCCTCTACGATTAGCACCACCACAACCTTTTATCCTATCCTATCATGATGCGGTCATCATCAAATCTCAGCCGCTAATCGAAGGGATCAGGACCCATACATGTAGAAAGAAAAGAGAAATGAATAATCGAACGGTTGGCCACGTGTTCACGAGGAAAGATGATTGTGAATATATGACGCCTCTTTTAAAACGACACCGCTTTCGGTAGTTCATTCGTTTAGTCATTAGTCAGTGACCTATTAGTGGAAATTTTGAAAGATACAACAAACGTAATAGATTTGTTTGGGTTTGACTATTTTGTCCCTATCTCTCCTTTTTTTTTCTTTCCTATTTTGTT
Organism: Cucumis hystrix; assembly: GCA_025688845.1. Classification (NCBI taxonomy): domain Eukaryota; kingdom Viridiplantae; phylum Streptophyta; class Magnoliopsida; order Cucurbitales; family Cucurbitaceae; genus Cucumis; species Cucumis hystrix. Next base: position 26,234,710 of record CM046886.1, read on the forward strand.
TTGTTTTTTCGGTGAAATTTTATTGTTTTAAATTATAATTTAGTTTTCAAACTTGTAGCTAATCACGAGGATGATGATATCTCGTAAATTAAATTTGTTTCGTGTAATGTTCAACTTTTTCATTATATGAGTGTTAATCATTTTCTGAAGTGCTCAAGCTCTAGGTTGTAGTTTTGTCTATCACTGGGTTGCGCTAGTTTCTTTTAATCGGTTTTCTTTCTTAAGTCTTGATGTTTAATCATTCACATCAAATCAAGAGTGAATATTTACTATACAACTAATTAACGTCTTTATAGTTATTTAAAAAATTGAATATACCACTAAGTTTATGTCTCTAAATGTATAAGAAATTCAATAAATCTTACTATATAATATTTTATAACAAATACATACTAGTTTGAATTACACATATTGTTAACACGTAGCCGTATGTTAGTTAAGTTGTGCTCACTTTGTCGATAAATTATATGTCGAATCTATTATATTTGAGAGAAAACTATCATTGAAAAGTTACACAAACAATATGTCCAAAATTTGCATCAACCAAAATATAAAGTCAAGCAAGGAAGTCATCTCACCAACAAATAGAAATCATATTATACATACTAATTTTTTTTTGTTATATGTTAATTGAACTATGATCACTTTATTCAATACAACAATAAAGGTATAGATATGTGCATGTAGATATTAACATTGTTCACACCTATAATATGATTAGATTACTTCCTATAATATGGTAGATTACTTGTTTTGTTAGAAGTTAGGAGTGGGTTCTAGACATGACAACTTGATCATATTCACACTTATAGTCTATATAGATTATTAGTTGACATTTTGTTTAGAGACTCACGAGAGGGATGAAGAAAATTATAGGTTGGAATAACTTGATATATATTCAATTGGCAGAAATAATGCAAAAATTAAAATAATTTCAATTTCTTTTTCTTAAAGGAAATTATTTTCAATATCCCAACCCTTATAATTTAATGTTATTTATTATTATTATTTGAAGACTTCATATATGGTTTATTATTGTAGCTTTGTGTAAAAGTTTCAATATCTTCAACAATTATCCCTTTTTAATAAAGAGAACTTTGTCATGACTTTCAAATCATCATGTGGAGCCTATTAAATTATTATGTTTTGAAATTTGCAAATTATGGTCCTTTTCGAATAAATTTGGTGTAGTATATATTTTAACCACAACATGCACTAAATACGATAATGGAATATGTTGGAATATTAATACTTCCTTACCAAACGTAAAAATAAATTCAAACTTTTACTCCTAAATTTCGGATTTAATTTTAATTACTTAAAATTAACTAACTTTCACTATCCTTTTACTTATTATTACTTAAAAATATATATTATTTATTTTATAATTATTTTAAATTAATCAATAGATCCAATTCCAAATACTAAGATGTACTTTAAAAATGTGCTTAACATTTTGGTTAAGTATACATAAAAGGTTAAAGCGTGGAAGTCACGCGCAGTAGCAAAGCCACGTGCGACAAACCGTCCACTCTGTAAAAGGTTTGAAACGAAGAAAAGAAATATAAAGAAAAACAAAGTTTGCTTTATCATCGAAAAATTTACCGTTGTGGATGGCCACGTGTCAGAACGGTAGTCCACTTGTCCCCTTCACTTTTCTCTTTGGATTCTCTTTAGTATTCCTTGTTTGTATGCTGAGGTTTAGTCCGTTTTTAAGCCAAAGAAAATTCCATTCTTCTTCCTCTCTTCATTTTCTCTCTCTTCCCCGTGATTTCATCATCCTCCTCCTCAATTCATCGGCCAACAAAAAACCAGAGATGGGTTTGAAGAACAGAGTTTGATATCGATGATGTTGAATTTCTCTTCAATATTCTCATCAATTACCTTCACATTACTTCTATTTTCCATTTCCAATACTGTCATTGTCGATTTCACTGCCACCGTCGCCGCCGCCGTCGAATTTGACTTCGGCACTGTTGAACTCAGTAGTTTAAAGCTACTCGGCGATGCCCACTTGAACAACGGGAGCGTGAGGCTAACTCGGGACCTCGCGGTCCCAAATTCAGGCTCCGGCAGAGTCCTTTACGCTAAACCCATCAGATTCCGGCAGCCGGGGATTAATTACCTCGCTAGTTTCTCCACATTTTTCTCCTTCTCTATTACTAATCTCAACCCGTCGTCGATCGGCGGTGGTTTGGCGTTTGTTATATCCCCGGACCCTGAAACGCTCGGCGGCGCTGGTGGGTTGTTGGGGTTGGCTGACGAGAGGGGATTGGGATTCGTGGCGGTGGAATTCGATACATTAATGGACGTGGAATTTAAGGACATTAATGGAAACCATGTGGGATTGGATCTGAACGAAATGGTTTCGTTAGAGGTTGAAGATCTTCAGGGAATTGGAGTCGATCTTAAAAGCGGCGATACGGTGAATGCGTGGATTAAATACGACGGGTGGGCTCGGATCTTCGAAGTATTTGTTTCTTATTCGAATTTGAAACCGACAGAACCTCTAATGTCGTTCAATCTCGACCTTGATCCATATTTGAACGATTTTATGTACGTTGGATTTTCCGGTTCGACACAGGGGAGTACTGAAGTTCACAGTATGGACTGGTGGAGCTTTGCGTCGTCGTTTGACTCGGATTCATCACCTGGGTCGGTTCCGCCGCCGCCAACGACGACGCTGATGAACCCAACGGCGAATGTCGTTCGTTCACCGCCACCGTCGCAACCGCCATCCGGTTCAGATTCCGTCACGCAAAAGAACTCCAAGTCCACGTCCTGCCACAATGGGCTCTGCAAACAAGGCGCTGGCGCGGTGGTCGGTGTTGTGACGGCGGGGGCATTTGTTCTAGCATTATTCGCCGGCGCGTTAATTTGGGTATATTCCAAAAAGATCAAGCGGGTTAAAAAATCGGATTCCCTCGCTTCAGAAATCATCAAAATGCCTAAGGAATTCTCTTACAAGGAGCTCAAAATCGCCACCAAATGCTTCAATTCGAACAGAATCATCGGCCATGGAGCTTTTGGGACTGTCTATAAAGGGATTCTGCCGGAGACCGGCGACATTGTGGCGGTGAAACGGTGTAGCCATAGTACACAAGGGAAAAATGAATTCCTCTCTGAACTTTCAATCATCGGAACTCTCCGCCATCGGAATTTAGTCCGTCTTCAAGGATGGTGTCACGAGAAAGGCGAAATTTTACTCGTTTACGATTTAATGCCAAATGGGAGTTTAGATAAAGCTCTATTCGAGGCTAGAACGCCGCTGCCGTGGCCTCACCGGAGAAAAATCCTTTTGGGCGTCGCTTCCGCTTTAGCCTATCTGCATCAAGAATGTGAAAATCAAGTCATTCACAGGGACGTTAAAACCAGCAACATAATGTTGGATGAAGGATTCAATGCCCGATTAGGCGATTTCGGATTAGCCCGACAAGTAGAGCACGATAAATCCCCAGACGCCACCGTCGCGGCCGGCACAATGGGTTACTTAGCACCGGAATATCTCCTCACCGGACGAGCTACGGAAAAAACCGACGTCTTTAGCTTCGGCGCCGTCGTTCTCGAAGTCGCTAGTGGCAGACGGCCAATTGAGAAAGATACCACCGCAGTTGGCGGCGGCGGAAAATTCGGTGCCAACAGTAATTTGGTAGACTGGGTTTGGAGTTTACACCGGGAAGGACGGTTGTTGACGGCCGCTGACGGAAGACTGGGCGGCGAGTTTGAGGAATCAGAAATGAGGAAAGTTTTGTTAGTTGGGTTAGCTTGTTCTCACCCGGATCCAATGACCCGACCCACAATGAGAGGCGTAGTACAAATGTTAATCGGTGATTCAGAGATTCCGATCGTTCCTCGGTCTAAACCGTCCACAAGCTTCAGTACCGCTCATTTGCTTCTCACTCTACAAGACAGCGTGTCCGATCTCAACGGCATGATAGCCATTTCCACTTCCTCCTCCGAACATAGCTTCAAGGGAGAGGATTTAATTTCACTGGATGATCGGACGGTGAGCAATCCATCCATTGTTTGAATCATTATCCACTCATACGGTACATATATTTTCACATTAAAAAAAAAAATTAAATTATGTATTTTTCAATCTTATCCAATATTATTATTTTTTTTAAAATTAATGTATTGACACAATAACCCTCCCCCTTCTTTTATTTATTTATTTATTTTTCCTCTTTAGCGTTTTTTTTGTGGGTGCACAGTTGCTTTCAAAATTAACCTAACCTCCTTTTGAAAAAAAATATATATATACATATATGTGTGTGTAGCTTTTTAGGTTATTTATTATTTTTATATTTAGAAGGGGAAATGCTGTTGTAACTAAGTGGATATTTTTTTCATTAGTGTTTCTCTCAATCAATTTAAGTGATTAATTATGTAACTTCATTTCTAAAATTATTTATATTCATATGTACGTAATTGATCTTTTCCTTTTCAATTATTTAGTTTAGTTTGTTCATCTTTCATTTATTTTTCTTTATAATTGAAAGTGACTCCAATGTTCTCCATGTTTTTGTTTATTTATTTCACATCTTTAACCTCTTTTTTTTCTTCCCTTTTCTTTTCTTTTGATATCGTACTAAAAGGACTTTATATATGTATAAAATTTGATGAATTATTGATTGGAAAAGGGAAGACTTTTTTGTCGACATAAAATAATAATAATAATAATAAATGCATTCAACATGAATCAAATAATTCATGGAAATGGCTGCTAATTATAAGTTAAAAATCAAATAACCTTTTTCTCCAATTTCTTTTAATTAGGTTTGATCATGGTGTTGTTCTCGTTCTCATCTTTTAATAAGTTATTGAATGGTAAAACTAACCTGTCATTGAAAGTCTATGGGCTACAATTAGAGGTGTTTCCATAATCATTATGTTGCAATCTTATCGCATAAAAATAAAGAATTTTCAAATATATAATAATGAGCTAATTTACTTATAAATTTTTCTACAAGGAAATTTGTGCAAATAGTAAAAAGGTATAGTTGAAATCACCCCTGTAGACTGTTGTTTTTGGATCTGTAGGTTTAAGCCTCGTTTTCTTTATCTTAATCTTAAAGTTTGGTGAGATGGGTCTCTCTTGAATATATTTTTAATTTGACTAAAGTGGGTAGTGGAATATTTAATGTTTGTCTTTTGCTTAAAAAGCTTTCAATCCAAACGAATAATTAATAGGTTGATTATGCATGTAATGTAATAGGGAAGAGATTTTATTAAATGCTTGGTGGAGGAGGAGGTTGGGGATTTGATATAGGATATGGGCCACGTGGCATTACGTGATTGAAGGAGTCCACAACTTGTTTTTACTTGCTTAAGTGGGAATAAACCCTAAACCTTTTTTTTTTTAAAAAAAAAAAGTAAATTATTCATCATGTAAATAAATAAATTAATAATAATTTGGGTTCGTTGGGGGAACTTTGGATTTATATGTTATGATGTGAATTCAATCTGTGGGTAAAAGGAATTTGGTAGGTTGTTTTGAACTTTTCAAATGCATTTAAATCAAGACAAAATCAAAATATAGTAAGGCTATGCCTAAAAGTAAAATGTATAGACCTTTTCTTTAAGCAGCCAACTTTTATTTTATTTCCATGTTAATTAATGAATTATTATTGCTCTTTAGTCGGTTAGGTTTTGTATTGGAGGAATGGGCCTAGATATCATTGGGTTTTTTCTCAAGCCCAATATGGGAAACTTGGGCCTATTGCGAAGTATCGCAAACCCTCTCTACATTACGCTCTAAGAAATTCTTCATGGTATTTATAATAGGTTGCAATTTGAGAATTAATAATTAAATAGATAATAACAATTAAATATAATGGTAAATGTAGCAAAATTTATTCGCATAGATTAGTTTTTTGTTTTTTAAAATTAAGCTTATATATTATCTATTTTTTTACCATGACGTGCCTTTTCTTGTCAATATTCTAAAACGAAAACCAAATCATTAAAATGTACATTTATGTAGTTTTCAAAAATTTACTTTATTTTTAAAAGGTAGATAATAGAGAAATAAATTTGGACGTGGAGGTAGAGTTTATAGATTTAATTTTCAAAAACTAAAAAAAAATAACCAAATAAATACAAAACAGTTATCTAGTTAAATAACAAATATCATGATATATAACATAGTAGTTAGTTTGATTTATCACGGGTAGATTATTATATTTTATTACATTTATAAATATGTCAAAAAATTCATTATTTAAAGAAAAATTTCTATTAATATAATTTATATTTGTTTTTAGATTTCAACTAAAAATTCAAAAATGTTCTTTTTGCTAGAGAGCAAACCTAAAATTCAAAATTGAGAAATTTAAAATAATTTAGTTACCAATAAAAGAGTAAGGATTGAAATAAAAATCTAAAAATTCAAAGACTAATAAATAATAATAATCTAATTGGTTGACTAATCCATAACCTAAAATAAGACATTAAAACTAATTTTAAAATATGAAAATTCTAAAAAAAAAACAAATAATAATAAAAATACAAAGTAGCGTAGAGGAGCCCATTACGATCAATTAAGCGGCCCATAGAAAGCGCAGGAACTCGGTTGGACCAAAATCGCCGATTTATATGAATCTTCATCTTTTGTTCTTAGATCTCTCTGACATTTTCATTATCGTCAACCCTTTGCCGTCGATCTCATCCCTACAATTGCCGGTATTCTGGATCTTCTTGCCGGTCGATCTACCCGGCTCTGAGTCATAGCATGGCTTCAGCCAATGGCAAGGTATGATTGTCGAACGGCTCTTGGTTTCTTGCTTTTTTGCGTTCAATTTCACGAGATCTGTGTGTGTGTGTGTGTGTTTTTCCTTTTAATTTGATTTCTGATTCCGTGTTCGAATGCCTGTATATTCGATTTGATTGTCTGGATCGATCAGTGTACGTGGAGATTCGTCTTTTTTCTTTATTCTGAAAGCTTGATTTCACCTGGTTGGGCGGTGATTTGGTTAGGGAGCTGGTATGGATTGAAATTTTGTTTTGTTTTGTTGGCTGAAATTGTAAAGGATAAAAATTCAGCTTCTGGTTGTTTGGCGTACGCATTGTATGGGTTGTGAAAGCTTGGTTTTAAAGATGGAATCTGTCAATGGGGAAAAATCTAGGGAAAGATGAACCCTGCTGGCGAATTGTTTGAAATTGGGGAATTTCAAGCTATTGGGTTGGAAACTTGTGATTAAAGTGCTTTGCAATTTCTCCAATCATCATAAGGTTTGGTCGATATTTGAAATGATTTTTGATTTTGTAGGGAACTAATTTGAGATCACAAATGGTTTATCTAGGTTTGATATACATAGTGAAGAAGCAAAGCTATTTTGGTTTATGCCCTAGTGTTAAAATCCAGTTATAGTTGAACTGTGACTTAACATTATAAAAAATGTATCTCCATTAGTAATTGAAGAATTCCCTCACGAGATCATTGATCAGTCATTACTCATAAAAAATATGAGATGGAGGGTGGTTTTGTTACTTGGAAACATCAAAATTTGACGTTGATGGTTCATTGTGATGGTTAATTAATTTTTTGTTCTACAAGTGAACAGGGAAATGTGATCAATGATGTTGAAGCAAAAGGATTCAATCCAGCACTAATAGTACTTCTTCTTGTTGGTGGGTTGCTGCTGATTTTCCTAGTAGGGAACTATGCACTTTACTTGTATGCACAGAAGAATCTCCCTCCCAAGAAGAAAAAGCCAGTATCCAAAAAGAAGATGAAGAGGGAAAGACTGAAGCAAGGAGTGTCTGCACCTGGAGAGTAAAAAAACAGAAAAGAAAAATGATAAAAAAAAAAATTTAACTTCCCGAGGTTTCCTTCTCTGTAGAACGCTTTGTTTTTCAAAGTTTTTCCTACATGGACTGCCTAGAAAGTTGTTTAACAGTTTTATTTGTTTATCTGCTGTCTTAGAACTCTTCAGAAATGGAACTTGATTCGTGAGTTTTAAACTCATATTACTTGGGCTCTTTTCTCAAGGTACCATTGACTCTTCGCTACTTATTATTCCTTCTGATCACTCTTGGGTACACACCAGAAAGTTTTATGTTTCTCCATCTTTAAATAGCCTTAACTCAATCCTTTTTACTGTCTTCTCTTCTTTTTTTTGGACTTTAAATCTTTCAATAAAGGTGGGAATAGCTAGATTCTAGACTTTAGAGATCAGGAGAGAGATTGCACTTCATGGCATGGAGCGACCATACTTTAAAAATAGATTGAGATTCACCTACATTAGTTTAGGGTCCCAAATTATAATGTGAACAAAAAGAGTTTGATGTCATACGGGAGTAATAGAAATTTTCCGGCATGATTGAGTGTGTCAAATTCTGTGTTAAGAAGATTACAAGACACTCATTTCTGTACAGGAATAGACTCACTCACAAATTTGTGTCAAGAAACATGTTAGTCAACTAGGGAAAAGACATGTTTTTATGGGGGCCAATACTTATTTGAATATCACGTGGAACACTAGAGAACATTGAAGCTGAGAAAAGGGTTTACCTTTAACTGAAGGAATTTAGTCATCTTTTGTCCCCTCTCTGTATTTTTATGGGATTCATTGTTTTCAAGTCACCATCAACATAATTGTGGATACTGTCCAAACAGGCAAATGTTGATATAAAACACTCAGCTTTTAGCCTTTTGCTTATTTTGTTTTGTTGGCTTTTAGCTCACTTGCTTGCATTGCTATACTCCTCAGGCAATTCAGTATCTTTTTGTTATGGGCAAAAGCAACCCATTTTGCTTTTTTTTTTTTTTTTTTATTTTTTTTTATTTTTTTTATATATATAATATTATATTACTTCTGCCAAACAAACAGCACCTCTCTTTAAATTTCTGTTTTTTGGATTTTTTTTTGTTGGAATTTGATAGCAACTAAATTCTCTTCTCTTCTCTGTTACATATTTACAATCTTTGTCTTGTTTAAGTTAGAAGAAACAAGATAACACTAACTAGTGTAGTCTATCAGAGGCAATTCAAGACAATAATTTGTATCTTATCAACATAGTTACGTCTGAATTGACAAATATGTTCTTACATGTTTTTCAGTTTATCAATTGTATTAGTGGAGAATATGTATTTATTTATGAAGCTAGGGTTGCATTTACAGTCAAATACTTGTACTTCCCTTAAACAATACTTCAATTGTAAGATTAGAATTCAAAGGGGGGCACACAATTGCCTTCGAGTGGCTTAAAACCTAGCACTAATGATTAGTAAGTAGAAAATTGAATCAAAATGTGTAAAAATAAAAAGAGAAAAGAAAGTGAAATAATAATAGAAAAGAGGAAAAATGAAGCATTGAGTGAAGAAGAAGGAAGAGGAAAGAAAGAGTGTTAAGGAGACAAGACATGTGAAGGAAACAAATGAAAAATGTAATAAAAGGGAAGGTGGGTCAGTCAGAATACACACACACACACACACTCTCTCTCTCTCTCTCATTTTCCACTCAATTTAATAATATCAAAAGTATACAAATAAATTAATAAATTCAGTCAGAGTATCCAAAGATGCTTTATTTAAATTTCCCCATTCCATCACTCCTAGAAGTTACAACCTCACAACAACAACTTGTAAAATAACCAAAACCAAAACGAACATTTAATTCAATTTCCAATCCGAAAAACCAAAATTGCAAATTTGGTTTTTATCATTTCAAAAAACTCAAGACTTTAGGTTTTGTCCCAACTGTTGCAATTTGAACACCCCCCCCCCCCCCCCCAAAAAAAAAAAAAAAAACTTTTTGAAACTAAAAGAAATAAACTAAAAAAGCCAAAAGTTAGTGTATGTGTCTGAAAAAGTGTATATTAATGGTGCCATGGCAATGCATGTACATAAAGGAGAAAGAGGGCATTAAATATGGAAGCTCTAGATCTTCATGGGCAAATAAGATTAACAAATTTTCACAATTTCTTCATCATAACTTTTTTTTTTCTTTGCTATGGAGATTCTCTACCATAGCTTCAGAGATAGAGAAATTTATACAGATGAAAAAAGAAGAAAAATTATGAATATTGAAGTAAGAAGAAGAAGAAGGAATTAAGAATTAAAAGTGGTATTTTTGCTAATAAATATATTTGTTATGAATTGTTTGGTAAGCAAGAATCAGGAATCCCCAACCTTCTCTTTTTCCAGAATAATCCTACTTCTGGATTCATCTTCTCCGCCGTTCTCGACGGTTCCGATTTGCAACGTGTCAAAATCAACGGCCGAGATGAGCTTCCGAGGACTTCTTCTTCTTCCCCTGTTTTTTCTTGTTTAATATTAGCTGATTTAACGATTCTTTCTGGAATGGAATGTTCGTCAATGTTCTTCGCAAATTCCTCGTTCTCCTCGAATTCTAAGCCTCCACTCGGATCTTGATCCGAAACTGAAGCTCTTTGGGATGTGGGTTTCTCAATCTCGACTGTTTTTCCGCCATTGTTGGGCTTTGTGCTCTGTTCTTTTTCTTTTTCTTCTTCTTCTTCTGTTTCTTCCTGATTTTCCTCGTTTTTCAAAGGAGACCCCCAAAATCTACTCGCTAACGATGTCGATCGATATGGAGCAGATCTGCATCTCGTTAACAACAATGCGTTTTTCGGGGGGGAAGAATTTGAAGAAATCAACGCTTCGGCGGTTTCTTCTTCTTCATCGTCGTCGTCAACAGCGGCGACAACTTGGATTTCTGTGTTTGAAATTTCAACTCCCTCACGCGGCGGCGAATTTGTTCTAACTTTGGGTTTCCGGCGGAACCCACATTGAAAAAACGAGACCAATCTCTGAAAAATTTGAGAAGAATTGGGTTTGAATTTCTTTCGAAAGCAGGGGCAACACCGAGCAGCTCGGATCCAACGGCAACGACGACGGCGCGTACGAGTACCAGAACGCTTTCTGCGGCGCGTGGATGAGCGACGAACTCGGACTTGGCCAATACAAGTGACTTTAGGGGATGAAGGCTCTTGGGTTTCAATGGCGGCGGCGTTATTCTTCCTTCTCATGAACATCATCGGACTAGCACGTGACCTTCCTCTGCTTTTGCTCCCCACATTGCTCCTCAAAAACCTCATCAATGGCGGCGGAAATTTCTCCGTCCGGCCTGGACTCGATATCGGCTTCGCCGACGGCTTCATTTCCACAAGAAAAAAAAACCCACTTCTTCTTCTTCAACGACTTTCACAAAAAAGAGCTTTTCTTCGGTTCCTCTACAATCGCCGCCGTGAAGATGGGCGGTTTCGGAGTCAGTTCTTCACTGATAGAATTAGAAGAGTTTCATTTCACTATGGAAATTTATGAGTTTTTCATTATTATTTGCTTTTCCCTTTCTTTTTGGGGGAAAATATTTGTTTTTTGTGTGAATATATATATGTGTTTGTGTGTGTGTGTGTGAGTGCACGGATGGTGAATCGACCGCAGGGATTTTTCTATATTATAAGATCTAGAAGCTCTTGTCTATCTAAGGGCTATTTTGGTCATTTCAGGAGGGTTTTTATTTATATATACATGTGTGTGTGTATATATATATATATATGCATGTATGTATATATATGTGTGTGTGTGAAGTAGGTTTTTGATTAAATATTGATTTATTTTTATATGGAAGAGAGTAGCAGCTGATTGAATCTTGGATGTGAACGTAAGCAAAGATAGCCGTTTTAGTCTTTGGATATTTTATTATTTCTTTTATTGTCTTGCACTTTTCTTCATTAATAATTAAGTTTCATATTCTTAGTTTTGACTACTACTAATTCATCACGAAAGTGCAGTTATAAAGAGCCATTTATATTAATAGTAGTTAAATAAGGAATTAAAATATTTTTAGATATACATCAAATTCTAGGAATGGGAGAGTTCATCAAAATTTGATTGAAGATTGTCAATTCAATAGGATTTTGTACCATTTATCTAACCAACCACTCTAATAAGAAAATGAAAAGTGTCAAAGAGATAAATAGAGAAATTCATTAATTAAAGATGAAGAATATGCATAATTGCATATGTCTACGATCTAGTCACTAAGGAATATTTTCTCAAGGCTTTCTATAAAAACACAAGAAAAATAGGAATAGTCTAACCTCATTGCACTCCATATCCTCAATATCACAAAAACCATCTCTTATACCTTACCCTACGAGTAAGAGTTTTGAAGCTTTAGATAGAAACTAAAAGTATAGTAAAAGTTTAAGCTCAAACCAAAATAATCAAAATTTGGAGAAGATCAATACATTTCTTGGCTAAAATTTAAAGTTTGGCAATGTGAAAATAATTAGTTGGTGAGGAATTAGGAATAAGAGATGGAATAATGGGGAATTAGAGAATGAAAGTTAGTTATGAGTTGTTGATAAATTAGGTTGAAGCATTGATTGGTGATGTAACAAATAACAGTAGACATTGTGGTTTTGGCTGATTTTTGTTTTTTTGTTTTTTGTTTTCTTCTTCAAAAGAGTTTTAGGGTTTCCCACTTCTTCACTCAACTTAGGAATCATTTGAATTCACCCATGATTGAATATTGATAGATCATAGATCCAACTTTCCTCTTTTTAATTATCATTTCTCTCTTAAATATTTCCATACCTTTTCAATTATTTCATTCTCCCACCTACCTTTCCATCTCTCCCTTGGAGGAAAATATCAAAGAAAAAAGTTGCCTAAATACAAAAATAATAAATTTTCTTCCCAATCTATTTTTAAACCTTACATTTAATTAAAATTTACCATTTCTCTCTATTCAATCACTATTTTCAAAGAAATCTCTCTTTTATTTTTGACAAAACAATGATGGAACTTCTAGATAAAATTTATTACTCCCATGAACATCGAGTGGTTGTCCAATAATTGAAAATTTTCACCTAAATGTCAGTCTTAAAGTGGACGACTTAGGGTATCCCATAAGTAACTTTTATAGGTGAAAATTCAATAATTATGGAGTAAAACTAAAAGATTGTAAAGGGATATCATTTTTACCCCCATTAACATTAACCTTTCTGCTCTTTCTTTCCCTTCCTTGACTTCTAAGTTCTTAACCTTTTCACTAAACATATTTTATCCTTAAAAATGGACAATAACCTTCTACAATTCTTCTCCTATTTTACAAATCCGCGTTACTAAGAAATGGGTCAAGAGAGCTATGAGATTTATAAATTTGATACATTATACCTACCCATTGGTAAAGTTAATATTGACAAAGTTGATACATGTGACACATGTAGCAGAATAAACTATATGAGCCAGTTTTAATCAATGGTAAAATTTAATGATATGAAATGGCATAGTTTTCAAATATTCCCAGGCACATGGTGGGTGAAAAGCATAGAGTAGGACTTAGTAACAAAATAAGTAAACCACAGCCACTTGGCTGTGATTGGTAGATATCCCTAAGGTAACATTCAAAAATTCTATTCAAATATATTTCTAAAATCTTATTGACTAACCGTTTAGGTTTTAGTTTTTGAAAATTAAGTCTATAAACATTTATTTTATCACTAAACTTCCTAGTTTTGTTATCTACTTTTTTCCAAAGTTCACAAAAACAAGAAAGTTTTATAAATTCAAAAAGGTAGTTTCTAACAATTCGTTTTCTCTCTCTAAAATTTGGCGAATTCAACTTCTTTACTAAAAAAATTAGGTGGAAACCTTAGCAAGAAATTGACAAAAAAATATGCTTAATTTTCACAAACCAAATGGTTATGAAACAGGGTTGCAGTATTCTAATTCTACTTTACGGTTACTTATTATAACCTGAGCAAAGATTTGCTTCTACAATATAAAGTTTAACTGTAACTTAGGCTATAAGGTGACAAAACACTTTACAATCAGAAAGACAATCAATAACCTAAAAAGACTTTTCTAGAATAATTAATAAGTTGACAATAAGTAAGTTTTAGCACAAAAACGACATACCTTTTAAACATGAAGTTGAAATTCTTTCTTGTAAAAAGTAAGAAGGTCACGTGTCAAACAAAGTCCATCACAGCATGTCATTGTCTCCTCCAGCAGCTTCAAAAAGAAATGGCAACGGCAATATAGTCAAATGAATATAGAGCGAATGCAAAACACTTAAAAAACAGACAACCACTATCACCATTTTTTTTCCAAGGAAATCCAAACCCCACCAATAGATAGTGCCTTTTAAGCCATTATCTTTCAGTATAGTTGGAACTTTCCAAAATGGGTTTGGACTATCAAGTAATTTCATCCAGCAGACAAGAAGACAAAAGGTCAACTTACATTGCTGGATTCCATTTTGATGGTAGGGCTAACAAAGTCAATAGAGAATCATTCAGTGAAGTTCAGCTCTAAATCTCATCTGTTAAATATAATATTACATAACATATTCAACAACATATGTAGTTCTATGAGAAATATACAATTGGGGGGGGGGGGGGGGGGGGGGGGGAAGTGTAAATTTAAGATCTGGCAGTTTTCTAACTATTTAGTGCAACTATTCTTTACAATGCCAGGGTTCAGATTCAACAGGCCTTTTCATCCCCACAACTACTGATCTCATTGGTTCAAAGCCCTGCTCCCACGAGATGCTCTGGTTCTTCTCAGTATGGGCATCGGTTTCATCATCTGGGATCAAACACTATGCGTTAGAGATTATGATTTGCAAACCGGTCGATGTGAGCAAATGCTGCAAAAGATATCTGATTGTAATCAATACTAATACAACTGCTAATTAAGATGATCTGACCTGAAGCATTTGTCAGAGAGAATTCAGTGAGGCGTCTGACGCAATCCTTCAAGGCTTGGAGTTCAGCTTCTTTCTCATTTAGCTTTGATTGGGCAACATTCAGTTCAGATTCCAACTCCCCAATTTGATGCTCCTGCTGTTCAATAAGCAAATGGCAGAGTTTCTGATCCAATTCGGCTGGTACCACTCCATGCGAGGGATAAGTATGAGATATGGAGTTCTCTGGCCCATGTAATTCATTAGATGAAATTTTGGTCTGCAATAATTGGAAGGGAAAATACCAATTAAATGAGGTGAGCATAAGATATGTAAGATACATAAATTAGTAATGATTTAAACGCTTCCTGCTATCGGCCACTCATCAAGATTTGATTGAAGGTTCTAAACTTTCCATTAAGACTTAAAACTGCCACCTTTTCTAGGCCCGTTAAAGCTCCTGCTTGGCAAGAATCTTCTGCTGAACACCATGGGAGTTTTTCCAATTCAGTCTCGAGCTCTGCTTCCAGTTGATCCATATCATGTATCTCTGGATCTGGTTCTTCAGTAAGAACACTGCTTTCACATTCCCCATCGTCAAACATAGACACAGTGTAATTTCTTGCCTCACTCAGTCGCTGGATCTCTGCGCTCGACCTTTCAATTTCAGGTTGAATTGTATTGCATTCTCTACCTTTGCCTGCCTCCACATGACGTGAATATTTTCTCTTGTAAAGTTCTGATTTCAATTCCCGAACAACTTTTGCAGTCTCGTCCACAGTTACATTCAACTTATTTATTTCTGCTTTTCCCGCTGACATCATGTACATGATTCCAACACCAATACCCCAATGAAATAAAGAGTCATCTGAAAAGTGAAAAGCAAATAAAAGTCATACATGATTGATTGGTTCACAAAAGCAACAAGAATTAAGGAGAAAATCTAGCTAAATTGACAAACTGGAAACAGCTGACGTGCTAATTATATACGTTCTGTGGTGAATGATCACAGTTCATGTTTACCATGCATATTATTTGGTAACTATTTCAAACTTAAGAACCAACAGACAGGCACTAAATCACGAACTCATACAAAATGAGGAACGGTGATGCTATTCCCAGACATTTCTACAGGATAATGAAGTTAAAACCTCAATGTGCCCAAAATGCTTGAGAATCTGGGGAAAAAAAAAAAGAATACTAAACTAAACAAAGACTGCAAGCTCCCTTCCTAAAATTCTTGGTCTTTTGGAGCTAGCCTTGGTTGACTGAGGCTCCTGAAAAATAGTGGTGTTGGCGAAGCTTTTAAAGATTAGTGTTGGTCATCAACATAAAGCTAACAATGGGCCACGCCTTAATAATACAAGAAAGGTTGCATAACTTTTATCAATTTTCCATCTAATGTATTGCTCGTACCCCAACCCACACCATGCAACAAGACCTCCAACGTATCCATTAAATAATTATGCAAAAAGATGTCTCTTTTTTTCTCTCTCACCGAATTAGCCTACAAACAACAAACAAAAAGTTCTTTTAAAACAAAGTTATATTAAAGACCAGGAACATTCAAACTCGAGGTGTAAGACAATAAGCTAACTGAAAAACTATTTCTACATTTCTTTAATAAAAGATCGCTCGAAAGAAGAATCGGGGGGAAGGATCATTAGCAGTTGAAAACTGAAATTGTTGTATCCGCACTGTTCTTCCAAACAAACCAACAGAAATCAGATGATTTATATTTAAATGATTATCGCCATCTTACCTTTGGAAGAGCATGATTCAGTCTTGGCAGCACCTGAGTTTTTACTAGTTCGCCTCTTCTTCAAACAAACAGAGAACCTTCCCGAACTCTTTTTCGGCTCCATCGCCAAATCTCTACCACCAGTACAATTCTCCATTTCTACATTTTCCCCCCTAGCTTCTTTTACCCCTCCACGGTACCGAATCCTTGTTTTCTTCCTTAACTTCTTCGATCGATGTCGAGAGCTCGTCGCTCCACGTGAACCCGAACTCGAAAACCTAAAAATCCCCTCACGTTCAGACCCGTTCAGTTCATTAGAGACCACCAGGGACCCAAATTCCGTTTCGATCGGACCCTTCAACTTCACAATGCCATCAGGTTTCTCTCGATCTTCGCAACTCTCATCACATTTCTTCGATTCTTCTACGAGTGCAGTCCCATCAGGGTTTACACCGGCGCCTAGAATGTGCTTCGCGACCAGTCCGGTGGATCCTGCCACCGCCGCCGCCAGAAGAACCTGCCACATGGAAATCAAAAAGGAAAAACAGAACAACAGTCTTTGCAGAGAGCGAGAGAGAGGTATGGAAGGAATGGGTTATTGGTGCGGTGGAGGTCCGCCGTGCGATGGTCACTGACACCGTGACACTTGGTCGTACTGATTTGGAAATAGTTTTCAGTGTATTCAGTCACATGGTTCCCGCTTTAAAGCGTCGTCCCCACGATAGGAAACTACAACTCGACTTTTTTGAATTTTATGGGCCGTGGTTATGAGCTGGGCTACATCGTATGTCCCACATAATTGGGCCCGATTTGAGTAAGGGAGGGCTAGTTTTGATTAAGTCTTTCTAAACCTCGATAAGGTACTAACTTTTATTTTAATGTTTTCGTATAATTCTTTAAGAAAATACAAAAACTTTTCTATATAGAGAAAATTGTTCTACTAGTTCTCGTGTTTGTAAACTCGAGATGATGCATTGTTTCATGCTATTAATTATTACTTCTAATTTATTAGATTTTTTGTTTTTATTTTTTAAAATTTTGTCCCTTTAACTTAATGCACATATTTGTTTTCTTTTCTTTTACATTGAAATTTCAATGCACTAATGTAACCATTTCTACAAACAAATACATCACATTTTGAAAAGTTGCCTTCCATCGACAACAAATGTAGTAAGTTGTCCAAGACTTAAAATTTTACTCGAAAAGTCACGACCACTCGATAAATTATATATGAAGATTTTCTAAAAATGTAGGGATAAAAGTAATATATAAAGATTATCTCTACGTAGCTCTTTTAATATAGTAGAGATGTAGAGTAATTTTGTTGTTGTTTGATAGAAAACTTTAGAAATATTATGCTAAAATGTGTTATAAAAAAATTATTTTAAATGATAAAACTACTAAACCTTAAACTCATTATATCAGGATACAAGAATAAAATCGTAGTTTACGATTTGGGTCAAATAGTAAATTATTATAATTTGATTAAAATAACTTATGGTTTAGTTGTGAGTTATTTTAATTTAGATTATAATAGTATTTTAGATAAACTATTTGAGTTTGACAAGTAAATAATAAATTCGGTTAAAAATATAAAAATGATAAATGCTAAATAGGATAGAAAATGAATTAGGTACAAAATATTGGTAGGAAATGTTAATTTTCCATTTAATTGTTTTTTCTTTTCTTCTCCTGCGTTGCAACCACGAGCGGCGTGCGACGAAGGCAGCGGCTTCCTCCTATCCTTCCGGCAATGCTAGATAGAAACCATTGGTTCGCGTTCACCCACGAGATATTGTCCTTCTTTCAGCAAGGTTCTGTACAGACTCTCGCCTGTAGACTTTAGAAACTTTAGATTTACAATACCCACTCTCTAATGGCTTCAGCAAGCGTTGAAGCTCGTTTAGTGAAGTTCAGTAGGAAATAACTTTCCTTAAACCCTTTCAATTTCAATTGAAATGTTGTAGTTTAGTTTAACTTTTAGAACTATTATTTTTGTAGCTATTGATTGATGTCTGAGATATTCGAACACTTTTCAGCTAGGATACAAGTTTGTTTTAGTAAGTTTTAGATATCAAAGCTCTACTTAGACCTTTCAAACTCTTAGTAAGTACTGATATTTAGTTTATGACTCTTGGGGACGCTCTTTTTGTAGTTTGACATGATTCATAGTGTTTGAATTAAAGGTTTGAGGTTAGTTTTGTTAGAATATTAATTCTGAACACACTTTGAATTGCTCAAGAGCTATTTAGAACTTTAAGTGATTCTCATTAAATAATATTTGATACCTTTGGTTACAAACCTAATATATGAATACCGAATAAGGTAAATAATTACGAAAGAGGAAGAGCTTAGGTAGCAGGTGATAAATGCATCGATGATCAAATTGCCACCTTGTTTTTCTAGGGTTTGGAGCTCAATTTGAGTTTTGAAGTTTCTAGAACTTTAGAGGAACAAATAATATTCAGAAGAGGCAGATTTGTTTGTATTTTGTAATGGAGAAAGGAACTTCTTTCTTGTTCGCCGGTATTCATTTCGACAAGAAGCGGTTTGCGGCAGATTTTGCTAGATTTGAGGTAACGCATTGAACTGCAATGTGCATGTGTTTTATGAGAAAATTGAAGGTTTCTGTGAGGTAATTCAACTTTATCATTCCAACAGGGGAAAAAAGAAAGTGACAATGTAGTGGAGGGTCCAAGTTCCATTGGTAATGGTGATTTGGAAGTCCATGAGGGTTCAACACCTTCGGATAAGAGGAAGAGGAAGAGGAAATCAGCAACCGCAAGTATATTTCTATTTTATTTTCTTTTCTTGTGGCCAACTGTTATGGAGTTTCTTTATTTATTCTTCTTAATGTAGAATCGGTGGAGGGATTCAGCGTCTTCAAGGATTCAAAATCAACAGCAGATACTTCGTTGAATGAAGATAATCATCTGTCTGAAAACGATCCATCTGAAGAGAAGAAGGAATTTTATCGGAAACTCGAGGTGATAATTTTTTCTTTGTTACTTCATTTTTTTTTCTTATGAATTTTGGTTTTAACTGTATACCCCATGGTGAAATGGTTTCTGCCTGTTATTCATGCCATATTTTTTTTATGAACTTAGAGAGATGCTCTTTTCCGGAAGAAGTATAATATTCATGTCTCTGGGAACAATGTCCCATCGCCACTTCAGAATTTTGGAGAGTTGAGCAATAGGTACTTCATTCTATAGTAGTTGTATCGTTTTTTTGCGTGTCCGCACATTGAATGGTGGATCTTTCTTTAGATTTAAGTATCTTTTCCTCAGGTTCTGATAAGTATGACTGAAGAATGATAGTTGGTATGATTTGCTTGCAGATATGACTGTGACTCATACTTACTACATAATCTCGTAGAACTTGGGTTTAAAGAGCCAACACCAATTCAAAGGCAGGCTATTCCAGTCCTCTTATCTGTATGACCTTCCATTACTATCTCATTGTGTGGAGTAACTTTATCTTTCAGAAGTCGTATTTCAATATATTGATAATAAGATGGGCATATATTTGTATAATAAAAATTTTGTTTCTAGGTTGACTACTTTGATGTATTATTTTGTTTTATCTATTTTGTCTAACAGGGCCGTGAATGCTTTGCTTGTGCCCCGACTGGTTCTGGAAAAACCTTGGCTTTTGTGTGCCCTATGCTTATGAGACTCAAGGTATAATCTTTTGGGTGCCAGTTCTTTATATTTCTTGGATGGGTTGTGTGTTCTAATCTCATTGTTTTTATCAGGATCCTTCGAAAGAAGGCATCCGTGCTGTTATACTTTGTCCAACACGGGAATTAGCATCTCAGACAATAAGGGAGTGCAAAAATCTGGCTAAGGGGAAAAAATTTCACATCAAGTTGGTGACAAAAGAAGTTTTAAGACATGCTGATTTCTCGAAGTTCTCATGTGATGTACTCATATCCACGCCACTTAGGTTAAGGCTTGCTATTCGGAAAAAGAAAATTGATCTCAGTAGGTAGGTGTTGATGAAGGGCAATGACATTTTGTCGAAACAAAATTAGCCTAAATATAGCTCTGCTCTCATACAGGTTTTGGTGTTTTGCAGGGTGGAATATCTTGTTTTGGATGAATCTGATAAGTTATTTGAGCTTGGCTTGATAAAACAGATTGATGCTGTTGTTAAAGCATGCTCAAATCCTTCAATAGTTCGCTCATTGTTTAGTGCTACTTTACCTGATTTTGTTGAGGATCTTGCTCGCTCTGTAATGCATGATGCTGTTCGGGTTATTGTTGGCAGGAAGTAAGTTTGCTATTTTCATAAGATCCTTGACTCACGATATTCTTACAAAATTTGAAGTATTGACACCTGTATTTCTGAAATGTCATCAGGAACACTGCTTCTGAAACTGTTAACCAAAAATTGGTTTTTGCCGGAAGTGAAGAAGGGAAGCTTCTTGCACTTCGTCAAAGCTTTTCAGAGGTTCGTCATATGTAAATTGCAATATGTAACTGTTCTTTGACTGGAAAGTGAAAGGCCTATCTTTTATCATGAACAAAAATCCTTTGAAGTGTCCGTTCATGGCTTGAAATGGTAGCCTGGCTTTTCTTTCTATAAACAAGATGACAGTATAAACTTGTTGCTCAGATACAGGATCCAATTCATGTCTTGTGTAGGATACTTATTTAACATAGACACTGTTTTTCATTTTGATTTTATCAGACAATGCATTGACTTTATCACTTTCATTCTCAACAGAGTTTGAATCCACCAGTATTGATCTTTGTTCAAAGCAAGGAGCGGGCCAAAGAACTTTATGGTGAGCTAGCATTTGAGAATATCAGAGTCAGTGTTATCCATTCTGACTTGTCACAGTTGGAGGTAATCTTTTCATCCTCGTCTGCTAAAATCCAACACTCCGTTGGAGGCCGTAACAATAACTAAGCCAAATTGTTTTAAATAGCCTTAATAACGTTGTTTGAAGTGAAAAACATGACCATTTTGTTGAACTCCTACGTGTAGCCAGCAGCCTTCTCATATATTGTTCTAAAAGTTTAATAACATTTTAACAGAATGCAATAAAGTTTTTGTTCTTTCCTCTTTTGTTGTACCTACGTAATTTTCATTGAGGAAAAATGAAAGAAGTCTTTACCATATCATTTTAAAGGTATCTGTTTGAGTGACCCAGAGACTAGTTGAAGTGGTTTTTTTCAATCTTTCATTCTCGGTCTAATATTTTTACTTGAATGCAGCGAGAAAATGTTGTTGATGACTTTAGAGCTGGAAAAACTTGGGTTTTAATCGCCACTGATGTAATTTCTCGAGGAATGGATTTCAAGGGGGTCAACTGTGTAATCAATTATGATTTTCCAGATTCTGCGGCAGCATACATTCATCGAATTGGTATGTGCCTTATCTTAATCTTACGTTCTTTCTTCTCTAACTCAACGGTGCACATAATCCTTAACAATGTTAAAAGATTCGTGTTTAAATGACTACTTAGTTGAAATTGCATTTTCAAATAAACAGGTCGTTCCGGCAGAGCAGGGAGGAGTGGTGAAGCCATTACATTTTATACAGATGAGGATATTCCATTTCTGCGAAATATAGCCAATGTTATGTCAGCCTCAGGTTGTGAAGTCCCATCTTGGATCACCGAGCTTCGGAAAATGAAGTGGAAAAAACACAGGCCGAAGAGAGATTCAATCTCAACCAAACCACACAAAGATGGTGACACTAAGCCACCAAAAAAGAAGTCGAAAAAACACAGGCCTAAAAGGAATTCAGTTGCAACCAAACAAAATCAGGATGGTGACACCGAGCTACAGAAAAAGAAGTCAAAAAAACTCAAGCCTAAGAGAGATTCAGTCTCAATGAAATCAAAGGATGACTATGACGATGACGCTGGGCTGCAGACAAAGAAGTTGAAAAAACAAAGGCATAAAAGAGACTCAGTTCCAACCAAACCAAAGGATGATGATGAAGTCTAATTTAGCTGCTACCTCTTTTCAATTTTTCTAATCAAAACTAAGTATTCCTTTAGAAAGTTTTTGTCCAATTATGTGAAAATCTGTTGATTTATACCCAATTTTGACTCTTAAAACATGAGGTGCAACGGCGGAACTACATTATTATTTTTTAATTATGAGAATTTGTAGGCTTACCTTGAAGAATTGAAGATTTATAAATTATACTTGATCGACTTAAATACATCATTTGAATGTTCCTTGGACGTAAATTCTTTTGCCACCTTGGTTAGAGGTCGGGATGTTCTCGTTTATGGATTCATACAACAAGAATCAGTTAAATTATAGATTGAGTTTGTTGAAGTTGTTTGAATCATTATTTAAATTTTATTTTATTTATCTATTTATTTTCACTAATAAATAAGTTTGAATCGTTGAGCTATTTTGGTTAAATGCATAGAACTTATTCCCAATCATTAAAAAAACGACAATTTAGTGTGAAGAACAAATACCCATTTCTATGTCACTCCTGAATTTCTCGTAAACTATTTCGAAAAATCGTAAGATGCAATATACATCTAAGAATCTGCCGGAATAATTAATTATTCCTACTTTGTAACCCAATCAAGACACCATCTGAAATGGATCACAACTATCATCTAAAATTTGCAACATCAGCTCTTCCAGCATTGTGTAAATTTTACCTCTCTCAGGATGCAAGTTATCTTCTGCAAGAAACACATGAACTTTATCCTTGATCTCAATCCAGCTCTGACCTGGAACTTTGCCCACATCCATTCGTCTCATTGAACTCCTAAGTCGAGCGAAATCTTTCCAATGCCCGGAAGAAGCATGTATGTTACAAAGCATTACTACTGCGGCGGAGTTTGATGGATCGATTTTTAATACATTCTCTGCAGCCCTTTTGCCAACCTCAAGATTGCCATGGACTTTACATGCTGCTAGCAGAGTCTTCCAGACTACAACATCGGGAACGAAAGGCATCTGATTAATGAAGTCCTCTGCTACATCCAAGCATCCAGCACGAGCGAGCAAGTCGACTATACATGAACAGTGTTCTTTGGTTGGTGAAATGCGATAATCCTCTTGCATTGTCCTGTATAACTTCAAACCTTCTTCTACCATTCCAATATGACTACAAGCGGTAAGAATTCCTACAAATGTAATTTCATTTGGCTTTACACCGAGGCCTCTCATGGTTCTGAAAAGCTCAAAAGCCTCCTTGCCGCATCCAGCCTGTGCATATCCAACAACCAAGCTACTCCATGAAATGATATCAGGATTGCTAATGAAGTCAAACATCTTTCGAGCACATTTAAGGGATCCACACTTCGTATACATGTTGATTAATGCATTAGAAACAGAAATATCAAGATTCAGTCCTGATTTCATGATAAAACAATGAATTTGACTTCCCACTTCATAAGATGCTATTTGTCCAGAGGACACCAACACATTAGTTAAAGTAACATGGTCAGGCTTAATGCGAGAAGCAAACATTAGCTTCGTTAATCTTAAAACCTCTCCAGCTTGGTTCTGCTGCAGACATGCTGTAAGCAAGGTGTTCCAAGAAACTATATCAGCTTTGTTTCCTATATCTTCAAATACTTGAAGTACATCAATCAAATTTGAGCACTTCGAATACATGCTGAGCAAACTGTTACACACAGGAATATCTAAATTGAAGCCCATCTTGACAATGTAGGAGTGAACCTGTATTCCATGATTAAGCATCACAGGCTCCGAACAAGCACAAAGTAAAGAGAGAACAGTGACATCATTTGGAACAAGTCCTGTATGCCTCATTTGAGAAAAGAATGACAAGGATTCCTTTGCGTTACTGACACTAGAAAATCCTGCTATAATAGCATTCCAGGCTACTAAATCAGGCTTTTCAATATGATAAAATACTGTTCTTGCAGATTCTAAAAACCCACACTTCGCATACATGCCACAAAGGGAGCATCCAGCAAAAAGATCACTTCCTAACCCAAATTTTATACACAAGCCATGTATTTGGCGTCCACAATCTGGTTCTAAGAGCTTGCTACAAGCACTGAAGGCGCTACCGAAGACAAACTCATTTGGCTGATAGACAGACTGAGAAAGCATTTCCCTAAAATGACATAAAGCTTCAAGCTCATAGCCAAGCTGAGAAAACCCTGCAATCATTGAGCCCCAGGAAATTAGATCCTTTATAACAATACGAGAGAAGACATTTATTGCATCAGCCATTTGACTGAACTTGGTATACATTGAGATTAGAGCATTCTGTGCAATTAGGTCACCGCCAAATTCAGACTTCAGAACGTGAGCGTGCAGTTGCCTTGCTAACTTAAAGTCATCAAGTCCAGAGCAAGATTTTACAATACTTCCAAATGTAAAGTGATCAGGAATGTGTCCCGATCGTAACATTTGAACATACAATGTAATGGCATTATCCTCTTCACCATAACGTGAGTACCCAGATATCATGGAGGTCCAAGATACTACATTCTTCAGAGGCATTGAATCAAAAATATTTCTTGCTTCCTTCAAAGACCCACATTTTCCATACATACTAAGTATATGATTCTGAAGTATCATATCAGGCTGGTAGTTGCATGTCAACATATGGCGATGAATTTTCCTGCCATGCTCTAGGGATCTTAGAGAAGAGCATGCGATGATTAGATGGGTATAGGTGACAGACTTCAATGGAAAACTTGAACACTTTTGAAAGATGTCAAATGCTTGAAGAGCTTCTCTGTGCAAGTTTTTCTTGCAGAGAGAGATTATCTTATCATCATGAGGATAATGTACAGTAACGGGGCAGGGAGAAAAGGCAAGCTGGGTACTGAGTCGAATATGGGAGAGTGCTAAGTGCAGTTGAGGTTTGAAGTTCTTTATTGACGTAGTTGGACTAAAAGGGTTGAAGAAAACAATAGCATCTGATGCTAAAGTTAAAAAATATAAAGAACTGAAGGTTCTTATAAATGCCATTCAAGTAATCTATTCTAAAGCCATTCTTAAACACACTGGAGAGATCGATCAGCACGCGAGGTTTACAAATGAATGATGCATAAATATAGGAGAGAAAGCCCTTCAACTTCTTTTCAATTTATTCATCCCCTGTAACTGCAAGAATCATCTTCCACATGGAGATTTCAACCATACTTGTTCCAAACCACTATCTCTAGTATGACGTACAGATTGATTGAAAATGTGAGACAATACCTAGATCAGAGGATTCAAGTCTTGAAAGTCAAACCAGAACTTCCATTCAAATTTCTATTGTGGAGTTTCACATTAGAAACAGCTTGTGTGCCAAATCAAAATGTGTACAGCTCCAGTAACAAAATCCAACTATATTATAGTGTCATTATTCATGTAAGAACATGCTTGCTACATCTCTTAGCGGACATTCATCGAGCACCTGGCGTGCAACATTTCAACATCGATAAAATTACAGAAACGGCGCAAATATTAATACATCACAAAAGTTTCTTTGAATTACAATGCCAAAACAATATTCAGAGTCTTAAACCCCTACATCAAGAGGAGGATACTCGGAGTTTGCATCGTCATATCATGCAGTGATAACAAATTGAGCTCAAGCCGCACAACCGAACAAACAGAATGAAAAAATTCATCGCGAACGTCGACATCAGAAGGCGACAATAATGCCCAAGAAATTGAAATTTATAAACAGAGAAAACAAGTTCGGCAGAAGAAAAAGAACTGGGATTTCCAAGAAAATGAAAGAATGTCTTCCAGTGGGGAGAAGTATCTAAATCCTGGAAGTTTCGAAGTGGCAATGGGCCGAAGAAAGGGTAAAAGGATTAAAACTGTGAAGAAGAGAGAAACGCCATTAGAGGACTGAACTTTGTTCATTTTCCTTCTCTTTGAATATAACCTGTCGGACGACATGGCGCTGAACTTTCGAATTATGGTGTGACCTTATGGGTACTTTCGTAATCTTTAGTGATATTATAACGAGAAATAAGATTGGTGTAATATCCCAAAATTGTACTTTAAAAAGAGAACATTTTGAATTAATATATATATAAGAAAACAAATAGACGTAAACACTCTCTGTTGAAAGAAATCGAAAATGTTGAATATAACTCACTATAATAACAAATTTGAGATTTAATGTTTTAAATTTACCAAAAACTTTCAAATAAAATCTTGTAAATTACTCAAAAGAAAAAATAAACAAAAAACAAAACAAAACAAGAATGAAAGTATAAAATCACATATTGTTCAACAAATTACTTCAATCAAAGAATTTAAAATTTTTAACTTCTTTTTTTCTTTCCTATATGTCATATTTGAATCTTCGACTATCATTAATTCGACTATACATTAAAATTTGAATTTCTATTTGAATATTTCTATCAAAGACATTCTTACAAATTTCATATTTCAATATTTACATAACATTGAAAATTTTAAAATCAACATTTACATGTTTAAAGTAAGGTAGAATTTAGAGATTTTCCAACCAAAATGAAGAAAATGGTTTGATTGTCCTAACCACAAAATGATATTAGTTGATGGGTTCCATCCCACCCAACAATTTGGTACACAAAAAAACCCCTTCCCTCCTTCCTTTTACTTCAAGAAACAGCTAAATCAAACCATTTCCTCCATGCAAATACAATGAAATTTCATCTTAAATTCTCCATTTTTCATCATCATCTTCTTCATAATAACTTCATTTTTCTTTCACTCCTGAAAAACAAAAAACAAAATGGGTTCTACAGAAAGACCAAAAAAAAGAGCTCACCTTTGCAAAAAAGCCATCCTCCATTTCTCCCTCTGCTTCATCATGGGCTTCTTCACCGGCTTCGCTCCGACCGCCACCAAATCCTCTATCTCCACCTCCACCATCACTCTCTCAAACACAACCAAAATCCTTTCGAATTTCACCCGCAACCTGGCAGCGGAACCGCCACCGGCTAGGAAGAGACATCGGGAGGAGTTAGTGAAGAAGATGGTGGCGCCGAGAAGGCAGATCATCATCGTGACTCCGACGAGGAGTGGGGATAGGAATAGAGAAGTATGGTTGAGGAGATTGGGGAATACGATACGGCTTGTTAGGCAGCCATTGTTGTGGATTGTGGTGGAGGCGAAGAGAGAAGGGAGTAATGTGGCGGAGATAATGAGGAAGACGGGGATTATGTATAGACATTTGGTTTTTAAAGAGAATTTTACGGATTCTGAAGCGGAGATGAATCATCAAAGGAATGTGGCTTTGAAGCATATTGAACATCATCGCCTTAGTGGGATTGTTCACTTTGCTGGACTTTCTAACTTTTATGATCTTCGATTCTTCCATGAACTCAGGGAAATTGAGTATGCTTTCTTTCCTTTTCCTTTTCTTTTTCTTTTTCTTTTTCAAAATATATCCTTCCCCGTGAGACATCACTACATTATAGTATTAACAACCACCATCGTTCCATATACCAATTTCTATCTAAAATTGGAATGAATTTTATATTTAAATAATAGTTATAATATTTCAGCCCTACGAAGAATGAAATTGATATAGCAGTATAAACTATACACTCAAACATACCAAACTAAGGTCATACCTTAATAATATTAAAAAGAGACTATAAAAATTATCAATTTTGTTTGAAAACAAATATAGATGAGGCCACTCGAATGGCCCTATTTATTACAATAAAAAATAATAATAATTTTAAATGACAAAATGAAAAATGAAGGGTGAACCAAAACTTAATATGTATGCATAAAAGTATCAAACAACATTTCATTTTTTTTACCCAATATAACATTAATTTAGCTTAATAATTTGTGTTATATTTGCATATAAGTTAAATTTTGATTGTAAAAATTAATCTTTCTTACTTGCAATAATGCTATTTATGCATAAGCTTAAAATTTTTAAAGCTATAACTCTCTTTTTATTTTCCCCCCAAGAACTCTTTAATCTAATGTGTTGTGTACACAATCTTCATTTAGCTAATTTGGTGTGAATTACCAATTTCATATCTCCAAACTATAGTCTGATAAAATGCTCAAAAAGGTCCGAAAGATAAAATATTTAGCATAAACATAATAAAGAAGTACTATATGAATTAAATTAAAATTTTGGAATATTAAATAACAATTGGTGTTGAATTTAGGGTGTTTGGGACATGGCCAATGGCGCTGGTGACAGCAAACAAAAAAAAGGTGGTAATTGAAGGGCCAATTTGTGATTCTTCTCAAGTAATAGGATGGCATTTGAAAAAAATGGCTAACCAAACACAACCTAAACCCCAAATCCATATTTCCAGCTTTGCTTTCAATAGTTCCATCCTTTGGGACCCTGAAAGATGGGGTAGAACTTCCTCTGTCCAAGACACTTCTCAGGTACTTTAAATATAATCTCTTTTTGGTATTTTTCTATATATAAATATATATTTAAAAATGCTAAATTAAATTAGTTTAGTTTATTTGATTCTCAAACATTTAAGAATTTTCATTAGTGTTGAACTTTCAATTTTGTATCTAATTGATCATTTAATTTTTCAAGGTGTTTGATATGTTATTGAATTTTCTTTATAAGAGATTGTCTTATTTAATATTTTTTAAATTCATGGATCTAACTACCCAAAGGATTACATTAAAATACACTCTAATTCTATTTCCGGAGTCCAAACACATCTTTATAGTTTTGTTATTATTATTTTTTAGGCTTACGATTAAATATATTTAATAAATTAACTAATTTTTCTGTAAAAAGTAATATATAACAAAGTTTATTAGGTAGAAAATTGAAAGCTCAGTAATTTAATTAGATAGAAAATTTATTGTTTGGTTAAGTTTCTTTCTCAAATTATTACGCAAAAGTAATCATAACGTGAAAAATCATTTTTTTCATACTATGTATTTTATATCAAAAAATGTATAGATTTATAATTTTTTAATGCAAAATTCTATCCTTCAATAAAAATACAACGAAAAAAGGTGGTTATGAACTATTTCCCCGCATTTTATATTTCTAAAATATCAAAATACAATCAAAGCTCTTTTTAACTTTGTATGAAATTATTTAAATTTATTGATCTTGATGATTTTTTTTTTAATCAATTTTCATCAGAAGTCTGTCAATTTCGTGAAACAAGTGGTACTTGAAGATGAAGCAAAACTAACCGGAATTCCTTCGGGAGATTGCTCAAAAATCATGCTATGGAGCTTTCGTACCTCCACAAAAACTCCACCAGCCAATCAACACCTGCCACCTGTACCGGATGTCACCCAAACTCCGTTACAGCAGGGGACATGATAACGTAAACTCCAAAATGATCCGACGGCCAAAACAATATCTGTGGGAGCGTATAATTCGCCCATCCGACGGTTCTTTATATTTTCAATTTTTATTTCATTTTCTTTTCAGAGAATTTTTTATAGGCTTTCAGTACATAATGTTCCTCAATTGTAAGTTTGTAACTTTTAATTGGTAATTAAAAGAACAAATAGGTCGATATGTTGAAGCCTGGTGGGCTAGTGGTCGACTCTGTAAAGTGGAAGTTTCCAGTAATTTTGAACTTGAATTTTGAGGATGATTTTGAAAATGGTGGCAATTTCATAAATGATGAAAAATAAATATAACTATTTCAATATCTATATAAACATAAATGATGAAGTTAAGCGGGTGTTCAACCTGCTCAACAAAATTTAAAACTTAGATTGCCTTTAATTCTAAAAGGTGATGTCATGTTCATTCAATCTTTAAATTAATCATTAAAATCATTTCTAACTAGAGAATTCAAACCCACAATCCGTAATGCTTGAGTATGGTATACATATCATCCATAGAAGAGTGAGACCAGCCAACGGATATCGGTTTTGGTAGGTCAGCTCAGTTTGTCATATTATTTTGACCACCCCTAGCATGAACCTAGAAGAATCCTGAGCTATAGATTTTACTAGGTGCATACAATCTAAATCAATATCAATATCAATGGTTTTGAAGAGCAGAAAGAAACTGAGAAGCATCTAACTCTGATTCAAAGTTTCTACACGGATCCAAAATCTAGCGACCATTCGATTCTTATAGGCAGAATCAGATACTTTCCTTTGAAAGGGAGGGACGAGTCAGAGTCAGAGAGAGAACTGGAAGAGTAAATTGCGGCTAAACTACAAGCTTCAATATAATACTGTTTGTTTCCCCATGAAAATAAAAGGAAGAAAAGGTCATTTGTGTGGTTCAAAGTTCTTTGAAATTGTTATTCGATGAGTTGATATTTTCTTGAAAATTTTGCAAATTTAACATCTGGTTGTTGTGATATTCTAGCAGTAGGTCTCTGTTTTTGCATATTTTTAAGGTGACTTTGCGGACATCTCAAGGAAATGTTAGACAAACTGAAAGGATATTAAACAGAAAATTGTAACCATCTTCCCCACCAAGCTTTATTTGGCTTTAGTTTAATGGGATTTTATTAACTTTTTCTTAACTGAACTGAAGTTAAATATTTATATGTGTTAGATCAGATGTGAAATTATCTCTCTCCCGTCATTGTAATTACAGGTTTCTTTATCTCTTCTTAATATTGACTTTGAAGAACATTGAGTAGAATATAATAACAGAGGGATGGGAAGGAAAGGAAACTGGTTTAGAACTTTGAAGAAAGCTCTCAGCCCCAGCTCCAGAAGAAAGAAAGACCAGGTTTATGACTATCCATCTTGTTTATCATGCAGACTAGATTGGAAGTTTTCATCTTCTTTTGAATTTTCTAATATTCTTGCAAATTTCCTTATGGTTTTTTTTGGCATGTAGAAGAGTAAATTGTCTGAAAAACAAAAACACCCCAATTCAAGCCCTACGTTTTCTGTGACTATTGCAAACCAGTTAAGTCAGATAGAAAAAGTAAAACCAACCTGTGAGAAGAATGAAGGCCACTCCAAAGCTCATCGTGTTCCAAATTCAAATTCCACAGGCATGGCGTCTACTACCGCTGCCACTAAGTGTGTCCAAACCATTACTGAGACGCGATTCGCCAGAAAATCTAGAGAGGAAATGGCAGTAATCAAGATTCAGTCAGTTTTTCGTGGATATCTGGTGTGAATTCATACTTGCAACCCTATAATTTAAATTATATAAAATGTTAAATGCCCTGATAGCCTTCCCGCTTTTACATATGAGTTGCCACATCAATTTCAATTCATCATTTTAATTGAAAAGTTTTGACATTAGTTACTGGGGTTCAACATCTAGGACCTCTTGCTACTTAATCCAAAGGCTTAAATTAAAGGGCTACTAGTAAATTCAAGTTTTTTTTTTTTATCAAACGCAGGCAAGATCAGAGATACGAGCCTTAAGAGGGCTGTTGAGGTTGAAATCATTGATGGAGAGTTTTGTTGTGGATCGTCAATTTATGAACTCCATCCGGTGTATGCAAGTTTTTGTTCGTGTCCATTCCCAGATCCGATTGAGGAGGTTAAAGAAGCTGGAGGAAAATCACGCTCTACAGAAACGGCTCCCACAAAAACATTCAGAAGAACTAGAGATTTTTCAGGTCTTCATTATCACTTATCAGTTTTCCTCAACTATTTATGTTGGAGGTGAATTTCTTTGTATACAGTCCAGCAATGGGATTGGTTTTTGTCTAATCTCTCTAAATTATTCAAAACAAGCAGCTTCCCATGCTTGAATTATTTCCTATTAGCCTCATTCTTTAATTGCTATCAAAACATTGAAACTTTAACAGGTTGGGAAAAGGTGGAATGACAGCACACAATCGAAGGAACAGGTTGAGGCTAAACTACAAAGCAAGCATGAAGCAGCTATGAGAAGAGAGAGAGCATTGGCATACGCCTTTTCTCAACAGGTGACTTATATATTATCCTATTCCTAATAGAATTTACACATTTGATTCCCTAAGAGTAAGAAAGAAGTGATATAAAAATATTTGAAACTAAGTTGTAGTAAGAATTCTTTTTTTCATTTCAACCAGGATATCTAGCCTCACTCCTTACATTGTGCTCATGGTCCACGGCACTAATATCTGGAGAGGCTTCAATCCACCTCAAAGCTGGTTCTGGAAAATCTACAAAAGATTTTAGTTTCTAAAAATTTTAACCTAAGAGGTTTTGAAGTAAAGAGTTTGGAGGGTATATCTAAAGATCTTTGGAAAGATGGTTATAGTAACAAATAGTTTAAATTAATTATCATCATTTGTTTGGTTGTCCATTAGTTCTTTGTTCCTCTTATAGTTTGCTTATTGCCGATTTGCTTACAGGTTGGTTCAGAACTCCTATTTGACAGTTATCTATTATGCTTGCTCAATGAACATAGAAAACATACAATAAAGCAAATGGAAATTTATTTCTATCATTTATGATTATGTATTAGAAGAATGAAAGAAAACATTCGGACCACAAATATGGAGAAATTTACCGAGGTTTCATCTCAAGTCTCTATGAATTCCTTCAACAGAAAATCTCGCGGAATTCCTCAAGGTCAATGAATCCACTGTTCACAGATCCGAACAATCCCACCTGGGGTTGGAGCTGGTTGGAGAGATGGATGGCAGCTCAACAATGGGGGGAAGTGAGCTCTGGCATTGCTAGTAGAGAAATCAACAAAGCCAATGCTCAATTTGAACTGAGCTCCGATATAAATTCGTCAACCGTAAGCCAATCCGAAAGCCATAGATATACCTTCAAGCCCCTCTCACCTTCTTCAAAACGAAGACTAATCGCAGAGCCGAAGAAATTGAACTCGTCAAGTAGAAAAAATAATTCGGTTCCAGAAATTGAAGGATTCAGACAGACCTTGGTGGTAAATTCGCCAACAGCAAGCCGATCCGAAAGTCACAGATATACTTTCTCGTCCCTCTCAACTCCTTCCCCGGAAACATCAGTCGCAGGAGGGACGAAATCAGTACGCACAAGAAATAACTCGATTCCAGATTATGACTGCAAGAGCCTGGCGAGTATACAATCAAACAAATCGCATAGGAATAGCAATGAAGGACGTAGATCATCCTTATGGGACGAGGAAAGCCAAAACAGAACACCAATTGTTCCGAGTTACATGACTCTCACTGAATCTTCAAGAGCGAAATCTATGTTGGAGAGTCCAATTGAGATGAAGAATAATAAAGCTCGAGCAAGGACTTCGTTTAGTTCCTCTACTAAGAAACATTTGTTATATCCACCATCTCTGGCCAGGTCGAGGCGGTATTCCAATCGTCTGGTGGTGGATAATGGCTTAAAATTTGAATGAATAAAAACGACAGAAGCAATGGGAAGACTGTTGAGAAATTTGATCGCGCGAAGAAAAAAGCAGGACGTTAATGGCGGGAAGATTGCAGCGAAATCCGCCATTAAAGGATGTTTTAAATTTTAAAAGATTATTATATATCAAATCAATTCAAATTTTTATATATGGGTAATAATATTGTTATAAATAATTTGATATTTAAAATTTTGAATAAAATGCATTTTTTGGGTTCGTTTGATAACGTTCTCGTTTTCTGTTTCTTGTTTCTGTTTTCATTTTTAAGAAACGGGAGTGTTGGTAACTTTCCCTGTTTCTCGTTCTCAAAAAAATGTAGAAGTGTTTCTCATTTTATAATGAATTTTGGGGGGAAAAAATAGTTTCTCCCGTTCCTGTTTCTCAATTATTTCTATTGGTTTTTTTTCTTTTTCTAATTTTTCTATTGATTTCATTTTCTTTTTTCTCTATTCTTTTAATTGATTTTTTTTTCTTTTTTCCCAATTCTTTTTATTGATTTTTTTTTCTTTTTTCTCAATTTTTTTTATTGGTTTTTTCTTCTTCTTTTTTCTCAATTATTTTTATTGATTTCTTTTTCTTGTTTCTCAATTCTTTTTATTGGTTTCATTTTCCTCCTTTTCAATTCTTTTTCTATTTCATTTTCCTTTTTCATTTTCCTCTTGATTTCCTTTTTCTTCCTCTTCTTTCCCAAATAACCACTCTCCACATAATTTCCTTTTTATTCCTTTTTATTCCTCTTATCTCGATCGTCTTTTCCAAATAATCATCCTCTTCCTTTCCTCTCATTGTTTTCGTTGTCTTCCTTTTCGTCTCTCATCATCTTTCTCTACACGATGCCTTCCTCTACGATAGATATGAGTTTTCCTCTTCCTCTTTCCATGAATCATGTTTTCGCTGTGGGATTCGCCGAATTTATGGGTTTTTGTTAGATCTGTGTTTTAGCCATGAGTTTTTGTCTTTCTCTTTGTCGTGAGTTTCGGTCCTTCTCTTCGTCGTGGGTTTTCGTCTTCCTCTCATCGTCTATATTCTTCATATCTCAATCTTCATCTCGTTTTCCATAAGAGTGCAAAAAGATCTTCCTATCTAGGTTTGATAAATTTAATTTTTTATGCTTAATGGAGGACATATATTTTTGTTTGATGTTTAATTGAATTAAATGTGAATAAAATGAAAAATAAATTCCAAATACAATCAAAAAAATAAGAAACAGTTATCAAACACATTTTCTGTTTATGTTTCTTTTTTTCCAAGAAACAATTAACAGTTATCAAACACATTTCTGTTTCTTGTTTTAAAAAAAAATGTATAGAAAACCGAAAACAGAAAACAAAGAACAAGAAACAAAAAGCGACAACATTACCAAATGAGCCCTCATTTAACTTAGCATCTTAAGTGTTAGGTATTAGATATTTAGTATGACGTGGTTAAGGGGTATAAGGGTAATTGGATGGTTAAACTTGTTATAAATAGAGGGAGGATAAGTGAGAGGAAGGATTCGGTGGACATTAACTTTAAAATCTTTTATCTTGTTTATTTAAATGGTTGGTAAAAAAGGATTTAAATAAAATTTAACTAATGTCCAAAAGTGCATTTTACCCTAAAATTTTATATCATTTAAGATGATTTTTTTTGTGAAGTGACTATTTAAAATAAACTCATAAATAATTAATTATTGCACAACATTATACTATGAAGAATGAAATGGTGGACAAGGATAGGGACATCGCCACTTATATTACAGATACTCAAAAGCTCTAGGTAATTATAGTTTTAAAAACCAAAATGAGGAAAATTGAAAATTCTTAATTTTAGATATCAAAATAGAACAAATTAGAATTCTGATAGACCAAAATAGGATCCAAGTCCAAACAAAATGAAATAGGTTGTTTACTTAAAAACCAACAATAAGAAAGGAAGTTGGCTTGTTTTTTTCTTTTTAATTTTGGTAGGCTAAAAGAATTTTCATTCCAAACAAGGATGAGAAAGAAGAGATTCCTAATAACTAATGAAAATAAGAACAAGCTAAAACTTTAGAAGATATTCAAGGCAAGAAGTGAAGCTGAAAGTTATATATAATATAATCGTGACTCATAGAGTAAGAAGTACAAAGCAATGGATATCGGCCCCATGAATTTAAGTTAAATATAAAAGTAAAAAGCAATGGGGGATAAAATAACATACCCTTGTTCAAAAAGTGGAAGCAAGTGGAGGAATCAGGATATATCAATATCAAAATACGATACATTTACATCAGCAGCATTTTGAAGGCAAATCAATATGCTATTCTCAGCTAAAAGGGCGTGGAAGAAACAGCCTTGGGTATTATTCGAGAAGACAGTATCATTTTACGGTAAGATCTATGTTTCCTTCTAAAGGAGAAGCTTCAATTCTTTCTTTTCTGTCGACTGGGCCCTTAGGAGGTCCAAAAATGGTGGAAAATATTTGTCTGTGACATTCGTCACAAAAGTAGAAAAATGAAAAGTGCCCTTCATTTGAGAGCTTATGCAATACGGCTGCTGGTAAAATGCGGCCTATATAATCAGTCATTGACAGTGGAACTGCTTGATCATCTATTCCCTGTTCATCATTCATAACCAAAATTCGTATTAGAAAACGAATTACAAATTTTGATGCTCAGAATTATGCCTACACCGGTTCTTTCAGTATATAGCATATATCTCTTCCAAATAAACAATGGTAATGTGTGTGTTTTGTATTTGTGAGTGTTCGTAAAAGCTTACTCACACGTCTATTAATCTTAGGTTAGGCTACAACATTTGGATGTTAAGAAAATTAGTAGGATATTAAATCTAAGGTAGGTGTGGCCACCATGCAATTTAATCCATTCCATAACTTCTTCTTAACTCTTTATTTGCCACTAGGTTAGCCCATGTAACAATTGTAATAATGCTCATATGATCTTCTCAAGCAATTAGAAGTTAGAACAAACATGACAAATTTAACCAATCAGCATACGATTTTATAAGATTTCATGTGAAGGAAAAGAGCAGTGGTTTGGCCTTACCTGCCATATATGAATGGGACCGACAAATCCTGCCAATTCACATTGTTCTTGGCTGTACAAAGATTTGAGCCAATGAAGAATGCTAGATCTTTGACACTTTCTCTGCACCCTAAGATCTGCCAAACTAAACCCCCAATTTGACACCAGTAGCATGGTTTCTTCTACAAAAGGTTTGACATTTTTCTGCCGGATCGACTCTTCCACGTTCCTATACCAGAATTCCTTGAATTTTGGATCTTCGATCAAAACTTCATCCTGAAAATTGTGAAGATTGTGTTGTGTAAATATTAGGTGTGAGTTGAACTCATTCTCTCTAAGTACTTTATTAAACTAATTGCCCCTTTTCATTATCCATCTCAAAATCAATTAAGAATGAAA
Source organism: Cucumis hystrix (assembly GCA_025688845.1). Lineage (NCBI taxonomy): Eukaryota > Viridiplantae > Streptophyta > Magnoliopsida > Cucurbitales > Cucurbitaceae > Cucumis > Cucumis hystrix. The sequence goes on from CM046886.1 coordinate 26,271,713, forward strand.
GAGTAACCTATGTGTATTATAGAAATTGTGAAGTATCCTCAACATGTGTCGTCGAGATGGTGCTTCTTTGATTTACCATTCTTCAATCAGAATCCAATTATGTTTAGTCCTCTTGAGCTCAATAATCAGAATCCAAGGATATGAAGATATGATCTCTTGATCGACAGTACATATTTTTTACACCAATAGAGCTATGCTCATATTCAATATAAAATAATATTAATTAAAAAAAATCAGACTCAAGAATAGTGAACCTAAGGGACACCGTCTTGAAATGGCATATTGAGAATCCCACGCGGAAGACAAAACTCATAATCTTTAAAAAAAACATGAGCTACATCACTCCATTGTCAATTAATTTTTCCTTATCTAATAATCTTATCTTTGAACTTAATAGAGATATTTTTAATAGTCTATGAACTCACCTTCTTTCTCAGTGATAGAGACAACTGTCTTTCAATTTCTTCATGTCTTCCTGACAAAAAGTTTCGACGATAGAAGTAGGACAGAAATATAGGAAATCTACGAGCTAAGAAATATAAAAGTCTCTTTCGTGGACCCCAATTTTCCCAAGTTCTTCTCAACTCTTCCCTGGTCATGCTTTTTTCATATGGATTGATCATGGGAGCCACCATGATTGCACCTACAAATTCGAAAATATTTATTGAATTCCAAAGTAAACCCACATTTAGTTTACGTTTAAATTGAATTTTTTGTTTAAACAATACTAGAATGGATATTCTATGTGACGGGGGTAGTCTAATTTGTAACTTTTATACACTCCTTGTATGGTCATATGTTCGTTTATTTCTTATTTTTCATTAGTGGGTAAAATTCTTAGTCTGCAAATATCATAGTAGATTTCAGAATCCAACAGTTAAAAAGGAAGTCCAAGGGAATACAAAAAGTTGTGGCAAAAAAAAAAAAAACAGTTTCACAGTAAGTATCTTTACACTGTTAAAAATCAAAACGTACATTCTTACACACCTGCAATCCTGTCTGGGATATATCGAAGTGCAGCCCAAGCATGCATAGCTCCTTCTGAGTAGCCAAGCACCCAAAATTTTCCATTAATACTAATAGCATCAGCTAGATGCAACATATCAAATGCTGATGAATTCAGGTTTCTGTGGGGATGAGGATCACTCTCCCCAAAACCAGGAAGATCATACGCAACCAAGCGAACACCAAATTCTTCAAGCAAAGACATTTTGACTCCCGGTATACCTGCCATAGAAATAGATGCTTTAATCTCTGTCACCTCTCAATGTTAGCTCTGCAACAATCTTCCTAAAATTTAGGCATGTCCAAGAACTATGGTTCAAGAATTGCATTTCAGTGAATTTAAGAGATTCAAAGTACTCTATCTTGCAAATATTACCTGCTAATCGAGATGAAAGAAAAGAGTGTGGAGCTAGTATGGAAAATCTAGCTCTATCAGCTGAAACACCATATACATCATACGCCAAATGCCTGCCATCGGGAAGAAGCATGAGAGAAGCACTGGGAAGATGATCGCGCACCTTCATTATCGGTCGGCTAAAGCTCTCTTGTCTGTTATTTACACAGATAACTGCAAATAATGTTAACTATTTCATTAAGATCGTAATACCAAAGTTTCACGATTACCATTCATATATTATCATAACTTGTATTCAATGAAAAATGACTACTTGGCACAGTTGCCAGTACCACTAAGATTAAATCAAAGAGAAATACTACAAGATCTCTCTTATATGGGTATGAAAAAAATCAACAGGAGAAATGTTATGATTGAACCAAATGACAAATGAAACAGAACTATAATCTTCGAGAATGGCACTGTGAGGAAAAATAAAAAACAAGTCCAAAACCACACACACCTGTGAATGCGAGAATGGAAACAAAAAATATCACCGGCCAAGCATAAACAGGATCTCGATCTTCCGGCAAAAACTCGTTTAAGAAACTCAGTCTAGAAGTAACACTCGCACAGGGTCCTCTGAGCTTTTGTACATATGAATCCTCGGTAATCAAATTCTGCTGCACAATGTCCCTACAACCTCTCCCCAATTCAAGGAGAATTTCACCCCAGGCAAGCGCAAAACCCTTAACCTGATTCTTCAAACTCTCTGATTCCACTGATTCCTCGTAGTTCCCCGACTCGACCGGAAAATCCGATCCCGTATTCTCGATCGACGGTGAAGAAATTCCGATCGGTTCTGCCACGTATCGGATCCCCGAATCCTCCCATAAACCCGCAAATTCTTCGCTCCATGAGCTGGATATTTCCGACATCGGTGACTGAATGCTCACTCCTCCGACCACCTCTGAGACATTAAACTCCGGCGAAGTACAGTGGAAGAAGGGTGCGAAATGTCTATAGCATCAAAGTCAGAGATTCGTGTACATATAGCGAGGGAATTTTACTTTAAGCAGAAATATTGGGAGTAATTATGGAAGGGCATGATAAAAGATAAGTGGAAGTGATAGTACAATCTTGTTTGTTGAACCACGTAAGAACCCTAGCCGACCACCATTCCAAGGGAATCGAACTATGACGTAAAAGACAAGCAATGAGAAAATACTTTTGACGCAACGCCACACCAGTCACGTGGTCATAATAGATTCTGTTCATGTGGTTGAATGAATGAGAAACAGCAATTTTCATCTTAGTTTTACCCTTTTTACTTCGTCTTCTCATGAGGTTAATTATACATTGATGACTATGTTTTTGGTTCAATTTTAGATTGATTCTATTTTTTTTTTCTATGTGTTGGGTTGGGTTAGTGGGATTGACCACTCTAATAATTTCGAATAATATCAGGGTTGTGATTTGAGTATCAACCAAACTTTTTTTTTTACCTTTTTTTTCAATTAATAATATGTATATATATCATTAATTCGAATTCATTTACTTTGAAAACAATCTACAATTTAAACTAATTCAACCCAATAACATATACCTCTTCTAACTTTAAATTAATGAAATGTGTATTATTAATAGATGTTGTATTTTATATATATATATATATATATAAATAGATAAAGAGATATGCTAATGACATGTTAGTTTTATTTGCTAAAATAAATTACAATTAAATTTTTTAAATTGTTATTTTCAAATATAACAAAATAAACAAAATATTTACGACTATGCTTGGATGCACATAATTTAGCTATAAATTGTTAACCGATCAACCCATTAAGTCACTTGTAGAATATTCTCTAGGGAATGCAACGAGAGTCATGATTATACTTCCCCATACATTTTAAAAATTTTATTTTTTAATTTTGGAAGTAAACTTTAAAGTTATTTGGTTGTATTAATTATTTATTTATTTAAATCATTTTACCCAACACAATGAATTATTGGATTTATTTGTATTGAAACTTTATTTCTCAAAACAGTTTTATTTATTTTTATTTAATCTCCTGTAAAAAATATAAATTAAATTTGGTCTTACCATTTGTTATTATATATATATATATATATATATATACATTTGAATTTGAAAGATTTATCGGAAAAATGTTAACACAATTACCTTAAACCCTCTACCCCAAACTCCCGTTTACCCAGCCGGCCAGCGTTTGGGTCTTCACGTTCTCTGCCTCCAGCTCCTCCTACTACCCACCTGCCGACGTTCGCCTCTGCATCTTGGCCGCCAACTGTCTATTTCGCGTTCCAGCCGCTCCTCCTTCCTATTACCAGCCACTGCACCCCATCCTGCCGCTTGCCGTTCTTGCCCGCCGCCGTCTCAGCGGCTGTCACACACGCTGCAGCCTCCTCTTTTTCCGATACCAAGTGTTGTATTATTTGTTTTATTTGGGTAAGTTTTGTTAGTTTGTACTAACAACACCTACTGAGAATATATTAATTGCTTCTTCATTTGATGTTCAATCAGTCTTAATGAAATTGGAAAATTTAGAAGTAACTATTGATGTTGAGTTGGCTTGAATGGTAGAAGTAACTATTGATGTTGTAATATGAAAGAAACCACTGGCTTAGGGAGGCTTAAATTTAAAAAATGGGAACAGATTTTTTAAGTTTAGAATTCTTCCAAATACTACCAATTTGGAATGATTTCTATTATTATTATTTTCTTATGGGGGTCAAGTCAGATTCATCGATGTTCTTTTGCATCCATAACCAAATTAAGAATGGAGATGTGGCTTCCGATCATCCTCTATATCTTTTTTCTCAATTGAAAAACGAAAATTAGAGTTGTCTAATGAAACAATGGAGCCAAAATTTGAAGAATGGAGTTTTCTTTTTTGAATTTTTTTAATAACAGTAGCCGAATAGCATCTAAAAAAACAGCCTCTCTGCAAATTTGGATTGCCTTGTGCTATCTGCTGCCTTTTGATTTGTTGCATATGTAAGTCAATTTTCTTAATTTAGGGTTTTGATAATATGTATAACGATTTGGTCTCTGCTAAAAATTGCATAATTTTTGCGACCATGAGTTTTCTGTCTTCACAGTTATCATTCAAAGCATTTTTCGTGGAACTACATTCAATTTTCATCATTTTTTTTACATGTGTTCTTAATCCTGTGCCATTGTTTTCTTTGAATGTCTTTTCAAGTTCTATATACAAAAAAGTTGTATGTTGTTTCAGGAAGGATTAATCAACCAACAAATTTCAATGGCGGACAATAAAGCTTCTCAAGATCTAAGGAAACACGCGTTGGAGGCATTGGAGCGGAGATGTGCTGCCGCTAAAGTCGAACTTCTTCAACAACAGAACATTAGCTCTACAGAGAAATCAAAGAAAGAAGTCAAGGGAAAATCGGCTTTGAACAAGTCCACTTCAGTTGTTTCAAGGAACCAGTATAACTCTTCAATTCCTTTGCCCTCTGAAGGGAAACCCCCATATAAAGGTCCCCTCATTGTGGATATGGTTTTTAATATTTTCGTTTGGTGGGGAAGGCAATATGTTTTTAGTTTGCTTATGTTTAGTTGATTTCTTTCATATGCAGATGTGAATGAAAGTGATCCCATATATTTCACCCTCTCAGCTGCTGTGAATGATAAATTGATGGCTACAAGTATGGATGTAAGTTGTCATCACAGGAAACGTTAAAGAGTCTTTACCATTTAGTCTTTGGTTTTCTGTATTTTCAAAGTCAAGCTTATAAACACTACTTCATCCATGTGTTTCTTCGTTTGCTACAAGGTTTCAAAAGAAAGTTCATTATCTAATCCAAAATTTGAAAACTAAAAAGAGTAATTTTAGTTTTCAAATTTCAAAAAAGAGAAAACAATGGAGCTTTAGTTATGAACTTCGGTCTTAAATGAAAAGCATACCCAAAAATATGTGAAGAAATGAACATAACCTTAAAAACATCTATAAAGAGGTCATTATTGTCAAACGTGATTTAATATACTCCATTTAGTTGGCTTTGGGTGATGAAGTCTCCAAAAAGTAGTGTTGTGGACTATAGGCATTGTTAAAGGAAATTAGGGTTTATTGAGTTTATTCCTATTTAATGTTTTCCATATCTGAATTTTTCATTTATTAGTATTTTGGTCTATATTTATTCACCAATGTAATCGGTTATTATGTATTTTGATTTATTCAATAGATTATATAAAATTATCATAGTATCAGAGTAAGTTGCTGCTTCAGGATGTCTTGGGTTCAAGCTCCAATATGGTTGTTTTCTCCCCATTTAATATTCATTTCCATTTTTGGGCAATTTTTTCATATGTTGAGTCCATAAGTGATGGGGAGTGTTAGATTTAATATTAAATTTGTTTTTACCCACTAGCTTAAGCTTTTGGGTCAATTGTGGCATAATGTTAAGTATGATGTCTCATATGCCTAGCAACAGGAAAAAGAGCTATATGTAGTATGTACTTGGTGAATTTAATCTCACTTCTTCTGCAGGTTTCAAATAATAGAGGAAGAGTGATTGACAAGATTTATCACGAGTTAAAAACCAGTGGTTACATTAAGCGGTCTAAAGAATTGAAAGTTGATGCTTGTATCCTTCTTGATAATTTTGTTCCAAAACATGCTGGAATGATTGGCTCTCGTATGAGAGCTTTGCGGAGCAATTCAAAACGATCCAAAAGGCATATGTCCATGAAGCAGCATAAAAAGTGTGGAACATTTGATTTGCCTTCTGATTGCCACAAGTGAGTTCCATTTATCTCCTTGATTGAGAGCATTACCAGCTCCCCACCCCACTTTATCCCATGTAGGGTTGAATTGGAAAATGGTAATGAATGTGTCAATTTATCGTGAAATTAGAATTAGAACTTAGTAGTTGATTGATATCCATCAAAAAGGGAGTTCGGAAGATTACCGAGCAAGGTCATTAATGGGATTGAATAGGAAAATCACAACGAAACTGTCAGTTTCTTCTGAAATTAGAATTAGTACCTCGATCTAGTTGAATTTAAAAGGTTATTGGAAAAAATGACTTGTGATTGCATTCTATAGATCTTAAGTTTGTTCTTCATAGGCAACCATTGAAATGTGTTTTCTTTGGCGGGGCACTATCATTTATAGTTGACAATGAATTATTGTGCTTTTCAATTTCAGGTTTGAAATCTTTTGGCCAATGCATGATATGTGGAAGAGCTACATGAAACAACGATTGCACAATGTTGGGTTAGTGTTTTACTACCCTTTTTCTAATCTGCAACTTTTGTGTTCTCAATTCTTATATGTTACTTTTCCCCACTTATTTTGGCCCTTTTTTTTTGTTAAATTGATATTCTTCCTGTACTAGTGGTATGTTATCTGTATCATTGGGTGATAGGCGTTTCAAATCTTGCAGGCCAGATGCTTTAGCTCGTAATCTTCTCATTGCAGATCTTCACGGTGCCATGATCCGAGGTAAAATCACTATTTTGTTAAGTTTTTTTTTTTTTTTTTTTTTAGCATTATTATCATATTTATAGAATTTTTTTCCATGAATAAACCAAATTTCACACGATGGAAGACGGCACAAAAAACAAGGCCCAACCAACATGAATTTTATAGAAATAATGGACCGTTGTTTTTCCCACTCCATGTCTATATGTATTCCGATGAAAATCCAGCCCGTTAACTTCAAGTTTCCAAATATCCAATTTCATGGATCGAATTTAATGATTCAAACTGGTTTAAAATGAGGTCCATATCGAGAGCCTAGCAAAAAAATTGTCAAATTGGTAACAAGAACATTTAAGCTGAAATCCTAAGGGCATGTTTGGCTCAAGGCGTAGGAGCTCCACCATTTGTTTAGCCCAAGGAGCTTTTAAACCAATTGTCGGGCCTACTATTAAAAACCATTAATTCCATGACTTATTAACTCTTTGCAACTCTCTAGACTAAACAACTTCTCTCCTTATTTCAAGCTTTCCTAAAAGACTTCATATATTTACACCAGTAAAAAGGATGGAAATTTTTTTTATTTTCTTTCCTGCCATATCTTCCACATAACCACCCTTACAGTGTTTTGACCACAGGCCACTCAAGTTACTTCAAGGAAGTCATGTTGAAATCTTAGTTCAAGTCAATAAGAGCATGAGGTTTTATAATAGTGTTTTCTCTCATGTTAGCTATGTTATCATTTGATGTCACTGCAGTTGTCGAGTGTAAAATACCTGCTTTTACTGGAACAAGTGGTGTCATGATACGAGAAACTGCAGAAACTTTTGGAATCATGACGAAAGATGATAAGTTTCGAGGTAACTCATCCATTTGAATCTTAAATCTGTTTTGTTTTCGTGACCAAAACAAATGACCACGGTTATTTTCTTTGTTTGGTGGTTTTGATTCCCAGTTGTGCCAAAGAAGTCTTCTGTGTTTATTTTCCAATGGGATTGCTGGAAAGTTACATTGCTAGGAGATAGACTCAGTTCAAGAATTCCGAGTTTGCCATCCTCTAATTGATTCCATTGAATGATTTACATGAACAACAATCTTTGCAATAATATTAACACCGTACAGGCAAATTCTCTGGGATTAAATTACTCTGATTATCGAAATTGTTATGTGGTTGTAGGGAAACCCCTCGAGCCTGTAGATAAATGAGTTAATCAAGTAAGGTGTAAGAATTGAGAAAGTTGAATTGGGAATTAAGTATATTGCTCCCCTACTCTTAAAATTACAAATTTATGTTTTGTTTTGTTTTTTTGGGAAATTATTTGTATTATATTTTAATTGAGAAAAATAACATATTTTCATAGTAAACTTTCTATTATTGTAATTTAAGATTTAATAAGGGAAAAAGAAAAAGATGGAAGGGAAGGGAAGGAGTAAAAGAAAGAAGAGAGAAATGAGGAAGTGGTAGTAGAAAATAGGAAGTTCATTTAAAGGCGGCAGTTGAAGAGGTGAGGCGCGGGAGAAAGAGGAAAGAGGAAAGAGGAAATGCTAGGAGGAGGACAAGTAGATCGAATACCAAAGAGAATGGGTTCAGCCACATTCATCGAAGTCCTTCTCGCCATCTTCATTCCACCCGTCGGCGTTTTTCTCCGCTATGGCATTGGGGTATTCCTTCCCTTCCCTTTCCCTTTTTTCCTTCAATTCCCATCGAATTTATGTATCTTCAATACTATCCCTTTCGTATACTAAGATTGTAATCATTTTGTTTTTATTATTTTTTTAAAAAAATTATTTCCTTTTTTTAGGATTATTATTGAGTGGTTAGCCAAATACTCGTAAACAAGTTTTTTTAGTTTTCAATTTCTTGGCTTGATTTTTTAAACTATTAGTAGAATATAGTTAAAAAGAAGAAAGTTGGAGGTGGAAGAAGTGTATGTAGATTTAATTTTAAAAACAAAATGGTTATTAGATGTGATTGAATTTTTTGTTTTTAAAAATTATGTCTATAAAAAAGATTTTCACCTTCAATTTCTTTCTTTGATATCTATTTTGAAAACAAGTCGATTTTTTAAAACTAAGAAAAAAATACCGGAATGGTAACTAACAGAATTTAAAAGATTAAAATATTAAAGGGTAATTGTTGCTTAATTTTGTAACTTTTAAAAATTAGAAAAATGTAAAAGTTAAAACCCTAAACTTTCTTTTTTTAGTTTTTGAAAATTGTTCATCTCAATATTTCTATGGTTGAAACAATTTAAAATTGTAATCCAGAAAACTAAAACAAGTTCTAAAGTAAAACATTATGATTTTGTGAAAAAACTACCAAAAAAAAGGAGTTATTATGACTAACAAAAACAAGAAAATTCACAGTGGGAGATGTTTAAATTTTCAAATATAATAGTTATTGTACTGAAAAAACAAAGAAAAGAAAACTATAGTAGATGGTTTGTAAACTTACTTAAATAATTAATCAATTATCAAATAATATAGTTTGAATTACATTTTAGATTTATATTCATTAATTATTTGAAACTTTATTACTTTTTAACTGCTTATTCTTTTCTCTTTTTTTTTGGTATAACTTCGTTATACTTCAGATTTTGTTCATGTCAAGTGTTTATGCTTTTAAGTTCTAAAATCTTTATCCTCATGACCTCAAATATATTTCTTGAAATTTTCTATAAATAAAGATAAATATAAAGCTCACCATAAAAAAAATTGTAGGGTAGACCATCAAATGCAGCACTGAAATATATCCCTTTCATTTTGATTTTGATTTTTTCTCTTTCTTTTGGAAATTGTACAGTTATCTCACCATAATAGGTAATTATTTTAAAAGAAAAAAAAAATTGATTGTCTTTTAATTCTTAACTAATCTCTACAAACAAAAACAAAATTTGAAAATTTTTAGGACACTTCTAGTCACATAGAACCAATACAGGAGAGTGGTGTTTATAAACCATTTTTCTTGATTTTTTTAACTGTGCATCCATTTGAACTATATCACCCAATTTAAAATAAAATCTGACTCTAATTTAGGAAAACACTCATAAAATACTAAGACAAATGCAAATGCAAGTTCCACAGAGTTGATATTCAAAAATTAAAAGACAAATGGTTTCTATTCAATCACTTCGCTTAGATTTTGAAAATAGCATTGGTAAGCTTTTTTTTTTTTTTTTTTTTGTTATTTTTGAAAATATTTGGTTATATTATTGGGTATTAAACATTGCAGATCGAATTTTGGATTGACTTGGTGCTCACATTTTTCGGATACATTCCCGGAATTATTTACGCCGTTTACGTCTTGATTGGAACGCGATGACTGACCCTTATGGCCTTTACCGTACCGCCGTGGCGTTTCTCGGTGGAATCCACCTTTTTAGGACTATACCCCTTTTGTTAGTTGTGAGATTTAGACTACAAAATGCATTCTCTTCTTTCTTTCTTTTTTTCTTCTTTTTTTTTTTTTAGTTTCGGAAGGTAAAAATAAAAAGATTAAGATGAAATTAGGGTGTGTTTGGTAGGGATTTTGGCAGAGCTAAAATCTTTTTTTTTTTTTTTTTGCATAAGAATATGGTGTTTTGCAACTTAAATAAAGTGATTTTAGAAAAATAAAAAATTACTCGGTTTTTTAAGCACCACTCTTGAAAATTACCACCTTATTTCATATAGTTTTTTAAATACCCAAAATACCCTTCTTCTTAGTAATTTGACCGTTTCAAAATGATTGATTGAAAATCAAGTTTAAGAGTTTGTAGTAAAACATAGCTTTGATGGTTTAGAAACCAATATTACCTAAAACCTTTTTTTCTAGAATCACACTATACCAACCCTCATTAGATGAGAATTTTTAGGTTGAATGATTGAATTAGAATTGTGCTGTGAGTATATCCTTGTGATTTTAATTGGGTTAGTGAATGGATCGTTTGGAATTTTGGGAAGGGTATAAAAGTAATTAAGCTTTTGATTTTTTTAGTGAGATTTTACCATTTTAGTTTAGACAATTTGTTTGATCTAAAATTCATGATTGATTTTTTGTTTTTAAGTTTGATGAAAGTTTTATATGATATTGTGAAAACAAAAGAAAGTGTGAAGGGGTGTGACAATGGGAATATTTATGAAATTAGCATATTCAAATGGGATGGGATTATGGAATTTAATTGGATTGGTATTGCTACATTTTTGGTATAGTAATAAATCGTCGTATTAATGGGAGTTTAGTTGTTTGTCCCATTGAAGACTACAGTCCCATTCATTTGTCTTTTTTTTGGCTATAAACTCTTCAACCTTTTATTCCAAAATATTACAAATTTTAATGCATGTATGTTCGATTTCTGAATTTTTAAAATAGGCTTATGTAATTTCAAGTTTATAAGAATAGTTCAAACCTTTTTAGTCCTTAAAAGTTCGGTTTGAAAAGTGTGTTTTTAAAATGATTTATGGTAAAATGAAAGTGGAGGGAAAACAGAGAGGTGGTGGTCCATTGCGGAGGAAGGAAGAAGAGACAAGGGAGATGGAGTTTGTTTCACATAGAGACAAACATTAATTGACACCCACCGCCCACCACCATATGATATCTCTCTTCCTCTCTTCCTCTCTTCCCCTCTTCAACAAAATCTCCGCCGTCTTGCGGTGCTTCCCACCCTTCCTCCCTCACAACCGCCGCCCACCAACTCCCATGTGCCCAACTTTTAATGCCCCATGTGATTCCTCATCGCAATAACAAACACATTTTTGTATTTCCAATACCACTTTACTAATTACATATATATATATATATATATATATATATGAAAAATTGTATTAAATAACAATAACATTTTTTAAAAAATAGCTAATGGTAACTATTTTTTATATATTGCGAATATGACAAAATTAGTGATATCAACGACAAACAGTAATCATAGGATTATCAAACGATAAACATAGGGTTATTGACTTTTAAATTTGCTATTTTTGTAATTTATAAAATATAGTGATATTGATTCTATAATCATAAGCTTTTTTCTATTTTTATAAGAGCCCTTATATATATAATTTATTATAAAATAGAAAACCAATTTTAACTATATTTTTTTAAAAAAAAATTTATCCATTAATTATGGTATAGTCAAAATTTTATTATATTTTATTTTATTTAGTTATATTTAAAAATTATTCTATTTATAGAATATAACAAATTTTATCAAATTCTCACTGTCTTAAAACTTTATTTTAATAATGTTATCTAAATAATGTAAAAAATATAATCGGAAGAAAAGTATTGACAAAAATATAATAATAAAGTTGTGATCCGTCCACGATTAGAGGGTCAACTACTTAACTAAGTTGGTAATCGAAGTCGTGGACGGGCTATCTTTTTTTTTTATCGTACTTTTTATTTTATCCTAATTTTTACCTTACTTCATAAAATAATATTATTTTAAAAAAAAATCCACCGTCTTATTGGAGTTATTCACTATAATTTATAAATAGGTTTTAGTTTTTTTTTAATTGATTATTTAGCGAGGAAAATTGAAAATAATTGAAGGAAAAGAAAAAGGGGGAATGATTTGAATATATGGGTGGTTGCTTGCCTTAGAATCAAGTTCAAGGTTGGATGGTGATGCAATAATGATAGAAAGCACAAGGGGTTTTAGATTTATGCTTCAATTATGGTATCATCCCCCCTCATAGGAATGTTACATTTGGGTCATGGTGGCCAACATCAATGCTTTACTCTCTTCTTTTCACAAAAGGCTTGTAAAAATATAAGAATTGATTTCTAATCTTCAGTGTCACATTTGATAGCTACCTATCACTTTGCTGTTTATTTTATAGTTCTAAAACTTAACCTACAAAATCAAATATCAAAAATAGCAAAATGTAAAAACTATTTATAAAATATAGCAAAATTTTCAAATGGACTAGAGATTTGGATAAATTTTGCTATATTTTATAAATATATATATATATATATATATATATTTTATATATTTGTCTTTTTGCTATTCACAAACAATTCTCCTTGAGAGAAAATAACCTTTTAAATATGCAAATTTTTTTTTTTTTTTTAAAGATACGACTTCATGTTTTAAAATAAATAGAAAAAATATTTCGAAAATTGAATTGAGTTGATAATTATGGTAGAAAATAATAATTAAAAGAATTGACACGAATAACGTTGTTAAAGATATAAATGAACACAAATAGCGAAGTGAAAAACGTGACTTAATATGAATAAGAGTTGATAAATATTTTTTATTTTCTGTGCATTCAAAAGGTGTGTGAGTTTTTTTATCTACCGAACTCAATTACATATCGGTTGTCAAACGTCCTTTAAAAGTATAATATATATTTACCTCTTTGATATTAAAAAGCTAAAAACAGATATAAAAAGAAAATAACGTATTTTTTAATTTTTCTTTCACTGATGTTTTTAATCTGATGGATAAACTTACAAGGGGACACTTTTTAATGTCACGTTTTAGGAAGGAGTAGGGAAAATGTGTAAAGGAAAGCCAAAAAGTCTATTTTTAAAATAAACCCAACATGTGAATTTTGTTGGCCCACCAAATTTAAAAATTTGTAGAGATAGTTACAAATTTTAAGGATATAACAACATTTTAAAAAATTTGCAGATATAGCAAATTTTATCAAATTCTATCAATTATAGAAGTCTCGCCGATAGACCATGTTGTAAATATTGGTTTATCTAAGTCTATCAATGATACAAGTCTATCAGTGATAGTTTTGCTATATTTACAATTTTTTAAAAATGTTACTATATTCTTAATTATTATTTCTAAAATGGTCCATTACAATTATCCAACATCTTTATTGTTTGTTTTGTGAGTATCAAGGTTAAAATTCATATATCAACGCTTTTGTTCCATATTTGTTTGCATTTTACCACAACTACCACCATTGATCACATCATGCAATTACTAAATTCACTCATCCTTTGATAATTTTTTTTCTTTTTTTCTTTTAAAAAATAAAAGTTATCGGAGAATTCTAAAAAATAGCAATTTTGACAAAATATTAAGCAAAAATTTTCAAATTATATCAATAATAAACATTGATAACCACTAATGATAGAAGTCTATCCACCGACTGATGCAGTATAGGTTCAGGGGCCCTCAACTTTTATCTTTATATAATATGTATAAAGAAAATCAATTGATGTTTAATATTTATATGTAGCTTAGTGATAACTGTGCTTGTCAGCCCCCTTCTGACTTGAGTCGAAGTCCACTGTCAAATTTTTTTATAGATTTGCTACTGAGTCTATCAGTGACTATCATTGATGTAATTCATAATTTTGTTATAACTTTTAAATATTTTAACTTAATTTACTATTTTTAAAAATGTTTCAAAGTTAATTTTATTATCTACCTTTTACGAGCGTTTTCAATATTTTAAATAAGGGTTTAGACGAAACTAATTTTTAAAAAAATTGGGTGAGAGTTCGAGATGAATTAATAAAAAGATATGTGAAAATATTGTACAAAACCCGAAAATGAACTAATACAATTTTAAAAACAAAGGACAAACATTCAAACGATGACTAAATTTGCATCTAATGATTATTAAGAGAAGGCGTCAAATATTACATACATATAAAATTTAATAGATTGTTGTATTTTTAAAATATACATCAATTAAATTATTGACTCGTTTCACCTTAAACACACACGCAAGTCTATAAAACTTGAAGCTTATTTTGTCGTTTAGAGCACCACTTCCTTGAAAATGACACCCTATCTATTGTGTTTTAGTTATTTGATTCCAAATTAAATGTTTAGTGATTTATTAAACAATAAATTGAAGATTAAACTTGTAATTTGACATTTTTATGACAAACATTAGTTTGTACCCCTAGAAAAAAGAAAAGTACGAGGGAATCAATATAGACCAACTATAATTTAAACTTTAATTCATAAAATATCATGTCGATATTGAACCATCATAATTAGTTTTGAAATATTGATGAAAACGTTGATATACCGACAAAAGGCTAATACTATGCACATAGTTACACGTAAATAAGTAAATAAAATGAACATATGATAGATAGCTTTTGGTGTTTATAATTATCTATCATTAGTATGGACAATATACAATCGCGTATAGTTGTATTTGTAAATATTTTTAATATTTTTATATTTGAGAAAAATTACCCTAAATAAAAACAAAGTAAGGTAGATAAATGAAAATTGCTACTATTTGTCTAGTTATGCAAATTTCTCTAACTTATATTAACACATTTCTTAAAAATAACTCGCACGTGTGTTTAATTTTATGGATTACTATTTTAAAAAGAAGATTAATATAACGGTAGAATTAAAGTTTTTTTTTTTTAAATATAAAAAATTGATAAACTATTTACATAAACTTTATCACATTTGATTTTTCCTTTCAATATTATGTTTTTGATAAAATTTCTTAAATTTAATAGTTAAAATGTTGTTTTAATTCTTAAAATTTGAGTTTGTTGAGTTGGAATACACGAATTTTTAAATATTTAATTTTAATTTCATGGTAAATTTAATCCCATCAAATTAGTTTTATAATAACAACAATTTAATATAAATAAATATAAAAAATGCTCATAAAAAATAAAAACAAAAACAATAAAACTCCATATATAAACTAAAATTGAAGCGTTTAAAATTAAACAAAATTGAAATTAAACAACTTCGAGTACATAAAGGAACATGATATTGTATATAAAAAAAATTAAATTTACAGTTGGATATAATTATTATTATATTAAGATTTTATAGGATTTAAATTTAGACTAAACTCATAAAAAAAAATAGAGATTTTAATAAACAATAAAATATTAAAACTATTTATAAAATACTATTTAAGTTTATTTTTAAATTTATCACTACTAAATTAAAAAAAAATGAAAATGACGAAGTAAAGGTTTTAAAGTTTAAATGAATGATTTTTTTTAGTTTTTAAAAAGAGAAAAATTCTCATGGATATAAAAAGAATTGAGAATATTTATAAAATATTATATTGTGTAAGTATTTTTAAATTTTGACGAAAGATGTAAAAAAAAAATGTTATTTTTATAATTTATAAAATGTAAACTCATAAACCTACTGATGAACGGAGGTGAAGAAGCGCGTGAAGGGAGAAAAGAAGTGATTGGAGGGTGAAGAAGCGCGTGAAGGAAGAGCGTGGGAAAAGAAAGAAAAGAAAAATAGAGAGTGAATAAAGAAATGCATCGTACGACTCATAGTCATATTGCTTTGCTTTTTCTTCTTCACTTACTCACTCCCACTGACATTACATAACAGACTTTTGAAGTAATAGAAAGAGAAAAACAAAACTCGGGAACTGAGCTCTAAACCCAGCTCAAGAACAACATCAACACCAACTCACTACTATTACCTCCATCCATCCATCCATCCTTTTTCACCATTTCCATTAAACTAGGGTTTCTCACCGTTCAACCTATTCAGTCTCACAAAACCATCATCGCCAGCCGCAGCAAAAGATTTCCATTTTCAAGTAACTACAACACTCTGTTTTTCACTTCCTCATTCTACTTCGTCAAACGCTGTTTGTTTGAGTTCAGCGTTGGTTTTCCCGTTTTCTTTTACTTACTTGCTTCCTTTTTTGATGTGGGTCTTTCTCTGTTTGCTGAAAAAGATCTGTTTAACTTAACTATTTCGTAATGTTATGTGTTTTTGAAAATAATCGTTTGCGTTTTCCGAATGGTTTTGGTTTTTTGACGATGCGAAACTGTTGGGGTTTTGTTTGTTTCTGCTTACTATTTCTTCCTGAAAGTGGAAGTGAATTTGGTGTTGTGTTTCTGCTTACTATTTGTCTGTATGTTGATTACTTTATATTCTCAGATCCGTGAGTTCAGTTTATTTACCCAACTGGACCAACTCTGAAAGCCATTGTTCACCATTCTCCATTTATGTTTGTTTTGCTTCTTCCTCGGACGTGTTTGTTTCTTTAATCTACTTGTTAGAGCTTTTTAGGATCCATCATTGAGTATATTGCTTTATGTTTAGCTTAACTTGATGCAAAACAGCGTTTAATGGATGGAAGCAACTTTAAGAGAGAGAAATACTGCTTTTCTCAAAATCAAATAAGTTTCCTAAAGTGAGCATATGTGTTTTCCTTTTTCCATTTTTTGAGTGGATCTGGAATTTACATGTTCAAATGACTGAAAATTTCCCTCTGAAAAAACTGTACCAAATACACCTTAAACGATTATTTTGAATGAATTTCAGGGGCCCATCTTGGGCTAGGTAGTGTAGTGCGTTTCAAAACAGAGCTCACTGTAGAGCAAAAAGGAGGGGCAAAAGGGAAAAAAGGAAATGGTAAAAGTCTGAAGTATGTTTTTTTCATAATGATAAATATAGACCTCTCTTTCTTACAGTTTTTTTATTCTTTGAAAAGGGTTAAGTTAAAATTATGGTATGATTTGGCTTTTGTTGGTTGTAGTGGGGTTAGTTTTTTGGAGTTTCTTTGAAGGGATTGTATTGTGTGTTGTCTTTTTTGTTAAGTTTGGTACTGATGTTGATCTATGGTAGTAAGGTTTCCATCCTTTGTAAATAATTTTTTGTACAAACATATATTGGCTTCCCTTTTCTGTTTATTTCTCAGTCAAGATTCTCTCGGCTCTTTCAGGTACAGTGGGTCAGAGGACTCTAGAACTCAATTATTTTACCTGCTTGATTATTTTTGTAAAGGAACACACAAGCATGCAGACACCGAAAGCAAAGTAAGATTAACGTTTAGTTTTTGAATTGCCTAGCTGTTTGCCTCCTCTGGCCGCTTAATCCGACGGGTTTTCTTTTGTTGCTTATCTTTTGGCTTTCCACTTATTATTCTTGAGTTCTGATTGTTTTTAACTGTTATCTGAACTGTTTATGTTTTTCTTAAAGAACTAATATTGTCCAAAGATGCAATCATGCGCGATTTAAATTTTCTAGGAGGTGTGACATATGATATTTTAGCCTCTTGGCCCTCTACATGTAAGCTATGCCAAATTGTCAATGTACTGTCTGGTGTATTTTTTGGGTTGAATGACAATTCTCAGTTATGAATTTTCAAGTTAGTGATTGAAAAAAGAGGGAGGGGGAAAGAAGAAGATAAAGATAACTCATAGCACATAGGGGTACATTAATTTTGTATCTTGGAGGTGCTTGAAGTATATGATTGAGATTGGGAATTTATGTATCATTTCAGAACTGGATGCAAATGGAATGTAGTTGACAAAGTAGTTTTATGGATGATAGTGAGGAGAGAAAGATTGGTGAACATTAGGCGTGTGAATGATCTTGCTTATCTATTTAATAATGAAGCATGGTGGCATTTACATCAAACGGAGAATGCAATCCAACTTAATAGTGATGATTGATTGAGATTGCCATGTTCTTAATTACAAGTCAAGCTATGCTAAACACAGTATATGCAGATGGTAAAGTATACTGTTTGTCTATCTACCGTGTCTTATCCTCCATCGGTATGTGTGTTTTTACGTTATCCTCTCCCAGGATGAAAGATTTCTTTTAGTTCCTTGGCACCTAGTGTTGTAGCTAAGTAGATAAAGCTATATATTATGGCCAGGTCTTAAAAGTTGTTTGAATTGAACTGCAGAACTGGCTCCTCAGAAGTACCTCAAAGAAAATCCCCAAGAACACCTCGAACCGCTCGTCAACTTAAAACGCCGAGCTCAGATCCTGATTCCGTTTCCACTTCTCCACTTGTTGCTAGTAAGACACCTAAAGAGAGAAGTCCTAGGGTGGTGACTGACCGGAAATCACCACGATGTTTAACCACTGAGGTACCTGTTTTACATTTTATGACCGAGTACATCGATTCTGTATTCTACCTACATTATATGATACCACTTTGATTTGTTAATATTAGGAATTTCTTTTTCTCATTTCAGAGTAAAGGGCATAGCAAAGTGGCTGAATTGGGATTACAGCTTTCTCAACTTCAGGAGGAGCTCAAGAAAACAAGTGACCGATTGAGTGCATCTGAATCACATAAAAGACAAGCCCAACAGGAGTCAGAAGAAGCAAAGAAACAACTTTCAGATATGTCTGCAAAGCTTGAACAATCCCAACAGCAGGTGCTTGAGCGCTCTGCTTCGGAGGAAGATCGTGTTCAAGAACTGCACAAAATTTCTCAGGATCGTGATCGAGCGTGGCAGTCTGAGCTTGAGGCTGTTCAAAAGCAACATTCGATAGATGCTGCTGCATTGGCCTCTGCCATTAACGAAGTTCAGAGGCTCAAGGTCCAGTTGGAGATGGTGTGTGATTCTGAGTTAAACCGAAGCAAGCTTGCTGAGTCTTCACAAACGGAGATAGATGATTTAAGAACACAACTCTCGGAGACTCTCTCCCTAGTTGAAAAACTGAAAGATGAGCTTAGTTACTGTAGAGAATCCGAAACTCAAGCCCTTGAAGTTGCAAGGAAAAACCAAAATCAATTTGAAACAGCCAAGGCAGCTGTGGAAAAGCTCCAATCAGATGCAATCAAAGCCGTTGAGGCTTACAACTCTTTGTCCTTGGAGGTGGAGCAATCAAAGGCTCGGATTGAATCACTGGAGGGACAGATCAGTGAGAATCAGAAAGGGCTAGTAGATTCTACAAGCAATGATTTGGGTCCCGAGGAAAACAATGGGAAGGATGAAATCAACGTGATAAAAACTGAGCTCACTTCTATGAGACTAGAAGCAGATAGATCAAAATCTGCATTAGCTGCAGCTGAGACTAGGTACGAGGAGGAATATGTTCGATCGGCATTGCAAATTAGAATTGCCCACGAACTCGTGGAACAAATGAAAGTCGAATCACGTCAGAAAGAGGCAGAGTTGAAAGCAGAACTTAAGGAGGCCAGAGCAAATTTAGAACATTTGAAAGTAGACCTTAAGGAGAAAGAAACTCAATTGTGTAGTGTTGTCGAGGAAAATAAAGAGCTCAACTCAGAGATGAGCAAAATCATTCCAGTCGACCGGGGGTCTGAACTAGCAATGGAGCTAAAGAAGTTAGAGGCTGATATGGGGGAGTTGAAGACCAGGTTGTTGGAAAAGGAGACAGAGTTGCATAGTACAATGGTGGAAAATGAAACACTTAAGAAGAAGATCGAGATTATAGATATGGAAAGGAAGTCTGAACTAGCAGTGGAGTTGAAGAAATTTGAGACTGATACGGCAGAGTTGAAGACCAGGCTCTTGGAAAAGGAGACAGAATTGCAGAGTACAACACAAGAAAATGATGCGCTTAAGATGGAAATCGAGAAGATAAAAATAGAAACAAATAAGATCAACGAAGATGCAGTTACTTTGGCAGAAACATCCAAGGCTGCAGAGCAAGAAGCACTAATGAAACTCAAGCATGCAACAGAAGAGGCAGATAACAGTAACAGAAGAGTGGCACGAGTCGCCGAGCAGTTAGATGCTGCACAGGCTGCTAACTCTGAAATGGAGGCTGAGTTGAGGAGGTTAAAAGTGCAAGCAGACCAGTGGAGGAAAGCAGCTGAGGCAGCCGCTGCAATACTCTCAACTGGAAACAATGGGAAGATTGTTGATAGAATAGTATCTTTGGATAACAATTATCCTCTCGGCTCACCGTACTCGGAAGATCTCGATGATGAGTCACCGAAGAAGAAGAATGGAAATATGTTGAAGAAGATTGGAGTTTTGTGGAAGAAAAACCAGAAGTGAAGTGAGTTCTGAATAAACTTCTGAAGAATATTGTATGAATGTCTGTTAGTAGGATGTTTTATTGGTCTCTTCTTTTCCGGCTTTTACTTTCCCATTGCCATTTGGCTTGTTTTATGTTTGAAGACTTGTGTAATATGTATTTTATGTCGTGGCTAGAAATGGGCAATGTATAACTCTACTTTTCAATGTCTCTCTCTCTTTATCTTTTGCAGTGCTCATGGAAAAGATAAATTTGTGCTAATGGATAAATCTCTTTCTCCACTAGCTATGATGAGAAAGAAAAATGATAGTTGATAGGAACTTCGTTGAAGGACGTAGAAGGAGGAGTTTTCTATCTTTAACTTTTTCCTACGCTCTCTTTCAAACCCACTATTTAGTATTTAGTACCCCACGGACGGTTTTCATTTAAGGGAATAAAAAGGCAATGGTTTTGAAGGAATAAGAGGATATAAGAAGTCAGTGGTTTTCTATTAGAGGAATAAGAAGAAAAAGATAAGGCGAGGATTGCCTGGCCGTGGTGGTGCATTTTGTACATATATACACAATTTTAGAAGGATAGGTATTTTAAAGAATTTCTCTACCTTAGTTCAAATTTAGTTGGCTCTTGATAAGAGATGATGAGATATTAATTTTACGAAAAAATCAAACTAAATAGATGATATTTTGATTCAACGGAATAAAAAAATTTCAATTACAATCAAGTTAAGAATACAAGATAGTTAATGTTATATCGGCTTATTGAAGATATTTTCTGTATTGCTAACTTTGTTTATATTAAGTATTTTTGTCATCATCTCCAAGACGAGAGTACAACCATCCATGCTAATATGACTTTAGCATTTTCTTTGGAATGCTATTTAATCTATAAAATATTTCTCTAGATTATTTGTTTCAAGAGGCAAGAGGCAAGAGTGTAATTGCAACTCATCAGTTTACAGAAATAAACGGCTATATTTCAAAAGTGCATGACAATTTTCAAAAAAAAAAGAAAAGAAAAGAAAAGAAAAGACATAAGACCTAAATTCCGAGTTTTATTTCCGGCCCAAAATCTTTAATGGGCCGAAATCAAACACCCCAAATTCCCCCATATATTATCGAGTTTTAGTTGTCGACGGTCCTTTCTTGAAGACTAGGGTTTTGGGCAGCTCCTTCCTCAACTTTCGAAGCCTTCGCCGAAACCTTTCTCTCTGCAAACATGGGGTGAGATTTTTAACCTAACTTCTATGTAAATGGTGGAAGGAGTGAATGATTCTTATAATTTTTTTCCTCATTTTAGTTTAACTGTCATAAGTATTCATCTGGTTTGCAATTACCACTAGATTTCTCTAATGTACTAGTTTTGGGATGGTTTTAGAACTCTGTAATGGTGAGTGAGATTTCTAGATGAAAGTTGGATTGTGGTTTTTTTATCTGTTGTTTTTTATTGCTTTGGATTGATTAATGGTTGTTGTTATTACTTAATCCAACAGGAAAACAAGAGGTATGGGAGCTGGGCGCAAGCTGAAGTCCCACCGTAGAAGGCAAAGGTGGGCTGACAAAGCTTACAAGAAATCTCACCTTGGCAATGAATGGAAGAAGCCATTTGCCGGTTCTTCTCATGCCAAAGGCATCGTCTTGGAAAAGATGTAAGATTGCAAGCATACTGTTTTCTCCTTCAGATTTGAAGCTTAGCTTTTGTTATTTTCGGATTTTTTTTTTCAATTGGGATGTGCAAGCATACATTAGAATGTGTAGTTTTGTCATAATAAATTAAATCCAACCACATAAGTGAGTCACCTGATTTATTTTAGTGTTATTTTGAAATGGTTAGGAATCACTTTTTTCATGTTCAAAATCATTCTTAAATGTGTGAAATCACGTGAAATCAATTTATTGTTTAATATTAGACTTTCAAATCATCAAAATTGATTTGTATTGATTATAAATATGTTTTAGAATTATTTTAGCTGTTTTAGTATCACTCTCAAACATGGCTTCACCCAACAATACTAGTAATTGTCACCCAACTTGATTTAATTTTGCAAGTAACTTCAGATTTTATTGAGTTCTAAACTGCATTATGAGTGTTTCTTTTCCACGTTTGAATGTTTTGTATCTAAATGAGCAAATGCTAATCTGATTTCAGAGGTATTGAGGCTAAGCAGCCAAATTCTGCCATTAGAAAGTGTGCCAGGGTTCAACTCATCAAAAATGGAAAGAAGATTGCCGCATTCGTTCCCAATGATGGTTGCTTAAATTATATTGAAGAAAATGTAAGTTGCTACCCCCCCTTTCCTCTTCTGCAAAATAATACGAGGGAGTTTGAAACTGATGCAAAAACTATGATTGCAGGACGAAGTGTTGATTGCCGGATTCGGTCGTAAAGGACATGCCGTCGGAGATATTCCCGGTGTTCGATTCAAGGTTGTGAAGGTCTCTGGTGTGTCTCTCCTCGCTCTTTTCAAGGAGAAGAAGGAGAAGCCAAGGTCTTAAGTTTGCTTGGCAGAGTTTATCATCTTCTTACAGTTTTCTATCGATAATTTTAGAGTATTTTTGAGTTCTTGATTATTGGGTTGTTTTGGACTATTATGTAGTTATTACCTCCCTTCTCGCTGTCTTATTTTTGAAATCGCTTGACTCAGTTCCTTCCATTTTGATCTGAAAACTCTCTTGTTTATTAAGATATATCAACAACCATGTCTTTGAATGAGTTCTTTCATAGCAGCAGTTTCATTCCCAGGCTAGAAGTACTCTTTTAAGAAGTTATAATTTCATTTAGGCTGATGCCAAGGTTTAGGTTTGATTTGACAAAAAAAATGTTCTTTTAAAAATAATTTCTTATTTAAAGGCTTTTGATGAAACCTATTTATATTAGCATGTTCTCACAGTTTGACCCACTCAGTTAAAAATGTGTACATTTCAAAGGAAAAGCAAGACAATTTTAATTTCAAACAAAAAATGAGATAGATATTGGTTTGGATTAAGAAGTTATGATGTTTATACTAGTATGGTGATTTTGATTACTTCTTGAGTACCCGTCATTCTATGGCCTATGGACATTCTGGTTGAGATGTATATTATTGTGTGAACTCTATTCAATGGTAATTGATATTTGACATATACTCTCTTTTTGGTAAGTTAGAGAACCAAGTAATTTTTACTTGGAAAAAAAGACAAGTTGTTATGATCACATTAATTTGATGAATCAATTCTAATTTATGAGTTTGTTATAAATTTAATTACCCTCTTAAATAATAAGTACTTTTACAATGTACCAACCCCTTATTAGTTATAAGGATTATTTTACTAAATTTGATAACTATAATATTATCAAATATCGATCTATCATACTTTGACATAATTGTAATTTTTTAAATTATTGTTATATATTTAATTATTAAAATTACAAATTTTATTATTTTGATTTTCGATAGTTATTAGGTTTAAAGTTCTTTCTTCGATTCACGCCAGTAAAAAGAAGGGTTTCAAATTTTTTTTTTTATAAAAACTCTTTCCATAAAAAAATGTTCTTATTTTTTTTTTTGGAGTGTTTCAAGATTATTTTGAATAATTTTGATTTTCTTAAATGATTTTTTTATAAAAGAAATTAACATTTGAAAGGTTTTGCAAACAAATAAACTGATATTGAACCATATCAAACCATAATACTCAGATATGGTTTTTGTCTATTAATATATTTATACGTTAGATCACAATAATTTTAATATCTATAGTCTAGGGAGCAATGTATCTCAAATTAAAAGGTTGTTGGTGGGTGCTATTCGAATAATCTCATAACTGAAGGCCTATCTTGCAATTTTTCTTTCCTAGTTTTATCATGTACATTTTAATTAGTTATAATATTGTTTTGATTATTATATTTGAATATGTTTCATTCTTATTGATCATTATATTCATTTTTAGTTAACTTAATTTCAATAATGTTTCACTTATTCATCTTTAAAATAAATTAATTTTGAAGAACTAAATTATATTAAGAGGACAAAATGTAAGATTTATGGAAAGTGGAGAGGCTGAAATATAAAGAAGTTCAAAATACAGGACGTAAATGATCTTTTTAGTTTCTAATTTTAAACCGCCATTTCCACCGATTTCAAACAAATAAATTAAAATATTAGAACCCTCCTTTTCCCTCTCCAAAACCTCCCGTCCCTTTCTCTCCTCCTTTGGATTTTCGAAATCCTTCAATCCGATTCCGACAGATCATCATCTTTTTCCCCATTCTTCCAGATCGATCTCCATGGACGCCGTAGGTGCTGATCCCGATCGCCGTTTTTGCCGTCTCAGCCTCATCGATTTCGCCTCCGAGGACGATTTTCTCCTCCCTTCTCCTTCATGCGATCTCCACGACGTCAATTCTTTAGGTCTGTTCCGGAAATTCTTCATTTCAGTACAGTTATATTAATTGTGCTGCTAATCCTACTTTTGTCGATAATTTGTGTCTTTGCCGTATGTTCTATGTATGTAGCTGCTTGAGTTGGATTTCTGTTGTGTGGTTTTTGTTTTTCTTGGATTTTCGATATTCTCTTTTACCACTCAAATTTCAGAAGTTGCTTTAATTTTTGTTTTTGGTTGATATTAGTCCTTTTTACTTCGTTACGCGTCGTTCATCTGCGGCAGTTTTATATCAATTTTCTTGGCTTTAAGAACTGGAAGATTTGCTTAATATCTGGGAAACTCGACGTTTTGATGATTGTACTGGAATTTTTTTTATTTATTTTTATGTGTTTATGTGTAGACATTACAAATGAAGACGAGGAACATGATAAAATCAGACAATCAGGGGCCATAGATTGTAGCAGAATAGAGGAGAGAACAGATGGGTTCGAACAGAGAGAGGATAATCCTCAATTACTCCCATCTTCGGAACCGGAAGGGATCAAAAGAAATGGAAAATATAATTTGCGTAAGAGTTTAGCATGGGATAGCGCTTTCTTCACCAGTGCAGGTATTGTTTTATTTGCGTTTGTAATATTACTTTAATTTTGTCCTACATACCTCCACTGTTCCAACGTCTTGTGTTTCAGGGTTTTTGGATCCTGAGGAGTTAACTAGCATGATTGCACCGGTAGGCAGAAATGAAAAACGTGTATTACCCATAATTTCAGAAGATGTTCAAAAATCTTCAGATTCAATATCTACATTGGAAAGTGAAATTATGCCACTAGAAAGCATTGAGGGCAATTTATTCGAAGATGTAAGGGCTTCAATTCAAAAATCTGGTAGAGCAGTTGGAAAGGCTAATTCCAAGACTAAAGTTGAATCCGGGCGACAGGAAGCACGAAAACCGCCATGTGAGCTACTTTCTAGTTTCTAAAAAATATTGGCTTAGTGATAACAAATTGAGTTTTGCTTATGTTATTTAGATAAAATGAATAAATAAGAAGCCTGTTCCAAAAGCCCAGCTTCGTAACGGGAACAGTACTATAATTTTGGTCTGGTTCTCATTGAAGAACCAGTTTTTCTTTTCAAAACATGAAGCTATTTACGTTCTATATAGAATTGCAACCTTCTATTTATTTGATATTTAGATGGAAAGATTCATGTGGGACAGTAGAGTACAGATTATAGAACATAAATATTATCTTCTTTATACTTTCCACCATGACTGTTCTGCAACAGCAAGAGAGATCATTTTCTTCTTCTCCACGCAAATCTGTATGTTTCAAATTTCGTAGGAGTTTGCCACTAACTCTGCAGGAGACCTGTGGGTTTAGCTAGACTTTATGAATCTTTTATATTATCTTTTTATATCTCATTATAACTGAATCTAACATTACTGCATTATATTCAGCTTCAGGAAGGCTTGATCTTACTTCACAAAATAAGGCAAGTAAATAATTTTGCATCCTCTTAGTGTTTCATAGGTGTAAATATCTTTTTGGTCAATAGAACTTTCGTAGCTATTTTGCTTTGTTTTTAATATTTTCGAATGTTCTATTTTGATGCTTAATTTTTCATAAAAGTTATTTTCGATCCTTGTTATTAAGTTTCGGTCTGGTATTTAACTGAAAATTTTGTTCACTCGTCCTTAGATATGATATCATAGATTCATACTCTATTATATTGGTGGTGGTCAAAACATGGTCGTGAAGTTTTTGTTAAGGGTATTGGGAAGTTCTGTGTTTAAGGACAAAAGAAGATTTCTGTACAAGGCTAAGGATCAAAATAGAACATTTGGAAGTATATAAACCAAAATGGAATAAGAGCTAAAATATCCTAAAGTTAGATTTAAACTTTTTTTGTACATTTGAACTCATAATGTTACTCTGTAACACTTCAGATGAAGGACAGGTCTGCATCCAGTAAGCTACCTGATGTGTTGCAAGGACCTGGAAAAACTATTAAGCAGAATTCTTCTCAACCACGCGGTGGACAGGTAGTATATAAGCCTCAGTGTTTTTTCTGATTTTGTAGAATTCAAATATCTTCTGTGGCTATTAACCCAGAGCAATGGCATCTACATCAACGGACCACCAGCAATATTATAAATTTATATCTGGCCTTTTGACTCGATGCATTGTATTCCTTTAGTATGATATTAAAGGTCAAAGTCCATTGCGTTTGTTCTATTGTACCACTGATGCCCATGTAATGCAAGTGTATAACATAGAATTCTGTGACCATGGACTAGCATATGCCTGTCTAATAGCCATCTCATTTCTTGTTGACCATATTCTACTCATTTGTCCCACATTTTCTTGATGCTTCTAAAAAAAGAACGTGTTCTTATTTTTGAAGCAATTGAAGGCAGTCGGCAGGCTTCCTTCCAGCTCATTATCATCAAAGAGGCCTTCCCTTGGCCATAATTCTACAGCCACTGCAAAGGTTGGTACTATAAGTGGTACAAGACCTGCAGGTGATTAGAACTTTAATTTAGTTATATATATATTTTCTTTGAAACGGGTTGCAAATATATACCCATTCTGTTCTTTTTCACGCAAATTGCAGATAGACGGGATTCAGTTAGTCTTAGAACTACTGTAGCACATAGGCCTACTCGAATTTCAACTTCAGCCAAAAGTGGCCAAAAGACTTCCTCCGAAGTTTCTACAAGTTCATCTGACAAGGTTGGTAAATCTTCCTCCAAAGATGTGAGGAAGAAAACAGAGTGTAAGGCTTTACCTTCCTCGGGTGTCCAAAAAACACCATCACGAGTTGCATCGAAGGTCACAAGTCCTTTTGGGAAATCACGTCTCTCTTCTAAGTTTGCTTCAGGAATATCACCTGCTAGCTCTATTAGTGAGTGGTCAACGGAGTCATCGTCTAGCCCAAGAGTCAGCCTTCACTCAATTTCAAGCAAAAGAATCTCTACAGACAGTGAGGCTTCTCATGATGGAAGAAACCATCCTGTTGGACCGCATACTCAGACTACTGGTTTGCTGTTTCAATCAGTAAAGAAAGCTTCTTCGCAATCTTCTATACTTCCTCCCGCTTCAATGAAGCCTTCGGGCCTTCGATTGCCATCGCCTAAAATCGGATACTTTGATGGGGTAAGTTGTGTTTTATTATACTTATATGATTCGGTATCTTTAGTTGGGGATTTTTTTAAAGTCATCCTAAGCAAGGGAACCAAAATTTGTGACTGTATTTCACAGAGTAAAACATCTAGCACGAAATCTAATCTGGCTATACCTGGTGGCATGACTAAGATTGGAGCTGGAAATGTCAGCACAAATGGAGGCGAAAGTAAGATCAAGCCCTCAAAGCTCCAACCTGCTAAATTGTTGCCCAAGAGCACAACTCGTGCGAATCCTACCATGAATTTGAAATCTCATAAATCTTCTGCGACTAAGATGTCGAAAACAAATGCCCTCGACCAAAAAGTCAAGGAGCTTCATCGTGAAGGATCAAATACCGAGTTGCACGATTCAGATGCATGTGCAGAAAGTAACGATATTTCTGGAGTTATGAGGGAGGAAATGACCAAAGAAAATGAAGCTTGCAGTAATGCAAACGAAACGGTGACAACTAACTCCGAGGGAGAAAACCTAACAACAATTCACCGAACTTCCAGACCTAATGTTGATGGTATGGTTATCGGTTCCATCTCAAAGAAGTGATCGGTGAATGTGGTGAGAGAATTTGTTTGAGAGAGGGTTCAAATGAGTGGAAAGAAGAAGGCAACTTTATGCTTGCAGAAGGTAAGTCAGAATCATAAATTTGGTTGTCATCGGTTCTCGAAACGAGTTTATTAACTGTCAATGAGGAGTCTCGGCTTGTCAAATATCTGATAATGTTCAAAGGAAGCCTCCCACTTTCTTGTCAAAACTCACAAGTTTCATTATCTCACTGCTTCATCTAATTTTGATATCTGCTGTTGACATCAATATCCTCTTTAACCAAGGCCTATTTGGAATTGACCATCAAGTGCTTAAAATGGTGTTCTAACCATAACAGAAAGCACTTGAAAAGCTATTCCAAATAAATCCCAAGGATGCTTTGTCTCAGCTGCAGCCTCAAATGTGGATCAAGAATGGCCCATCTTTGCCCATCTAAGCAAGACCATTCCGAGAACAACCAATTGTGTAACCGGCCTTTTTGGGTTTTCTGATGGAATGCGAAGGTCTATTGCGCTGCAGCTGATCATCTGATACCAACTTATATGGAGTCATTGCTAATCAGTGAGCTAACTTGGTATCCACGACGTCGTCATGTTCGGGTTGCTTGTGAGCTTGGTGGAATGAGACCCTTTGGAGATCGAAGAAATGTTTGACAACCTTGATTTCGAACCATTCAGAATCCAGAAATGGTTGGCATGTTTTACCTTTTTCAGTTCGTGTATTGCGAATGTTCCTCTTTTAACCATTTTGCTGTACTGCAATGAGAATTTTATTGTAGTAATTTTGGATCCATTTTATTATGGATTTTTTAACCCAATTAAATATGGATTTAGTAAAAAAAAAACATATTATCATAATAAATCTAAATTAAACACTAGTAATTTTTTTAGGGAGAGTTTAATCTCTATATTATATCTTTACCATACCACCAGTTTCAAATAATTTAAATAAACTAATATGCCATTCAGTTGTTTTTACCACAAATATGAGGGTCAGATTTTTGAAATAAGTGAATGTTTTCATTGTTGAGCAACGGTTATGTTTGTCGTTTCCTAAATTATTCCCGAATGAACCTGATTTGCTTGTCGAGCTTGTTTGGATCAATTGAAGTAAAATAATGTTATTTAAAATGTGATTTCTATTTTACATACATAATTATATTTCACGTTACTAAATGTACCATGTAATGTGACTGTATTTTTGGGTTATTAAAGTGGGAAAGATAGGTATATAGTATTTTTAAAGTCACACCAAGAGAAACCCAAGTGTTAATTAAAACTATAGATTATAAATACGGGAGGGCTATATATTAATTCCAATATGAAATTTGAAATTTTGCTGACGTAACCTTAATTTTGAAAACTGGCTACATATTAATCACAATTTTCCAAGGGGAACCAATAATAGGCCTCAAACTTGGCCCATGAAACTACCCTTTTGTTTGAACTGGACCTTTATATTTGGGCTTTGGCCTATTAGCACTCTTGACGTGGCCCGATGGTCGACCCAGTTCACCACTAGAATACAACGCAGCTATCTATCTTTCCCGCCAAAATTGGATGAACGCTTTGTTGAGGTGAAAATGTCCGGAGATCAAGCGGAGAGAAGATAGACATGGAGCAAGCGTTTTCAGACTTCAACATTGCTGGAGATATCTTGGATTTGTACTTCCCCCGAACTGTATTCACTGTCGAAAATGGATGGCTCAACCTCATTTCTCAGCTCATTTTCTTTTTTTCTTCTCCGGCAGGTCGACATCTCTCTTCACAGGTAATTCTTTCTCTCTCGTCAGAATTGCTTTTTCAATTTTTCTTCCTTTTTTGGCTTTCTATGTGATAATAGTTGACTAAATTCGATGGCGCCGGGCTTCGTGTGTTCGAAATATGATCTTGCATCGAGGATTGGATGTAGGTAGGTAGTTCCTTCAAGGTCGCTTTTAGTCTGAGCGATACAGGGACTTAATTGTATTAAATGGATATCTCTGTACCCTTTTTTCTTGTACACAATAGGGATTAGAGATTCATCGTTTCTAGTTTCGAAGAATTGATTTAACTATTGGTAATCCACATCCACTGCTTATGTAGTTGGAACGAAAGGAAGTTCGAACTTCTGGACCCGAAAAGTTAGTGTAAATATTTTCAGGTAGTTTGGATTCGTTTCATTTTCAGTATCCATTGCCGTTTCATCATTTATAAGCGAAAACATTCCAATATGAAACACACCAATCGATGTCCCTTTCACTTTTTCTTAGCATCACGTGGAGGAGAGAACTGATGTTCAATTGTTTTAATAGGCTGTCGATGATGGTCGTGGTATATTTATTTTGTCAATTGACTTTCAACAATTCCGGAAGATTTGTGATCAACATGAGTATTGCATAATGTTAGAGGAAAATCCTAAAGTTGCTCTCAAATGTATGAGTGCTGCAATTCATCAGGTCAAAAACAAATTATTACGAGAATTTCGTTCTTCTTTGTCTACTCTAACATACTTTCAGCGTTTGATGCTTAACTCGTCTTTGACGCAGGCAATGAGGACCAAGTGGGTGCATAATTTAGAAGATGTCACAAAAATTCTAGTCCGATTGCACAACTATTCAGAATCTATGCTTGCTTTGAAGAATTTGAAGGCGGCATATATTGGTAATTATTAGCTTCTAACAAATTTATTATCAAGTCTGAAGTTCGCTGTTAAGGAAATGATGTAGGCTTATTTTGGGATATGACAGACAAGCTCGTATCAGTGCGTGGCACTGTTGTTAAGGTTAGCACTGTGAAGCCCTTGGTGGTGCAAATGAGCTTTGATTGTGCAAAGTGCAAAAGCCATATCACACGAAGCTTTCCTGATGGTAAGTTTTCACCTCCATCGTTTTGTGAGTTGGATGGGTGTAAAAGCAAAACATTCAATCCCATTCGATCGACAGCTGAAGCAATCGACTTTCAAAAGATACGGTAACTTCTAATGCTGAATGTACTCTTCTTAGTTTTACTGCCAACTCCTCGAAAAAAAGAATCCATTTTATTTATTAACTAAATTTCTTCTTGTGTGCCCATCGGGATACATAATTTTCCCTTCTACGGCGAATATGGAATATTTTTTCAAATCTTTCCAGATTACAAGAACTCACTAAACCTGATGATCACGAAGAAGGCAGGGTGCCTCGAACTGTAGAATGTGAACTGACTGAAGATCTAGTTGACGCATGCATCCCTGGAGATGTTGTCACTGTTACTGGAATTATAAGAGTAATTAATAATTACATGGATATTGGAGGAGGTACAATATTTCTTTCAAGCTTTGTGTAGTTTTCAATATTTCCCATGATTGGTAAAAGTCAATAGGTCAAATGTTTTTTTTTGACCCATAGTTTGTGTCTAAACCTCTCACGCTGCAAGTACATACTTCAACATCATTTTCATTAAGAATTTCACAATATAAGCAGGAAATAAATTTTGATTCGTATGTTTTTATTTGTTTTTATTTTGTTCCGAAGTTGTAGGATTTTGGGTGATGTTGGTTTTAATGGATTTTTCTTCTTTAAGGGAGAGACTATATTAATGTTACATCAGCAATTTCACGAGTTTCTCGTCATTCGTCATATCAGTTTCAGTGACTGAAATCAGACACCAACACATCAATAAGTAGTGCGATAGCTAACACTGTCCTTCGATAATAGCAATTCATAGGGCTAAAATTAGTATAACTTCGTTTTGAAGTCTAATAATTTGTTAGTACACTGATAATTGTGAACGGTGTTCATGTCGTGGATTTCTAATTACCGTTCTTTACCAGTACAGATTAGAGCAACTTTTTATATATTTTCAGGGAAATCGAAGAGCAAAAACCAAGGATTTTACTATTTGTATCTGGAGGCTGTTTCAATAAAAAATTCCAAGTCACAGTCTACACCTGAGGAGTTGCAAGATTCTAACTCTAATGCAAGAGCAACTGAGTTGCTTGATTTATTCTCATTCTCCCCAAGAGATTTAGAATTTATTGTGAAATTCTCTGGGGAATATGGTTCGGATGTCTTTCGTCAAATACTGCAATCCATTTGTCCTTCCATCTATGGACATGAACTTGTTAAAGGTAACATTTTATAGTACAGAAATAATGTTTGTCTTCATTTTCTTCTGCTAACTATATTTTGTGGATCAACTTAAATCTAAAAAGCGGGAATAACACTAGCACTGTTTGGTGGTGTGCGAAAGCATTCAAAAGACCAGAATAAAGTTCCTGTTAGAGGGGATATTCATGTCATAGTAGTTGGTATGCTTCTAATGTCCCTCCCTTCACATGCTCACTTCTAGATTTTGATATGTTATTTTGAAAAGAGTTGCTGTATGGTAAATGATACATTATAGATAATAGATAACTTTTCATTGTCAATTTCTTAGGTGATCCTGGACTTGGCAAAAGTCAACTCCTGCAAGCTGCTGCAGCTATTTCTCCACGTGGTATATATGTTTGTGGTAATGCAACAACCAAGGCCGGCCTAACTGTAGCTGTTGTGAGGGATTCCATGAAAAATGACTATGCTTTTGAGGCTGGTATGTCTTTCTTAAGCAGTGCGACGATATTTCCCATTTGAAATCCAAGAATCAGTTTTTATAATGGTCTGATTCTCTGCCTTTTTAATCATGGAAACAAAATAAGGTGGCTGCTTGATGATTTTTGAAGTCATTCATAGATTTTTGTTTTTATTCCTTGACTAGCAAGCACCGAATAAATCCTGACATTCAGAAACCTGGTAATGCTCATTGATTTTAACTAACTGTAAATATAGATTTCACAGTTGACAAAGAAGTTGAAGAACATTGGCTCTTGTCTTTCAATGTTCGACAATAAAAGTACATTAGTTGATATTAGAGCGTTTTATATGAATGCTAAAGTCTGGGATTCTCTTCTTGAACTTCTATGATCGTAATCTGGGTCTAACGGTGCTTAAATTCTTCTATTTTGCAAACGCATTATAATAAATATATTGTTTTCCCTCTGAGTGATGATAATTTATACTTTCCACAGGGGCTATGGTACTTGCAGATGGTGGATTATGCTGTATAGATGAGTTCGATAAAATGTCTACAGAACATCAGGTGTTTTGACCTGAAACCTGAATTTCTGACTTGAATTCTTAGTTTCCTTTTTCATGGCACATTTTCTTACATTAGATTATTGCAGGCCCTACTGGAAGCCATGGAACAACAATGTGTATCAATTGCAAAAGCTGGACTGGTAGCAAGTCTGTCAGCTCGCACTTCTATTTTAGCTGCAGCTAACCCTGTTGGTGGTCATTACAAGTAAATTTTGTTGTTTTACTACAAGTAATTTAGTCGTTCAGTAATGTATTTGATTCAGTAATTTTCTCTCTGGGCCGTTCAAATTTGTGATTGATAAAACATTTTTTTAATGGAACATCTAAAACGTCAAATATGGTTTATTTATTTATTTATTTTTATTTAAAATTTTATGAAACACCCTTCATCTTCATGGTTAGGTCGTTCTCGCACAGTTCTTCCTCTTCCAAAATAGCAATTTCATCGTTTTCAAGATTGCTTTGTATAGAGAAACTGTTCTTATTCCTCGGGAAATATATATATATATATATTCCTTTCAAAGAACCATATTCGAACCCTTCCAGTCTATTCCAACTGAACGGTATTGACAAGAACTATTGCAGTGCAAAAGGAAAAGTATCATAATGAATAATGATGGTGCCTATGTCTATAAATTGCAATTTTTTCTCTGTTATCCTCGTATAACTCTCCTGTATTTTAACATTTTATTAATAAAGAAGCTTATCTCCATTTAAGAAAAATAAATTGTGATTGTTTCTCTTGTTTTACCGTGCAATGCATTAATTCTCAAAATAAAACTTGCAGCCGGGCAAAAACTGTGAATGAAAACTTGAAGATGAGTGCCGCTCTTCTCTCGAGATTTGATTTGGTTTTTATATTGCTGGATAAACCTGATGAATTTCTGGATAAGAGAGTCTCGGAGCACATCATGTCGGTAAATTCATACCTCTGCTGTTTGTGTATTTGATGCTATGACCACCTCTCTCGTACCCTGTCTAATGTAGTTGGAACTTGTAACCACTGAAAACGTACTACTGGGCAGATCTTTAAGAGAATGTGAGAACATTATAATCATGAGTTATATTTACTGTTGGGGTAAACATAAAAGAAATATTATGATAATGCTTGGCGACTCGTCCGCTCAGATATGAATAAGATATTTGAGCTCATGGCAATGTGCTTTAAGAAATTATGGCCTAATGCTCAGAAAGTAATAAAGGATTTAGAGGAAATGGTTGAAGCCATAGTGGTCACCTATCTAAAATTTTATATTCAATGAGCTATCTCGCCAACTAGAGCTGTTCACATAAAAATGGTTGAACTGGTCAAAATGGCAGGGTCCCTCATGAATACGAAAAAAGAAAAAAAAAAAGGAAAGGTCTCTCATATTCTGGCATCAATTGCAAGATTTGTTCCACAAACAACGAATTCTTTGAGTTCGCTCAATTAGTAATTTGTGATTGTAGGACGTGATGGAGTTCTTTTTCTTGCAGCTTCATGCTGGATGTGGGGAACGCGCCTCTGCAGCAAAAAGACTACGTAAAGGTCTAAATCCTATTTCTCATATGTTCCGTTCTTTTACAAACTTAATTGTCCACTGAGAAAGGAGTTTCTACCGAGCCAGATATATCTCCTTTGGCTTTAAAGAATGTAGCAATGGAGAATGATGGAAAAGTAGATGCTGGTTCAAGACGCGAGTCTTTAGTTTCAAGACTGAGATTGGACAAAACAAAAGATGGAGATTTTGTACCATTACCTGGCCAACTTCTTCGCAAATATATAGCCTATTCAAGAACTTTTGTGTTCCCCAGGTAAACACGTGCTCTCTCTAGCATTTTACTTGATGTTAAAACAACTAGCGGAAACGTGGAGAAGTATTCATCAGTATTTTGAATTGATCATGACATACAGAAAGCTCCACTTACTGAGGCAATAGCCAACTTAACTTCACCTAATCCCTTAACTAACTAGTAATGGCTATATATTGTACAACTCAATACAACAGACCAACTCTTTATAGATGCAAATTTGCACTTGTGAATCGTGCAATCCTCATTTCTCGAAATCTATCCAAACCTCATCTTTCCATTTTGGAATTAGGATGTCAAAGCCCGCAGCAGACATCTTGCAGAGATTTTATTTACGACTGCGTGACCAGAATACGTCAGTGGATGGTACACCAATTACAGCAAGGCAACTAGAAAGTTTGGTAAGGCTGGCAGAAGCCCGAGCACGGGTAGACCTCAGGGAAGAAATTACAGTAGAAGATGCAATGGTTAGTTATGGAACGATATAGCCAAATTTTAATTACCAAAATCGTTTTCGGAAACTTGGCTCATTTATTACTCACTTTTTGTTTAGTTTTGCATCTAGTTAAAATTTTTAGTTTCTTTTTTCAAAGACGAATGGGGAAGAAATTAAAAACATTTTTTTGTAGCTCTAGCTTCTAGCCTCTAGGTTAGAATTCCCACGTTCTACATTGAGAATTTAATTGTACTAATTGATAAGCTATTTTTTTTTAATAACCAAATTGTGGTTAGATCGTATGATTTCACGTGAAAATTAAGAGCTTTTGTTCTACTACCTTTCGAGTTTTTACGTGCTAATTTCATTGTAGATCACTAACTTTGCAGGATGTGGTTGAAATAATGAAGGAATCCCTATACGATAAGTATGTAGATGAACATGGGGTCCTGGATTTTGGTCGAAGTGGGGGAATGAGTCAACAGAAAGAAGCCAAACGATTTCTGAGTGCACTCAACAAGCAATCTGAGTTGCAGCAGAAAGACTGTTTTTCTATCTCGGTATGCTTCTGCCATTTACTCTTGTCGCGGACAAATCATATCACATTCGGCTCTAGCTATCCACATGTCCACTTATGCTATGTCCTGTAGGAAATATATAGCTTGGCAGATAAGATTGGCCTACGAGTACCTGACATCGATACCTTCATAGAAAATCTCAATTGTGTTGGATATCTGCTTAAGAAGGGGCCAAAGACATACCAGGTATGGTATAGTGTGGAGTTCTCTTAGCAGAGAAAACCAATAAAACAACAAAACTATGTATTAACTAATTATTGTTCAATCTTTGAACTAACCCAAAGATCTTTTTATAATAGGTGCTATCCTCATCGTACACCAGTCAATCAACAAGGTCAAGAGGGTAAAACTGGGCGATATTGAAGGTCAAACTTTCTTTGACTCTATTTTTTCTCCTGCAATGTCTCCAGGCTAGAGATGGCTCTTCCACGATGCCAAACATGTATTATTCGTTGAAGCCGAAATAATTGCATAGTATAGTCCAATGAATGAAATTGTTAAATGGTACCAAAAGCCAAAAGGAAGCCTTTTGTTGATAATTATCAATTTAACCAGAGTTGCATTTCGGTGCACACATTGTCCCTCACGTCTCAAGAATCCCCTTTAGATAAAATTTCAATTGAAATATAGGTCATATATTTAAATGAGGTCACAAAGTGTTAAAGAGTCAAAGAGTTACCCAGAAGTTGGAATGTAAATAAACTAATTTACGCTATAGACACGCACCGGCACATATATACATTAGAAGCTCTTTCTTTCTTTAGCACTATGCAGTCCAATGTATTTATCTTCCCTCAGAATTTTTTACAACATCAAATACGCACTATATTTTTCTAAAAATACTTTTTCGTATTTTCTTTTCCCTGTTATCTTCTATTGGAGTCCTTGACAACATACTATTACAGACTACAGTGACATACCAAACGGTTGAGGTAGAAGAGAGTGAATGAGAAATCAGTTGAAGTGATCAGCCAGCCTTAATAATCACGATCTGAGGGCTCCCATCCCCACTCACTCCCATAATAAGAATTGGGTAAACCCAACCAAAACTTGAAAGCCTCAGCTGCTCTCTTTTTCTCAATCCTTCTGTCCTGTCTGGCCTTTGATGCATGTTTACTGGTAAACATCCTAGAATGCATTTCCACGTAAATTCTACTGTATTTTGTCTTGTTGGGCGGTATTCCATTCTCTTCCATACAAGCCACGATTTCTAAAGCCTTCCTAAAGAAAGCTGCCCTGACACATATATCAGCTAGAGTATCCAATAGACCTTCATCAGGTTTTAAGGGAGGGGGAGAGGAAGAATCAGACTTATACCCTCTTCTCACAGCACATCTCTCCTTTACTTCATTCCATAGCAAAAGGGCCTCACCCGGTTTTCTAGCTAAAGAAATTCCATTGGCGAGACTGCCATATGTAGAAACATCAGGGAAAAAACCGTTCTCTTTCATTTTTTGAACTAATTGCTTTGCTTCTTCTATCCATCCTAGTCTACAATACCCTTCAATCAACATATTCCAGGCCACTATATCCACTTTCACTCTAGGATCATTCAGCATTTCATCAAATACCTTCCTTGCTAGCTTTGGTTGACCCGACTGAGCGAAAGCTTTCATCAGAGTGGTATAACTAACCTTTGTGGGTGCTATTCCTTTCGATCGCATCTCATTAAAGAAGCCAAGAGCTCCTGCACTATCATCGACCAGTATGCTTCCATCGATCATGATGTTATAAGAAACCACATCGGGTTCAATGCCTGCCCCATCAACCATCTCCTTAAACAGCTCCTTGGCCTTGTCCATCTGAAGCAACCGGCAATAACCCTTTAGGAGAATATTGTACGTAATTCGATTTGCCGGACATCCAATTCTTGTCATTTCAGCTAGCACTTGACGGGCTCGATCCATCGACCCTGTCTTAACTAGAGCTGAAACTACAGTAGTATATGATACATGATCAGGATGACTGGATCTATCACCTTGGTTGCGCATTGCCTCGAGCATTCGTATTGTATCACCTACTCGGCCCTCATTCATATACCCTTTCATTAGAGTCGTATAAATTCTCGAGTTAGGAGAATAGACTTTTGGTAACAATGGTGGCTCTGAATCAATTTCTTCATTCAAATTAGGAAGCAACTTCTTAAATAACTCATCTTCATCTTCATTCAAATCTTCCACATCTTCAATCTCATCCAAATAACCATCCCTTAGAATCCTACAAATATCTCTTTTCCCTTCCCTCATTGCTTGAACTACCTTCTCCGCAGTTTCCAAATCTCCAAATCCGACATAAGCCGCCACAACCGAATGCAAAGTCGTCATACACATCGGAATATCCTTTGCAAGAATCGCCTCCAACACATACACAATTAGATCCTTCCTATTGGCTCTAGCGCAGAGCTTGATCATGACATTGTAAGTCAAAACATCAGGCTCCGCACCAAATTCTTCCATTTCCTCAAACAACTGCAGAAACTTCTCGTAGGCACCCATGTTGGCACAGGCATTGAGCACGCCGTTATACGCCGCCGTGTCCGGCCGCGAGTCGGCCGTTATAGTGGGATCTGCAAACCGGCGGAGACGCTGAGTCACTAAACTAAATAGCTTGATTGCTTCTGCAGGGCCATCATCCGGCGAAGCGGCCAGGCGGCTAACGACAGCGCTCCATGCTTTTACGTGGGGAAGGTAACCCGAACGAAGCATGGACTTAATGACAGAACAGGCATAAAGAGTGTGTCCAGCCTTGGCAGCGGCGACGGCAAGGAGGCCGAGGGAATTGGCGTCGAGACGGTGGAGCTGGTTGTCTTGGCGGAGGCGCGTGAGAATAGACTGAGCTCGAGTGAGGCTAGATGGAGTGTTTTGATAAGAAAGTTGAGAAACTAAACGGCTAAGACAAGTAGGGCTAGGTAGATCATTACATTGTGTATAAGTTATCCAAGCCTCATCCGTTTTCCTCTGGCGTAGCAATAACAAGAGTCTCTGTTCTAAGGAACTGGACGACGAATCGGACAGGAGAGAGAGATCGGTGGAGCTTGTTCGACGAGCGGTGCTGTGCACCAGGAAGGGGCGGACGGTAGCAGTATTGGCGGTGGAGGTGAAGGTGTTGGTGGTGAAGAATGGTGGAGAGGGCCCAAGGGGAAAGGTTAAAGGAAGGTGTGCATTAAGGCTGGCAGTGAAGATGAGCATGGGGACGGTTGGGACGGTGACCGCGATGGCGGGAAGTTCATGGCTGCCCCATGAATGGAGTTTTTAAGGAGATTGAGGAGGATTTATGTGAAAAGTGGGAAAGATAAAAGGGAATGGGGGGTTTTAGGGAGAAGAGATAATGGGAGTGAGGACATGAGGAGTTTGTTGGGTGGAATTTGGACACACTACGTTGAGCCTGTGTTGTCCTCAACCTCATGTCCCTACTTCATGACCCGATATTATTTTCAAACTTCTCTTTTTTACAATTATCAATAAATATCTATTCAACTCCATTCCTTTTCTTTTTCTTTCTTTTTCTTTTCTCTTTTTTTTTTTTCTATCTAATTTTTACATTTTAAATCCTATTCCTATTTTCTCTCTCTTTTTGTTTCACTTGGAAAGAGGTAGGAAAGTGAAAAGAGTGAATATATATATATTTGGAGTTAGTTTTTAATTGTAGATTAAGAGGTGGTTGGACAGTGGACTCAAAGAATTATTTATTTGGTTTCTCTTATCTTTTACTTCATTTTTTTTTGCATTCCTATTCTATCATCGAAAAATTACTAGAAGTAACGAAAAAAATTTATACCCTTAATGATAGTTTCATTTTAGAAAGTCCGTACATATTTTTTTTTCAGTACACCCTAGCCAAGATTGACCGCTGTTGTTTTGATATATATGTATGTATGTATGTATAAATTATCTTATATTTAAACTTTCATTTCCCTTTTTACTTATGAAGATTTTCCTCCATTAAACATAAATCCTTACAGTGTAAAAATGTAAAGTTTAACATTTTAAAAGATAGTATTGTGTGCACAGGATAATTAGTAAAATTAAAGACGATTGCTTTCGTTATCATTTTCTCATTTTCCCGAAATTGAAGTTTATAATTTGAGAGCTTCCACATTTGTCAAAACAAATTCTATACAAGTCAATAATTTGGAAACATCCACCCTAGGAGTTTCAACAGTTCTATACCTATACCCTTTAATTATACAAAGCCAATTTCAATTATACAAAAATCACATAACCAAATGGATAGAAATAAAAAATAAACAAATGGTCCGTTATCCAAATCCCTCCACCCTCAATTCAAAATAACCATCAAAATGATCATATAGAAATAAAAAATAAACAAATCATTTTAACTAAAAACAATGCACTTAGAAACATCATGCAGTAAATAAATAAACTTTTAGCCTATTTCTCAACTGTTGAGAAAATGAATGCATGGTTTAGTCAGAAAATTGAAAAAAAATCAAAGCCCAAGCCACACAGATGTTATGTACAAAAAAAAAAAAGAAAGAAGAGAAAACTAAGAAGTTAATTAGCTAAGGAGATATTTACAGTGTGAGCATGGGTTAAAAGAAAAAGTAAAAGAAAAGAGAGACGATGCCATCCAATGCCAATAAATCTAAAACCCACCATTTTCCTGTACAGCTTTCTTCTATTTTCTATGTACATAGGATTTATGTACATTGCAACTTTACCCACCAGAATCAGATGAAGAAGAAGAAGAAAGCCTTCCTTATTCACAACCACCAACCACAATCTGCACTTCTTCATCCATTTTTACCCCTTTTTCTTTTTTTTTTTTACTTTTATAAAAAAAAAGATTAAAAAAATCTATACAGCAGCTATAGCTACTCTGATAATTAACCATATTC
Source organism: Cucumis hystrix (assembly GCA_025688845.1). Classification (NCBI taxonomy): domain Eukaryota; kingdom Viridiplantae; phylum Streptophyta; class Magnoliopsida; order Cucurbitales; family Cucurbitaceae; genus Cucumis; species Cucumis hystrix. The sequence continues at coordinate 26,313,031 of CM046886.1, forward strand.
ACTTTCTACTGAAGATGGAAATTTAAGGTTAGGAAAGATGAAACGAGCCTTGTCCTTCTGTTATGGCATATAAGAGCTTCTCTTTCATTATCTCCTGAAAAGATAGGAACCAAATTTGAAGTTAACGTTTTTTTTTTTTTTTTTTTTTGTTCTAGTGGAAATTGACAAGGCAATTGGTTTATTAGAAAAGTTAGAACATGATTTTGAAAGGAACTGAATGCATGATTTTGAAATTGTTAAAATATACGCATTTAATTGATTAAAATTCATTTAGGATTGAATTTTACCTTTCCAAATCCAATTTTAATATCATCAAAATTGGTTTTGAATAATTAAAATCATATTTTGGAATGATTTTGAAAATGATCGAATAAATCTTTAATCTCACGTGTCTTGAATCTTAACTATTTGAAAATCATTTTGTGTCACCTTTGAAGAGTAAGGAGGCAACTTGAGGTAGTTTGCACAGGTCATCACACTTGGTAAGTCGTAATCGACCAAATTGCTAGAATGCTGTGTAAAAAATATCCCAAAAAAGAAGTTAGTAAAGAAAAAATCAATGTTGAATAAAACAGTTTAGTAGAATTTGTTGATAATAAAAACCTTTCGGACAATGGTCAACTTAGGATTGAGAGATGCAAAGCCACCAGAAGGCAGCCTTGGCGCCCCGGTAACGAACTGTAAAAATGCTCGTTGCTGTTTGTTGTCGAACTCTTGAATAATTTCAAGAAGCTGAATTTTTTTTTAAAAAAGGTGAGAATCTTTGCTACTAAGAAGCATTCATTTTGAACAAAGTAATATGTAGGATTCGTTTTTAGAAACTAACATGAATAATGGAGGGGCTACTGGATGTATATCCATGGTCAAACTTCATATTGTCAAGGAGATCACTCAACTGCACAGAAAGATTAAAAAGAATTAAGCTAATGGTTCATGATTTTAAGTAAATGAGATAATTAGCTGATATACGTACGGCCCAAATGTCCTGTTCTCCGCATATTAAACGCTCTAATTCTTCTGCAGTAAATACTTGAAGATGTTCTATGGGGAAAACCTGAGGTTTGACAATAAGAAAAGAAGTACTCAATTATCGGTTACCAGTAAATGTTCAAGGGGGAAGAAAAGTGTATCTTCTATGATAATTGGAAATTTGTCTTTAAACCAACCACTAAATTGGTGAGCGTCTCTCTTTTAAGGACAAGAACGCTCATGAAGTTTGATTCTTGACGCAGTTAATAATATTTCAAGTAAGACATTGATGAAATAAAGAACTATATCAAAACATGAACTGAATTCCATAAACTTTTAGCTATGCAACGTAAGGATAATGGGAATAAAGGATCATTTTCATTCTGCAAGTGCTAACTAGAACAACTAAATAAAAATGAGAAGTATAATCTTTTGTAGGACGGGCAAAGCGAAGCTAACCTGATTAAATCCAGACTTAAATGCTTCTATTTGTCTTGAAATTCCAGAACATAAAGTGGCATCTGCAACAAGAGAGACATAATCCTCCAAATTTTTTGCATTTACCTGGGGAAAAGGTCAAAATGTATTGTGTTATTTAGTGCAACCACACAAAAAGAAAATTCCATAATCACGGTGAAAATTGGCATTACCATTGAATAATCTTGAGAAGAAGTCAATAGATAATCAGGATAACCAGGAAGAGTAAAATCAAGGCAAAGATCCTCAATGTTGGTATTATGATACGAAAATTCAAGTTTGGATGATGAGTTTTCTTCATAAACAGATCCCAATAATTTATTTCTGTTGACCAAAGCTTGAAACTCTAGCAGAACAGTACCGAGCTCCGGATCAAATGATTGGATGTCATAAATACTCAACTCCTACAAGAATAAATAAGACAATCAAATAATGGAATATGAAAAAGATGAGAGAAAGCACTTGAAAGAAGTTAGCAGGTACCTGCCCAAGTATTAGTTTATAGAAGGTTTTGGAGAAGTAGATATCCAATACCCTACCATCTTGAATGGCCTTGGCCACAATTTGTCCTAGAAGTACGAACTTTTTCATTACTTCAGGAAGATGTAGCTTATCTGTATCCAGCGTTGATGGCCACGGACGAGGAAAAAGTCCAAATGGAGATTCAGTAGTTTCTCTACCCTCAATGTTCAGCTTCTTTTCGGATATAAATGCATCATGATCCCCTCTCCACATTCCAAGGCCATACTTCTGAAATTCACGACTGACAAGAGTATAGAATTCTAATGTTGGACCAAGCCCAGTGCCAACTTCTTCATCATATTCCACCTCAAGGAGTACTTTCTGATTTGCATACTGATTCATCATTTTGGAAGCAGAATCTAGAATTAGGTTGCGGTGTACTAATACCTTCTTACGAGGCAAGCCACCAGAACTTGATCGTCCATCATTTGAGTTCCCGAAGTCACTGTGTGATCTCGCATGTAGCTGGTATTGTGGCATGCCAAATACAGCTATCCGAAAGTACTTGCGCCTTGCCTCGAAACTAAATAAGAAAGGGCATGAATCCATAAGCTCCTTACACCATAAAGGCATGCCACCGACAGAAACAGCAGAAAAGTCCCTCATCTGCTGTTCAAGTTTTTCAGTCAGTTTGCTATTCACAAATTCATTCTGCGACACTGAAGGAACTGATAGCTTTATATTGTCCAAGGTTTCAATTCTTCCATCAGCAAAAGCACGAATTCTTTCATGTGACATAATGTGAAATGCCATTCTGTTCATGCCCTCTATGCTCCTTAGAAGAAATAAAACATCATAAGCCGGACTTCCTTTTGCCAAGTCAGAAGGCAGAACACAATCTAGAATGTCACAGAAAAATGAAGAAAACTGCAATGTCGGAGCTTTGTCGGATGCACAAAACAATTGGTTACAAGTGTTGTCCTCCACTTCACCAGCACTTCTATACATTATTGTAAATACTTGGCTCCATATTTTTATGCCAGATATAGTTTCATTTTCTTTGATGTGTTGTTGGAGAATTGCCTGGTAAATTGTCAAGGTGGGCTCCAGCTGCTTTCCCTCAAGATAAAGAAGCAATCTGGGAGCCGTGCCTTTCTTACTGCAAGATGCAGAACACTGTGATTTCTCATCAGCACTGACTTCTGCAGGTACCTGTACCAAAACAAGGTTAATATAGCATTAGGAGTGTGCAAATTTCTTTTCTTTTAATAGAAACAACTACTTTCATTGAGAATGAAAGAATACAAGCACATAGAAATGATTTTAAAAATGGGCTCCAAATAATAATGGAAGAATACAAGCTTATATAAATTATTACAAAAATGAGTCCAACTAAGAATAATGTTGCCTATTGAATAATTACAAATATTTGTGCGTACTTTAGGACTGCACACATTACCATAGTCCAGAATATGATCAATGCTTCAATCGTGGATTAAGCAGATACTGAAAGATAGAACAAGAATCTTTCACATAAAACCATATTATTTCCTAATTTAAGTGGAAGTAGAAAAAATGGCAAAAGTTGAATCCAGAAGGATCGGATTGAAATTTGCAATGGATGAGGCTGCAAATTCTAGAACTGATCCATCTTATAACACAGTTCTATACGTATACTTATACAATGATCAACTTACAACATAAGTTGCATCAGATATAATTCTTTCACTTAAAACACCTAAACTCAAACCAAATGGTCTATGTATGTTACCCATATCTCGCTGAATTTAAAATAAATAAATAATCATTAAAGATAACAGATCTCCACACTACATGGCAAATAACCTTACTTCAAGTATTGCAATTTAAGAGTAAGCTCATAATTCTTTCAACATCATCAATATTTCAAAAAGAAAACGGGAACATACCTGAACTTCGGGCAAATCTGTGGACATGATGTCAGATCCCACTAACTTTGATAGTAGTTTGATCTGATGCTCCCTCAGAGTATCTTCAGGGGACTGCTCAGCTTTTTGTGAGCTAACTTTGGGCCATAGAAACCCTTCAATGGCAGTTAAAGAAGAAAACGGGTCAACATTCAGGATATCCCCATTAATGTCGCATAGATCTGTTTCTCCATCTCCCCTCACAAACCGAACTTTCACACAAGGATGTGGTACACACCGAGCATTTGGAACAGTAGCAAAATAGTTCCTATGTTTGAATCCCTGGCTTGAAATAATAACATGAAAGTTTTCTAAAGACGAAAGTGAGATTTGTAATTTCCTTATCAATGCCAAAACTGGCAAATTTACTGATGGGTGGTCAGAACTAGATAAGAGTAGCCTTGCAAAAGCCTCAAATCTTCTTTCTATAATTGAGAAATGTCTAGATATAGTTTGTGATTCTCCCTTTTTCCTCAGATACTGACCATTAGTTATGTAATTTATAAATGACTTGACTATTCCACTTTCAATAAATTCAAAGGTGGATATGGGCTCGCCACACTTAAGCTTTGACATAATCTCAGCTAACAAAGCATACAATTTTTCTTCATCCTCAGCTGGAGTGTCCTTAATTAAGGACAAGTTTAGTAGATCATCTAGGGCCCCGGAAAAAGTTCGAAGATTTTGAAGAATATCAGTTACTCCTTCATCGGTGTCACATAAATCTTCAGCAAAATAAATGTTTCTTATATGATTTGCAAGACTATAAACAGAATCCTTGTCAAGCTTGCAGCTGCCTGTTTCTGACGCAGAGGGTAAACAGCTACTCGAAAAGGCATAACATAAGCATCTCCCATGTTCTCTTGAAGACTTTTGACATGAACCAAATGATGAGTGGACACCAGTAAAGACTGGGAAAATCAACTGTTTATACTTATCCGGGGATATCAGTGCATCAATAGAAAAATAGACACCCTCCTTGACAAATGATTTCAAAAATGTACTAGCGAGCTTTTGCAGGATAATCTCAGTGATTTTTAAACCTAACATCAGCACATGGTGGTCTTTTCGAGTAAACACTCCAGCCAGGAAACTGACAAATTAGATAGAATAGATCATTAGACCTTCTGAAAGCAATTAGAGAGTACCATAACTAGATATATATATATATCAGGCATCACTCACCTAGAAATGTTGGAATTCTCGAGTAACTCAACAAGCAGGTCAGATTCACCCAAACAGACAAACTTGTAGATAATAGTTAAGCAGCCGCAACAGACATACAAGTTTGCACCAGAACTAACCACCTGCAGCAGCAAAATGTGATGTTATAGGAGATGGCAAGGGCTTGAGCTTTTTTATTAGCTTATGCTTATACTAATCACCACCTGAACAAGCAAAGGAAGTATATCCAAGCCAAACTTCTGCAGTTGTTTGGGATTACTGACTAAAAAAGACACTTTTTCAGACAATTGTTCTGTCTTTGCATCTTCGGTAGGGAGAAGCTCGTTGAGCAATTTCAGGACTTCACATACCTGGGCAAAAAACCAACCACAATAAATCCCCATAAAAATTTTTCTCAAAACACACACACACACAAACAGACCCTACAAACCTGGAGGGGAAAACAAAGGCAGAAAGAAATTTAATTTCTAGACCCAATGTAGGCCAATTATGACCTATTGAGCTATCACTTTTATTTGAGCAGAGAACTTAGAAAATGTAATTGATGATTGAAATGAGAAAGAAGTATAAAACACTCCTAAACCCCACGAGGGGATTTACATGAAATATTGCCAATACATAATTAAAAAAGATGACTGAAAGCTTTGAAAAGACAGTTGTAGTTATCAATTTGGAAGAAAAGATTTCTGTGAAGTGTTTTTCAGAAGAAGTAATAAGGGGGAAGTCTCACTTGTAAGTTTCCTAGAATTATTTTTAAAAAAAAATTAACCACTGCACAGTCGGTCTTTCCATGGTTTCAAAAAAGTACATGTTCATAGTCTAATACCTGGTTGCGCTGCCCATCAACTACAGCACACGAAGAAGACACCCCATGCGAGAGATTGTAAGCAGACAATATGTCCTTCAAAGTGTTGCTAATGTTTAGCTCATAAAGGGTTTCAAAAGCAACAATGGATCCTGAAGCTAGTTTGATGAGTACACCAAGCAAATCCTGCAAAAAAAGTTGATGGTCATTTCACCATTCTTCCTTAAAAATGGTAGTAGAGACTACAGGGAAACGTTCCTCTGCCTTGTACTAAAATAAAATACACAAAATATAAAACCATTGGTCCCTTACTTGTATGATTCTTTACTTACATTGTAAATGGTCTGGGACAAAATTGTCCGGCTATTCAAGTTTATTAGGCGAATGGCTTGTTGAATCAGCCCATGCTGACAAAGCCCATCCAAAAGATCAGAGGATTGATGGACGCACTCAGCTATTTTAATCATGCATCGAGCCACGTTCTCTACCAGCTGAAATATGACATTATAACAAGGAGAAGATTTATAAATAAAATAAAATAAAGCAATATGAAGCACTCAAGTCAGTTTATTCAAACCTCCTCATCATCATACTGAAGGAGATTGCATAGTATAGGAACCGCCTCAATCAAATTTGGTGGACACTCAGAAGGAAGTTTTTTGCAGACATTCACCACTATACGAAGCGCCGTTCTCTGATCCAAAACAGATTTGACTTTAAAATTTTCGATCTTTATAATCATGGGATTTCGTGGAACAAAATAATAGGAACAAGAGTTCAACCAAACTGTCGAGATTGAATTAACATCCAGAAAGGAATGGCTTACTTGTATGATTGTAGGAAAAAAATCAATAAAAGTTAAAACAGCCATAACTGCACCACCCTCTAAGCATGCAACAGGATGTTCCTGTGATATTTTTTCCAATGCTTGGAAACACTATATTAAAACAAAAAATCCTTCAAAATATAGCAAAACTATTCAGCATTCAAAGATAATTTGACAAATGAGCTAAAAATAACAATTAAGTGCGCATGACCATATCACCTGTTCAGCAACATCCGAGTACTCAATAGCTCCCAGCCTCTTACAGAAGGCAGGAACTCCACCATGACGAACTATAAAACTAGATGCTCTGGGGTAAGCATCACATAAATAAGTTAAAGCCCTCAAAGCCAATAGCACTATATCTGAGTCGCTATCAAGTTTCACCAGATTTACAAGAATTATAGATAACGAATCTGATGTCATACTCGATATTGAATTCTCCGTGCAGAATGATAAAACCTCACATAGTTCCCTCAGCAGTTCTGTTTGTACAGATGACTCAGATTCTTCACCCAAGCTTGTCAAAAGCCTTTTAAATCGTCCATGATCACCTGATGATCTTTGTCTATGATAATTCCGAAGATCACTATGTTTTTGTTCAGCATCATCAGAATCACAAGACCCGTAGGCTGAATCCTTATCATGTTCTCCCTCTGAACGACTAGAAGCAGAAGCGGACGATGAAGTGTCCATGTCATTGTCATGGATGCCAGGACTTGAATTAGTCGAAGTCACATGCATTTGCATAGATGAATTAGATGAGCTTGGTCTGAATTCCAATGAACTGCATGCTCGTTTATCAGCTGGTAATCTATCCACCATTTCAGTACGCTTTTGGCCACGATTTCCCATTTATCATTTATTAGCTCTAATAGAGTAAACACCCTCCTATATAATCAAGAGATCCAACATTGCATAAGATTGACTAACTTTTGTGCTTCAACAATTTACATATTATCAATGATCAGAACCAAACTACACAGCAAGAAAAACATTAAATAAAAGACACGATAACAAACAGTATTTTAGCTCAACACTAACAATTTCACTTCAATAGATTGAAAAGCACTCAGAGGTGAACATTCCAATCCGCAACTCACATGATAATCTGATAGAAATTGGAACATCCACTGAGAATTGTCTGTCTCAAACCATAAAAGCTAAATATAAAATAAACTATATTCACCGTCAATTTGAACAAAAATAAACGAACCTCTACTGCTCCTAGACTAACACAGGACCCGAAAACTCCACGGATTAAACCACCATTGACAAATAAAACTTCTATCATATATGCTAGACAATCTTGAACACATAACTAAGTTTCTCTAGTAAGCTCGTAAGTCGTAACTAGTCCTCTTTTATCAGCCAAAAAATACGAAAGCCAAAGCGAATGCGATGAAGAACGAGATCAAAAATCACGAATGTACAGACGGATTTACGATCAGACAAGAGAAAACTATGTTATATTTTTTAGTACCTTAGCGCTACAAACCGAAGACTCACGAAATTCCAAAAGCACGATGAAAAAATACGGAAGTTTGTGAGCGAGAAAACTTCTCCGTCGACGGTGGAACGCAACTCTCACGGCTGATGCTTTTATCGGTGATCGAAATTGTAAAAGCTCTTTTGACGTCGACGATGATGAAAAAACAGAGCGAGAGAACGCCAGAGCTTAAAGATATATATGAAAGACTGAGAGAGAGTGAATATATTTTGATCAAAATATTTTTTATTGTTATTTATTTCCATTTTTTATCTTTTTAGGTTTTATTCTTTTTATATTATTCTTCATTTAATCAAAATATTCATATTTTCGAAATATATTATCGTAATAGATTTTTTTCGAATACATGATTTGATAAAATTTTGCTCTATTTTGTAAATAATTTTAATATTTTTTTGTTATATTTCAAAAAAATTTCAAAAAAATCATTTTAATCTATACAATGTATTGCTTATTGATACCTTGAAAGTTCATAAAAGATATAATTTAGAAAATAAACACCTTGTATTTGTGATAAGATTGTTTTTGCTTAAATTATAGCCTTAAATATTGTGCATATCATTTAACTATAGGTGATTTTTGCTTAAATGAATTATATTAGGTGATTTTCCTTAAACGAATAATAATAATATATGAGTTCAACATAGAGTAAAAATAGTGGACTAACTTTTCTCGTAGTAATTTTGTCATATAATAGAATTATATGACATTGTATATAACTCAATCTCTTTTACCATGCAGAAAACTTTGCTCAATTGACCTCTCATATTTTCAAGTGTACCCTATCATATACGAAGAAAAAAGTTATAGTTTAGAGTTGTGTATTTCATTTATCACTTAGTTAAATTCTTATAATTAATTTGGTCATTCGAACTCTTACTATTAAATTGATCGTAATTTTAGATACATTATTTTATACAAATATATTTTTTTTTCAATTATTTCTTTTATTTTTCAATCATTTTTCTCATTTATTTGGTTTTTGTTCACTTTATCCTAAAAAAAAAACTCCTTTAATTGATTTTTATTCATTCTTTCTCTCCATAGTTATATTTTATTTAAAACATTGTTTTTAAAAGATGTTAGAATCTTTCTTTTTCAAATTGAACCTAATTAGTTGGTTTGATTTTTAAACCTAATATGCTAACTATAGAGTTCTTCAAATTGAGATTTTAGTTACCTTTAAAACTTAGAAGTTGAAAAAAGAACGATAAAATAGGAATGAGAATATTTAGTTAGAAGATACACATAACTAAATTTAAAATCTTGGGCAAGTCTAAAATTTAGTTACCCATCATTTCTTTATTGGTTTTTCTTTTTCTCCATCTTCTTTGTTGGTATCTTTATTGTCAGTTTTTAAATTAGATTTGTTTTCTTCTCTTTCCATATTTCAATTTTATTATTCAAAAATGTAGTTTTTACTTAATATATTCATATACATGTTTCATATATGCAAGCAAGCATGATTAACTTGTCAACTCATATTATTGATTAAAAATATAATTTTTTATTTAGTTAAATAATAAAAACGATAGGAGAATTGAACCATATCTATTAATTTCAATCCAACAACGTATTTCAGTTAAAGCACAAAATGCTTAGGGACTGTTTGGGACAAAGATCATGGAAGACCATAATAACATCCTCACTAATCCCGTAAGTGTTACAGGCCTGTTTACGTGACCTATACTGGTTTATGGTAAACACTATTTTAAATCTATATTACAATATTTCATATTTGCTACTGTTTTTACTATTTCACGTTTATTATTATTTTTTATTATGTTTAATATTTATTTATCAAATTAAAATAAAGAGAATTTATACCACAAATACATACTCTTATAATCCAAACTAAAATAATCTACACAACAAATAAACTATTATAACACAACAATAATAACTTAGGATTATAATTAATTTATTAAACTACTATTTCTAAAAATAATAATAAATAAATAAATAAAGTATTCCACAAATGGGCCCTGTTCGGCCCACCCCGTTACTCTCCAAGAAATTTTTTTGCTATTCTTCTCTTTATCAAGCATCTCAAAAGGACAAGAGTTTTAATTTGTTTACGTAATGAAACTACCAAAGGTAATTATCTCAACCTTGGTTTAATAAACATTTCATTTTTAATTTTTTAAAATTAAGCTCTACTTGGATTCTCACTAAAATTCCAAGAATCAATCGTAACCATTTGCTAAAATTATGTTTTCAAATCAATGGTATATGTTTTCACACATTTATAAAATTTCTTTTAAATCCAATTATGAAATTAATATTTAAAAAAAAAATACTGGTAGAACTAAGTCAAATTTGTTATCATTGAATCTTTGTAAGCATTTTTGTCATTAGGTGAATCTAATCCCATGACCTATTTTCATTTTCTAAAAGAAAACGGTTAAATTTGTGTAGAACTTGATTACATCGAAAATACTGGTTAGATATGAATCTCAAATGAGAGATTTTTAAATGGAAATATTAACAACTATTTTCCAAGATTAAGGTTGAAATGACATAGTGAACAAAAATAAGAATTGTACCCGTTATTTTTGCAATCCCTCAAAGAGATTAAATGCAGAGAAACTTTATGATTAAAAAGTCAAATCAAACTAAACAACTGTAAAGAAGGGAAGGAGCCCACATGTCATCATTCTTAAGAGACTTGAGAAATTAAAGAATATGTGCTGGATGGCATAACCATGAGTCATTAAAGGCAAGTTTGTCATTCTCTAGTAACTCTCTGGTAAATGCAGTTCATGCGGAGCAATTGGTTAGAAGACCCATTTTAAGGTCTAAAATGTGAAATAACCCAATGTTTGAAAATTTTCAAATGTCCTTTAAGATGTCCCTGACAGCAAGAGGGACATCGAGCAAGTCACCAAATCACCAAAATTGAACGAGAGCAACATACATGAAGGTAGTGTTTGGAAGCACATGAAGGTAGTGATTTGTGCAAGAAAAGAGAACAAGATCGTTTTTTCACACACATGTAATTTCAGTTTGGTCGAATAGGATCATTTAACATTTTCCAGAAACTCCTTTAATTGTGAATAAGTGTAACAAAAAGAAGAAAAAGAAAACTAATTATTAGAATCGTCGCAGAACCAAATTTGCTATTTACCCTATGCGTACATGAGCGAATTATAAAGCTAATCAACCTATTTAACAGCCACTTTACGTTAATGTTTTACATTTAAAAATACAATTTGCATATCAGAAACCAAGTCAAACACACATCAAGGATTTCACAGTGCAATACCATTCATTTCATCTGCATAAAAAAATAACTTAAGAACTAGAAGCAAATCATTCCTGGCACAATTTATTATTTTGATTAGGAAAATGATTCTAAAAAAAATCCAAAGGGTGCTACTGCTACCAAGTCTTTTTCAAGATCTACAAGACCTTGCCAAGGTTGTAAGTTTTACAAGCATGAATAAATGGGATCCCCAGGACTTGGAACCTCTATTAAATACTGTGTCCTAACTTCCAATCCAATAGACAGCCATAATAATATACAAAGTTTCAACTGTTTCTACAATGAAAAGTATCAAAACCACCCAAACTTCAAATAAATAGACTCAAATTTTGCTGTTATGCTGAACAAAGATCTCCAAATTCAACAGTTTACCCGATTTGAGGCAATTTTAGTCAGTGCCTTGCATAGGGACCATCAGATGCTGGGCTTGTGACTGCAAACAAAAGGACAGATGGTATTAAACAATAGAGAGAAAGAAGTAAAATTTTATTTGGAAGTGTTCAGATAGAAACATTTCTTTCCAAGACATTACTTGAAACTATTGTACTTCCAAACAAGCCCTTATTAGTTATTCTACTCATGCTATTTTATATCTTAACTATTTGCACAGAACAACCATTTGGCACCATGACATTTTCATTTGCTTTAGATAACTCATTGGATAATGGGTATTTAATAATATGGATGGGATGTTGAATGATCAAAGTAGCTTCTAGATTTACTACTTTTGCCCATTTTTACACAAAGGGAGATGATCCCAATACAAAAAAGCTGAAAAAGGTTACTCATTTTCTAGGTAACTTAAAAAGATACAAATACCAATATATTGCCCTTTCAACATGGCTAAAAGGGAAATAACCTTTTACTGCTATAAGCCATCTCCTCGAAACGTTCAAACTTGTTTCTGATTTTTCATATATTTCAACCAAGAATTCGATACGAGAGCTCTAAAACAAACCCCGGGTAATATAAGAAGCAAATGTTTTCCCCGAGGAATAACTTCAACAAGCACGAAGATATAAACAAAACAAATACGCTTAAACGAAAGAAGTTGCTAAAAGAAGGGGAAAACAAAAGACAACTTAAATCACTCCATGAAGGGGGAGAACAACTTAAATGAAGAAGTTACTTTACAAGTAGATTCAACATAGAAGAGTGCTGGATAAATAATGAACATCGTCCAAAGAAAATGGATAACAAATCAAATCAAACTTCAAGTCCCCTAGAAAAGTTCTTGACTCTACCCACCAATTATTAAAACATGAATTCTAGCAAATTCTCACAAAAGACCTCTGGCCACAACCGAAAACTAGATCAATTTCCAAACACATACTTCTACAATTAGATGAACAAGTAATGGGAAGACTACCAAGCACATTTGAATTACTTCATGACATAAGAGTAAACATGACTTTCAATTCGATGGACAAGCACTCTTAGAAAGTGCTTCTCCAAAAATAATTTTTTAAGTAATTTTAGAATTATCAAGGCAACATTTAGTTGTACGACCAAAAACCGTATGAGTTTTGACAAAAGTAAATTAGCTAAACAATCCAAGAGTTATTGCAAAGTCATCCAAAGTACATGTCATGTTTGTAAATGATTCTAAAACAGCTGCAAATCATTTTATCATAGTCTAAATCATTCCAAAGCAGACATTGAATCATTCAAAATCATTTTAATACTTGGCTATACACTTTTAAAAGTGATTTTCATAACATCAAAATTGATTTTGAATGACCAAATGCATGTTTTGGATTGATTCTGAACATGACCAAAATGATTTTAATCATTTTAAAATCACTGTCATAGACACCCTGAGGACACCCCCAAACTGCTTCTTTACTTCTTCAGAAGACATTGTGAAAGTATATGCATATTTTTATTTGAGTGTGTGGGGGAGAGAGAGAGAGAGAGAGAGTACTTGAGAACTTGCATAATTAACTCCTTGGGAAAACGACCCTTGATGAGCCATCTATAGAATTTGATAAAAGAGAAGGTCAGAAGAAAACACCAAAAAATCCAGCTCAGTGAGAAAAAAATATCATACTCATATAATGGACCTGAGGAATAGGGGTTGGATGAGCTTCTTTCTTAGCTGACCCATCACCACCTTTAGCAGACCCCTTAGTGTCACCCTGTAAGAAAACACAAAAACTATATAAAAACCTCCTAATTTCATACATGATGTTGACAATTCACAGAGACAGTATAGGAAAACTTATCTTACCTCCGTCTAAAACGTCCCAAGTTCCAACCAGCAGGCAAAAAAATGCAAAACCATAGCATCCGCCCATCAGTTGAAGAACACAACGAAAAGCAGTAAAATTAACCACCAAAAAGAAACAAATAAACCTCCATTGATAACCATTTAGTTCATGGTTTATGGTTCTTAAAAAGTGTGCTTGTTTTTCCATACTATCTTTACTATGATTTTCATCTTAGTTACGGAAAAGTTTGAATTCTTAGCTAAATCTTAAAAATAAGAACTTTTTTTTAGTTTCCAAAACTTGCTTCCGATTTTGGATTTTGAATAAGAATTCAAACATTTCTTTTCGCCTTTCATAAAGAAATAATGAGAAAACAAGCATAAATTTCAAAAACCCGACACCAGAAACCAAAACGTTATCAAAGAGTCCCATAAAAAAGTTAACAAGACTAGATGCAAGGCCGCCCCCTGTTAAAACCATCAACCGAATCGTGAAAAGTGGATAATGAACAATATCTTCATAAGAGTTAAAACACTATAATTAGCCGAATGACTACCTCTCTGTATTTCGTCAAGTAGGTTTTAAGTGGATCAATATAATCCTCAAATCCAAGAGTGGCCATGGCCCAAAGTAAATCATCACCATTAATCGTCTTCCGTTTCTCTCTTTGACATTTATCACTTGCCCTAGAAAGTAGAAACAATTCAACCATTGAAAAAAAAAATCCCCCAAATTCAGAACATGGAGAAGGGAAAATTAACTAATCAAAATTGATCATAAAAATACTCGCATACTCGCTAGTAATAAAACTGATAAACTCCGATACACATTCTTGTACGGTTTCTTTAGCATCCTTAGCAATCTTCCCATTAGCAGGAAGAGCCTTCTTCATGATCCTACTAATATTCGCAATAGGAAGAAACCTATCCTGTTCGCGAACATTAGACCTCGGACTCTGCTCACCGCTCTCATGGCTTCCTCCGCCGGGACTCGCCGGAGCATCAGCCATCTTCACGAAAACCCTATAAGGGGAATAACATCATCAATCCCATAAACCAGAAAAAACGAAACAAAACCCATGAACAGGACCATAAAACGGAACGTCGAGAAGAACCCAGAAACAAAAATGGAAGATGGGTGAGAAATAAGAGAGGAAAAAGGTGGAAAAACCATGGAACTACGAAAAGGGGGTATTGTCGGTTGGAAGAGAGACGAATTGAGAGAATTGAAAAATTGAAAGGAAAAAAAAAAATAAAAGGGAAGAAATATTTCTTTTACCTGGTGGGAGAAAACGGAAGATTTGTAATTTGGGCGCGAGAGAGAAGGATTTAGATCGGGTGGAAATGGAGTGGTGGAATGGAATCGGACGATGGTGAAGATAGGAGAAAGGAGACGACTGAGATGAGAGAATTAAGTTTATCAGCACCGTTCGTTTTTTGTTTTTCCCTTTTTCAGGGCAAATTCAGGAGAGGAAAAGGGCAAAACCAAAGCGCTTTTTATTTTCCTTTTCCCTTTATTATTCTTCTTATTATTATTATTATTATTTTCTCTTTCGTGCAATTTTATTTTTAAATAAATAATAATTTCATAATTTTCGGGGTTTTTCCTGCGGTTTGCCGGTTTCTACTCTTGATTGAGATTAACGAATGCGATTTCAACACGTGTTGCTGTTTCTCAATGTTGTTTCTTAGCCACTCGGTTAGCGGTCGCTCAGTTTATGAAACGACGTCGCCCTTCTTGCCGACTGAAATCGTCTCTCTCTCTCTGTCTCTCTTTACTGACCCATTGTTAAACAAATGGCTGAGTTACATAAAAGCGACACGATTTTATTCTTTCTTTAATTTCGATTACTTTTAGGATTTTTAATTAAATTTAGTTTTCTCTTGAAAATAAAAATATCAATTTTCACCCTAAATTTGTCGATCTTTATTTAATTTCAATTTTTAACCTAATTTATTTTAAGAAAAAATTATCCGAAGTAAATTGAAACTATTTACATCCTTATAAAAGTATATTTACGAATGTGATTAGCTCAGATAAATTAGTATGTATCATTAGATACTAGTCTATATTCATTAGATTAAATGTAATGTTTTTTTTATATTTTGATTTATTTTATTATTTAAAAATATTTCATACAATAAAATAAAATAATTTTTTTTATCAAAATAAAATACACAAATTAACCCATTACGCGTTATATAAAAAAGAAAATGGATTTTTTAAGAATAATAAAAAAATCCAACTATTTATATTTTATGGTAATACATTTTATTTTGTTAAATATTTCGTCATATTCGAAATTTTATAGCATATTGGGTAAATGCTTTGTTAATTTTTTGACGCTCTATAATTATTTTTGAATGCATGAGTATTTTTTTTAATGATACTTAAGATGATAACTATCATAAATGATTGAAATTTACAATTTTAGTTAAAGCTTATGCCGTCAAAAACGTATGGTTAACATAAATACAATTGAATACATTTAGGATTAAAATTGATTTATTTTCTAATTTTTTATCATACTAAATAAAATTTTAAATTTTAAATTTTAAAAAAGAAAAATATCTTAATAGTTAAAACGACTCTCGTTTAACAATTAGACTTGCAATTTTATGTATACTAAATACGATGTTGTGAAATATTTAATGTAAATTTGAAATTCTAATTTGGTCTTAATATATTTGTATAAAATTAAAGGAAAAGAATGCACCATGTGGTCGATGACAAACTATATATATATATATATATATATATATATGACAACAAGATTACTATGAATTGTAATAATCCCCCACATGTTGAAAGGACGAACTCATGGTCCATCAATTCCACCAAACTTGGTACCTTTTAAACAATGCTCATAGAAAAAAGCTGTTGCCTATTAAAAAAGAAAACCTAGAGATTAAACCTATATCAAATTGCTAAATTAATCGAAGAGAAAAAATTGATTTCCAACTTAGACTTAAATCTCACAAACACTGAAGTAACATCGGAGTAACACAATTACATAAATAACATTATAGTTAATTTTTCGAATGTAAATATTTTGGTTACTTTACTGTGTTTTTTATAATTTCTCGAAAATTATATGATAAATTGAAAATTAAAAGTAATTATATAATGTTTAGAAATCGGTAGGTATGCGTGTGTGTGTGTGTATATATATATTATATTTGATGGGAGGTAGGTACAAATTTTTATTTTGTTTGTTTAATTTGAATTGAATTAATTTATGGAAATAAAAGCATTCACATTTTTTTGTTAGGCAGATCCAACTATTTTAACGAAGAACAAAATGTTGGTCCGTTGGGTCCCTTGAAAATTAAATATTGAATCCTCAAATTAAATGTAGCCATTTTTCAACTTTTTTTTTCTTTTTTTTTTTTTGTAAAAAACAAAAGTTGTTGAATCCTATTTTTAGCATTGGACAATGAAACTAATTTTTGTTTTAAATTCTTTACTAATTTCAATTTAATTCTTTTTAGTTTTAGGGTGAATAGTGTAATCATAATTAGTTAAACTATAATAATGTATTATGTTTTAAACAGTAAAATTTAAGAACATTTATAAATATAGCAATCACACATCAAGTATTAACAAACATAATACAATGCAAAAGAATTTGTAAAATAGCAAAATCTAGATCCAAGTCCATGTCATTCATAAAAGTCTATGAACGATAGTCACTAATGAACTTTGTTGTAATTGAAAAAAAAAAAAATTTAAGATGTTATATACTTGGTTAACGACCTAAAAATACTATCAATAATAATTATCCTAAAATTATTGGTATCAAACATACATAATTACCAGAAATGAAAATGATGTTATAATTTGGAGATGATGGTAAATAATTGAGCAACTTGCTTACTATGTTAAAACTTTTCATCATTCACATCTCAAAATCTTTAATAATGTAGCATACATCTGTAGAATGAAATTTAGTTTGAATAATGAACATCATCTTCTATCTTGAGTATCTAAAACTATCAAAACGAATGCTTCCTCTCGGATGTGATTTTTTTTTTAGTTTAGCCTTTAATCAAAATAAATTAAAATTCAATCGTTCCAGTAGTTGAAGCAATTCTATCCCATATATAATTTTTTGAAAAACTACTTTATTTCATACGATATGAATTCACTAATGGTCGATCTTTGTCTAACAAGCATCAATAGACTCAGACAGTCATTTTTAGTTTTATAATTATCTAACTTGGATATTAACGTCTAATTTGGAAAAATATAAGTTTGAAATTTAAATTTAAAGAAATTCAACCCCACAAAAGAAGGTTTTTTTTTTTTTTTTCTCAATAAATTATTTAATAAAAGATAATGCCAGAGTCAGACTTCTCAAAAGCATCAACCAACGAAGGAAAGTATAAAATGTTATATGGTTATGATTTATGAACATGTGAATTGGGGATTTTTGTGATGAGAAGAGGGTTGTTTTTAAATAATATAAAATTGTAAAATATCTAGAATAGTAGTTGTTTTAAATGTGGGTTTGTGTGGAGGAGTGAAGGCTTTGGGATCCATTATTTTTATTTCACAGGTGTGGTTAAAAATAAAAGTAAAGTAGAAAAATGGTGGTCACATCTATGTGTAGGGCTTGGTTGGACCCAAAGCATCTAGCTTTCACTTAGTACCAAAATTGTCACATTTCCACCAATTATCATCTAAAATATTATTGGAAGAATTCTACACTTTTTAACTCAACCAATTTTTAAGGGGTATATTTTAAAACACTGGTGGTTAAATTAAAAGAAAGTTAAAAGATTTAATCACAGTATTATAATGATCAAATTTGTAATTTAACTTATGTTGTTAGATCGGGAGTAGTTTCCATCACACTAAAATACAATAAAAGTTACTTTTTAGTCCGGATATGTTTGAATGTGATCCTTTTAAAGAACTCTTTTGAATTGATTGGAGAAAAA
This sequence comes from Cucumis hystrix, assembly GCA_025688845.1. NCBI lineage: Eukaryota > Viridiplantae > Streptophyta > Magnoliopsida > Cucurbitales > Cucurbitaceae > Cucumis > Cucumis hystrix. Next base: position 26,331,626 of record CM046886.1, read on the forward strand.
TACAATTTTAAAATTTTGTTTTTATTTGAATTCTTTTGATATGAAAAAAAAAATATTTAAGTAAAATAAGCATTAAAATTGTTTCAAAAGTTATTTGAATTATTATCAAACTCTTTAGCTTTCTAAAAAAATGACTTGTTTTCAAGCACATGGAAAAGTTAAACCTAATATTTGATTTTCACTCTTAACGTGACTTTCATATCATCAAAATTGCAAGTAAATTAAATATGAAAGATAATTTAAGACATAATAATAGAATCTTTCTCAAAAGTGCAAGTATTTCTCTAACAAGCTATTGGCCCCAAAGAAGCATTCCAATGCTTGTCAATTTTTTCAAAGCACTCTAAAATCACTCCAGGTCAATACTACAAACAAGTAAGGTAGGGGGTAAGCTAATAGGAATCTGAGAGTGTGTTGAACAAATGGAGTACTCTCAATGACAACTCTGGCAAAAATCTGTTAAATAATAATTTACAACTAGCTATCCATTTCATCTCTTTTAAAGAGATGTGTAATAAGAGTTGCAAAATATGGGACACATTGACAAACTTTTGACCTAACTGCAAGCGTAAAGAATGCAAACTTTATGTTCCTAAAAAATGATGTGTTTGTACAATATAACTGACTACCTACTACCCTACTACCTTGCAGTAGGCCGAGCAATGGATTCGTCAAACGACACATAGTTTTCGTTTCCACACAAATCGAGAGATCCCATATTCAAAGAATGGACTGAGTTTCTAGACATGTCATCAGAGTTACCTTCTTTAGTTGCAGTTGATTCCCTTTCAATTAGAATTGAATCCTGTATCTCCTTCAGCACTTCAGATATGGATGGCCTCAGGTGCCCATTTGCCTGTACACACATTAGTGCTTTCTCTGCGATTTTCCACATGGATTGAATGTCATATTCATTGCGGAGCGATGGATCGATGATCCCTTGAATGTCACCGCTCTCAATGTGTAATTTCGCCTGCATTATGATCAATCAATGTGCACCATTCATAATATATTTCATGAGTATATATATAGCACAGATGGGAAATAGGATAAATATTTTCTGTTCAGATGTTAAATCATTAAATATTTTTCTATTCCCTTCTTATTAACAGAATCTAAAAAAATTTTATGGCAAAGCATTAAATCTGACTTATTGGCTGAGTAGTGAGTACCATATTACGTTATAGTTGAGGAATCTAGACTCACCCATTGGACAATGTTGCGGCAATTAGCACCAAAGTTTACATTAGATATAGCTTCTTGACCAGATATCAACTCGAGAAGAATAACGCCAAAGCTATATACATCACTCTTGTCTGTCAACTGCTGGGAGATGTAATACCTGATAGTAAAATAATGCACAAGACAGGTGATAAGAATTTTTAGTAAACTAGAGACTACACACACACACACGTATACAAATACATTATAGCTATCAAACTTTACTTCAGGATATATTTAAATTCTCAAGAAAGGGGAAAAGCTTACTCTGGATCCAAATATCCAACAGTCCCCCGAACGATGCTGGACACATGGGAGACCCCATCCACTGCAAGCTTCGAAAGACCAAAATCTGAAACCTTGGCTTTCATGTGCCTGTCAAGAAGAATATTACTGCTTTTCAAGTCCCTGTGAATAATTGCTGGAATACAGCCTGTATGAAGGTACTCAACCCCTGAAAACGTAACAAGCAGAATGTGTTGAGGAAAATCAGATTCTTCAATGCACAGGGCAAAAAACAAGATGCACATAGCTTTCATTCAAACCTCTTGCAGCATCTTCAGCAATCTCGAGGCGCTTTATCCAACTGATAGTTTTTTCCCGTGTTAGTGGACCTGTACACCAACGAGAAGTCAGTTGGTTTTGGAACCTGCATTGTTTACTGCAAAAATGACATGTGGGCTTACCATAAAGATGTTCTTTGAGAGTTCCATTATGCATGAACTCATAGATAAGCATACTTCTGTCTTGTTCTTGGCAATATCCCAGAAATTGTACAAGATTTCTGTGATGAATCCTTGAAAGAAGAGTCACCTTCATAACCAATTGGTCATCCATCAGCCACAAATATCAATTTCTAATGTCATTAGGTTTTATGTCACATCAATCCAGTCAATGCAAAAAGATAGGAAAGGGAGTAGATGTGTAAAAGCTCTATTCATCTTTATCTAATACCATTCCAGCCAATGCAACAAGATAAGAGAGGGAGTAGTCGAATCAAAGTTCTATTCGTTCATGGGGAGAGTGATAAGTTAGACAGGGATGTGAAGAAAACTATATTGATCAGTTACCAGATAATTTTATTTGCATGAACATTTACTTCTACTTTTTAACTCCACAACTCTGCAATTTCTTCTGGGATGTGAATAGAACATATAAAACACTGCTTCCCCGACTATTTCATACTCGCCCATATTTTCGAACACATTTCTTATTAAGTGACATCCCTGTTTGTGATGTGGGGAATCATGTGATGAGCACCAATTAGCTTTGGTCATGTTTGAGTTGAAAATTAACTATCACTCTACTGGTACTAACCAAATAAAGCATCTCCAGTCAAGCTTATCTTCAATTCCATTTTCTCCTCTTTGATCATGTGATTAACCATAAGGAACTGCTAAACATGAGAAATTTTCTCCTCTTTCTCACAATCAAGTCACCGTAGTAGTTAAATCTCTTTTGAGTCCACTCTTACAGACTACCCCACACCTCTCTTTAGTCAACTCATTTGATGACCAACTTTTCCACTTTCTCCTGATTGACTCCGAGTCATCTTGCTGCTGCAGTAGCTGATTCATTCCCCTCTCTCTCTGTCTCTATCTCTCAACATCTAATAGCTCATCGGCCATAAGACTCTAGATTTAGTCAGCCCCACACTTCCTCTCCATGCATATGTTTCTACCACATTATTGACATGAAAGAAAATAACAAAATAATAAAATAAAGTAGTGTGAAACTGGCCAACACAACCCATACTGAGCCACACATTCAAGTATCTTGAACGAAAATTACTGAATAGAATAGAGGATCAGCTATACCAATATTACCTCATTTGCAAATTCTCGCCTTCCCTGGAAGGAATTACTAGTCAAAACTTTAACTGCAATTTCTTTTCCATCATTTAACTTCCCGTAGTACACAACACCGAAACCTCCAGACCCAATTTTTCTTTCAAAATCTTTCGTTGCTTGGACGATTTCATTTACACTGAAGCAATGTGCGGTTTCCTTGGAGGCATCACCCTTTGACGAGACAAATCTTTGTACAGCCAAGGATTCTTCAGGTAGATCTCCTAATTTAATTTTTTTTAAAACACTTCAGCATGTCACATCAACTCATGTTCTTGCAAGGAAAAAATTTCTGTATGTACCTTGTTCATGATATCTTCTTCTTCCTTTATGTAAGAAGTAGCAAGATACCACAGTAGCTAACAGCAGAACAACAGCACCAATTACTGAACCCACAATGATATAAACGTGGTTCTTTTTTCCCGCTTCGTGAAGATTAATGTTTCCAGAGTAGCTGTAAATGAACGAGAGCACTTAGTGAAGTCAATATCAAGAGTAATGAAACTTGCCCAAAAATTAAAATAGTTGAGGTTATACAACGGGTTAGGAATTGGGGTTTGGATAAATAACGACGACCATATTTTCAGATTGGGAATAATTCACTATCCGAAACAAAGTAAATTCAGAAACAGATATTTATTTATCACATATTTTACTATTTCCACCAAAATATGTGTGTGTGTGTGTGTGTATACAGCATAACTTACAATAATTCACCTAAAAAATAAAAATTGCAGGTAGATAGAATCTCTTTTAAGATGCTCAGGAAGTAAAACCATGTGCAGGCAGGTAGGAACTCTTTCCAAGGAAAGCACGTAGTTTCAAATATTAGCACAATGAAAAAAAAATTATAAACGGATAAACCAAGTATTGAAACTGATACTCACTCAACGACTAGGTTTTTACTGAGAAGACCAGAGGGCACTGTTCCAGATAGCATGTTATTCTGCACATACCTACAACCATCAAATACAAGACATATGTCAGACACCTCACTTGGAAATTGGATCTACTAATGTAAACTCTGTCAAATATTACAAAGAAGACGATTCAAATGTATAGCAAAAAAATCCTTGAAATTTGCATCAAAATTCATTCTGGATTGCAGAATGCAACGCCATTATCCATGATACGTACAGCTCCCGTAAATTTGGTAGACTTGCTAAAGAGGAAGGCAACTCTCCAGTCAACTGGTTGTTCTCAAGATGGCTAAAAAAGAAAAGATCTCTGTCAGCTTAAAAACCTTCAATGGATTACGAGATAGAAATGAGGTCACTAGAGATTACAGGATTTTCAAGTCCATGCATCCAGTAAAATCGGGTATAGGACCAACAAATGAATTTCCATCAAGCCATCTGCATAGGAACCAAAAACAGATGGTGAAATCAAAAGAGACACCAGCCTTTATGGAAGTAGAATGGAAAAAAAGACAATTGGACAACCAAGAAAAATGTTGCATGCAAAATGAAACTTACAATTCAACTAAACCGCTCAACTTTGCAATGTCTGTAGGTATGTTCCCCGACAAATTCTGTTTGGACAATGAACTAACCAGATGCCAAAAGAAGATAGAGTAACTAGAATGATCAAATGTACGTAAGCATAAATAGGCTTGGAAAATGGCTGCAATAGAAACAACTTTTACATTTTAATTATTCTTGGCTGTGGATCAGAGTTACATTGCAACCATGACCAAGGAACTGGCATGCATGGATCGCCACCTTCATCCCAATCTGATGATGGAAATTTTGAAATTACACTAGCAACAACTGCTCCTGAAGTTCACACGTTCCAATATCAAACATAATAGATCAGCCAAGATAACCATACATTCATTGTAGGACATAAACTATAAATACAACATTCAAGAATTTAAACTTATTTAGATTTAGGCTTACCATCTAGAGAACCATCACTTTTTTCTAGATACCTGTTAATCTCCATAGCGTTTAACAGAGGTCCTAATGAAGAATCTTGTGTTTTACCAAACCGAAAAGATAAAACAAACGGTAAGGTTATGTTGGTGAAACCAGGCTCATAAAGTCGATATTTTCCTTGAGCATTTTCCTCAATATTGACTACAGCTTTGCTGATTTCAGGCATTCCAGGAAGTACAAGCCTGAATTTTCTTGTATCAGTTGGACCCAAGTCTTCAATTTCTGCAAAGTAGGTGACTGCCCATCCAAAGCCAGGAAAACCATCCAAGTTTAACCGGTAAGTTAATGAACCATTTCTGCCAACTACAGCTGTCTGCATTACTTTTTGAGGTGGTCTTTCATCTCTATCCACATCTATTGGTAATTTAGTGGAAACTTTTTCTGTACCAGCAGCAACATCAACAAGGTAATTTGCTTTTCTCACAGAGTCCGACTCCCACATCCGGTCAAAAGGATCATCAGGATACCTGACATGTTGGTCTCATATTATTTTTATAAGTCTTTCTTAAAACATCTTAAAAGTATCCAAAGCATTGTCGCAATAGATGGCCCAATGAAGATTGCTGAAGATTGGTAAAAGTTCAGTTATTGACTTGTTAATATACTGTTGGCTGCTTGCACCTATTCCTACAGTTATATGACTATGAGTATACAAGAAAGCAATTATACTACTCAGACTGACTTACCTTACTGGAGCTTCCGAATCTGCTCCAAAATTAATCCTTGCTGAGACACTCAGGTAAAACTGATCTTCAAATTGAGTGTAATAGGCAGAACCGTTAAACTGCCGAAGCTCGAGCGTGGATATGAATGGCTGCCCAGTAGTAGCATTTGACAAACATACGCTTACAGTAGGAGTTGAAGCCAGAAATATGAGTTCTCGAACCTCGATAGTGTTGGCGTCAGATATGACAATTGTTGACCAGTGAGTTGCCCCGAGGGAAATGTCAAATTTTGGATACACATTGTTGTTGTCAAAATTACCGTATAAAAATGTTGCTCTGAGAAGGTAACGTGTTCTACTAGTGACATTAAGTGAGTAACAGTACTTCCTGGAATCAGCAGGGAAGTGTCTTAACGTCATATATTGCTTCCTCGTTTCATTTGCAACAGAAATGTTAACTGCTTCTCCAAAACGAACTTGGGTATCTGGATCCCACTCAAGACCAATATCATCAGTGAAACTTTCTTGACCTCCACAGTCCAAACTTACAAAACCTACTCCACACACAATATACAGAATACTTTAGATTCGTAATAAATACTCGACCATTTGATTAATCAATATCCATATTCCACAATGAGAATCAGCATGCGAAGGAATAATATATGGCAAGCATCGTAAAACAACAATCAAATAAAAAATGAAATGAGGGTAAAAAAAATGTGGCAGTAATGTTCCAAGGGAAAGGGAAACAATTAAAAATCACTTCAACAATAAAAAATAACAAACCATGCAATACAAAATTATCAAGTTAGTCAACATTGAGCCCAATACATAAAGATCAAAATATCTCCAACAAAACATTCGAAGACCAGAAACGACATATAGTACATAAATACCATCACGTTCTTTCCGTAATGGAATGTATTCTTTTGAATACGTTCAGTCAAATTTCAAGAATGGAAAACGACAGTCATAATCTAGAATCAAAGTTTAGGTAAGGGTGACGATAGAGCTAAAATCTAAAACACCAAAAATTCATTCTAAACCAGAATCCAAGAAACACATCAAAAGTCATTGAGCAGACCAGAAAGAGTGAAAACTGAAGAATCGGAGAAAACGCCACATAAGACTTGACAAAAACAGAGAAACAAACAACTGCATAGTTGGATAAACCTCAAGACAGAAAAGATATGAGTATAAAATGCAAAAAAAAAAAAAAGAAAAAAAAAGAGCATAAATAATCATTGTAGAAACGAGAATAACAGAGATTGGAGTAAATGCCTGGCATCTGAGCAAAGGAGACGTCGAAAAGAAAGAGAAGAAGCAGAAGCAAAAGCTTAGCGTCCATTTTTTTTTTTTTTTTGACGAGCGTGAAGAAAAAGATTGTAAAGAGGATTCAGAATTCAGTGGTGGTTGAAGCCATTGGAGGCATTTGAGGAGTTGAAGGGCAAGAGAGTGGTGAAGCTGAAGAGAAAGTAAAGTAAGGAAGAAAGAAGAAAGTGTATAATAAAGAATTCTTGTATTCAATAAACCATCGCGATATAGAATATATGGAAAGAGAGCGAGAAGGAGAGATTGAACTGAGTCCAACCAGCGCTTTCTCTCTCTCTTGATATTTTCTTTTATATGATTTTCCGGTTACACTCTTCCATTTTCCATAATAAAAATTAGATTTTAAATTTTATAATTTTTAAGATTAGACCAAATTTTTAGTAATTATAAAAATTGAACTTATAAATAATAAAAATTTAACTTCAAACTTATATAAATATCAAAATATAAGTAATTATATAAGTTTGGTAGTTGAATTTGATTTCATTTCTTAAATTAAAAAGTTAAGGGTATAATTATAAATATGAATATAGTTTAGGAGTGATTTTTATAATTTTTCTTTCAAATTTAGTTAAATAATTATTATTTTAGCATAAGATATATTACATATATATGTGAATATGTTCATAAAGTCTTCATTAAAAATGATATATAAATAAGTAAAATTTGAAGAAAAAAAAATTAGTAATATAGAAGGTTTAAATTCGTTAAAGTGTAAAAGACGAAATGATATGGTTTTTTTATTATATTTCTTCTTAGCATAATTTTTCTTATTTTTAGTACAACAAATGGAGGTTCATGATTCAAACTTTTCCATCATGTGAGAAAAATTGAGGTTCGGGATTCAAACATTTGCATTATGTGGAACATCGTGTCAATTACGTTAAGTTGATTTTGACTGTTTATTCTGTGGATTTGATGATGTAAAAAAAAAACATAATTTTTCAAACCATGAAAAAACAAAGAATATTAAAACTTTTAGTGAATAATATGAGTTTGCTTGTTTTCTAAAAATCCCATTAATTCTCTTTAGCAATAGTTAAATCCAAATATAGATAAGTATGCTACAATTATATAGTTGAATCTTAAATAGTTTTTGAATCAATATTATAACTCCATTCACTTTAATTTATTTTCAATTTTTCGTAAAAAATGATAATTATTTTTTTATATACAACATAAAAAATACTATGCGTTAAGATATACTGAGAATGTAGGGATTGAAATTAGAAATCAAATATAAAAGAACATAGAGGAATAAACTTCATTTTAATTTTGCTATTCAATTAATCCTCTCTACTTTGTTTTATCGCCAGCATTGCGTCATTGTGGATGTGTGGGACCCAACAAAAAGGTTAGAATCAAAATATTCAATTAATTTATTCATAAGCTCAGTGTTAATTATTTGATGTAAGAATTTAATTTAACGTTTGATATTCTAATATAATTCACCTATTTTTAATGAATTTAATATTTAATATTATAATTTTAATTTTAGTTAAATTTGAGTTAAGAAACATTCTTAAAAATAACAAAATGAATTAAAATATTTACAAGATATAGCAAAATTTTGAATTATATCAATGATAGAAAATTGATAGACTTCTATCATTGTCTACCAATATCACTGATAAAATAAATGTATATAAGTGTCTATCAACATTAATAGAATTTGAAATTTCATTATATGTTATAAATATTTTGTCAAATTTGTTATTTTTGAACATGTATTTCCAAATTTAATTAATGAAACAAGTGATGATAAAATATAGTTTAAATTCTTATTTTAATTCATGAAGTGTAAATAACATATGTGTTTGATTTATGGGTTTATAAATTTTGCATTTTTAGATTTAGGTAATATTTCTCAAAATTTTAAGAAATTTTTTTATTAGATATATTTTTAGCCAACGTAAACCAAATCATTTATATTATTGTTTAAAATAATTATGCAACCTTATCATGATTGTTTTTTTTTTTTAATATTTTTCTAAATTTAAGTATCATGTAATTAATTTTTTAATAAAAATACATTTCAGGATTCTTTTAAATCTTCTTAAAAACTAGAGACTAAAACAAATGATCTGATGCACAAATTTTTAAATATACCACGACTAAAATGATACATTTAAAGATCAAATTGCACATGTTTTTAAAAACTTTAAGGCTAAAATACATTTTTTCCTAAAAAAACAATAACTAATATGTGAGATTAAATTTGACTTGTTATAATGAAAAATGACAAGAGTTAAACTTTTGAAAATACAACAACGAAGTTTTAAATACATGGACCAAAAACATCTTTACCGATCAATATAAAGTCGATAAATAGAATTCGAATGAATTACGTATCCAATAGCTAAAGTTAAAGGTTCAACTTCATAATCTTATCATTGTTGTACTAAAAATATATATGAATACAAGTTATCTAGTCTTTTGAATGGTAGTTTATTTTTAACAATTTAATTCAATGAATATAACGGATTGGTTATGATTCAAAGTAACTTTCTCTACATTTAAAAGAAAAGTAATAAAGAAAAACAGTAGCTTTCACTTTAGTTCTTCTAAAATTGAATTGGCCAATAACTAACTTATGTCTTTTATTTTAATTATAATAAAACAACTTTAAGCTTTTAATTTACATTAATTGAATGATTAGATAATCAGAATTGTGAAATCAAAACAATTGACAATTGAGGTAAAAAAAAAAAAATTGACGAACAGTAATTTTTCTCATATTTTTTAAAATGTAATTAAGCTAACTTTACCACTATCTGTATGACAATATAAAATCAAATAATTCGTAGAAGATTTCAAGTACGCTAAGAATTTTGAAATCTGTACTTTCATAATGTACTACAAAAGTCCCACTTTATACGTTACTTTCAATACAAAACTTACAGCGCATCATTACTATTTCAAATTTTAGTTTAAACTTGATTTTGTTTCTAAAAATTATTTAAAACGATTGAAAATTATAATAATTTTGATAGAAGGATGGAGAATAATCACACCACCGACCATTGTCTTACTTTATAATTGTTAATAGTGCTCTCTTAGCTTTCATTTTGCAAATAATTTCTCAACCTCATTATGAAAATTAGGTATATTATGTTATATTGTTGTAATTTGTAGTTGCAATTCTACAAGCTAACATGCAAATAAAGTTGAAATGAACAAACAATATCAAAGACTCTGTGTTAAAAAGTGACATTAATGGTTTTGCATGAGACTAAGGATGGGAGGAGAACACAAAAGAAGAAAAAGCTTTGCCAAAAGGATGCTTAATATCTCTTCCTTTGAATCTCTCTTTCACTTTCCATAGTGGGAAAATGCCTAACAGCTCATGTATTATTTCAATTTAGTTGTTTTATTCACACACACACATATATATATTGTATTAAAAAGAGAGAAAAAAAACAACAACAAAGAGATAGTGCGTTTTCATGAATGTTTAACTTTTTTCTAACATTTGCTTAATGGTCAAGTATTTCAATCAGAATTATTGGTATGTACTTGCTAGCCTGTTTCTTTCATTCTTTTAATAATTTTACAAATACTTATACCAAATATGAGAAGATTATGTGTAATTTAGTAAAAAATTTCATAAAGAATAAATGTTTTGTTTTTTTTTATTATTCTTAAAAAAGTCTACTTCAAATTCACATCTTCAAACTATCACTTTATTATAAAGTGTGCATACTATTTTTTCAAGATCCAAATCTCTAATTTTAAAATTTTATAGTACAGATAGTATATTTGTTGAATTATGCATATTTTTTTAGGTAAATTTTCTTTTAAATTAAGTTTCTTTAGTGACAAAAAAATGAAAAGAATAGTCCTTCAAATTGGAAGTTCATGATGTGGTGACCAATTCTTTTAGGTTAGGAATGATCTGCGTAATATATATATTTGTAATTTTCGTTCATCTCAATATTATTATTAATTTTCTTTGTTGGGGAAAGAACCCTTTTAAGTTAATACATACCTTAATAATTGCATTGTTTTTTTTACTTTAGTCAAATCATAATATAGTTCTGGTTGATACATAATCATGACAAAAATAAGTTGTAAGGCCTAAAGGCTTTAATTTATATATATATATATAAAATATGTATGTAATGTATGTATATATAGATATTTTGTAATCTTTGATTTGTTTAGTGCTTTTTTTTTATATATATATATAAGAAACATATCATTTTGTACTTGACGAGTTCTTTTAGTTGTAAGGTCCAAGGGCTTAGTAGATTAGCTTAAAAGTGAACCACGGTACATTTAATATTAAAATATAAATATTTTATACTCAATAAAAAATAATATATACAAATGTAGAACGTTACGAACACGTGCCTCTCAATCCATTAATAGATTCACCTCGGTTAATATTTGTATTTAGTTGGAAAAAACGTTTTGTTCCAATTTCATATCTTAAACATACGTATTACTTATTAGTTCAAGTTTGTATTTTAAATATACTCATACGTCATAGATTATCATTCGATCATATACACCTGCAAAATAGATTGTTGGGTAATTATAATGGATAGTAATTTTAAAAATAATTATTAAATATATAGCAATCAAATATTTAAAACATGGTCTATTAGTGATATAACAAAGTTATCTCTATTATTGATAGACTTATGTGGTTTATTCGTGATAGATCAATATTTAAAACATGTAAATTTAATTTTTTTTATTAATTTATAATTTTTTAAAACGTTGCTATATATTTAATTATTTAGTATAGTAAGGTTGTTCGGGTATTAGGTTAAGCTAGCCTTTTCCCCAGCCCATTGCTATTTTCCTGAACCGACCCAAATAGAATGTAGTGGGCCCTTGGCCCATGATCTTTTTGGTCCGAATTGGAGAATCAAGGTCCATGCCATTTATGTAGTTTAAAATATTATTCTTGTGGTTGCGTGAGAGTCAAATCGTGATCATATCTTTCAATCTCTACTGTAGGTGTATGTCTACGCCGGTTTATAAGATTAATCTCTGCTCGCCTTGCCGGCTTGCACCCTAGCTATCGATTTGTCTTCTCCTTATGGAATGAAGTTCCAATCGTGTTGTCAGAAAACAAAAAAGGTGAAGATGAACAGTCCGATCATCAAAAGACAATCCACATCCATTAATTATTATTACTAGCACTGTCACTCACTATTGATTCAACTAATCATTATACAAACCCTAAAAATTGAAACCACCAAACACACAAAAGCCAAAAGGCACTTGAGATTCATCTCCTAATCATCCATCCTCTTCTCTCCTGATCATCATTTTTTAAGGATACGATAATGCTGATTACTTTAGTAAATTTGTTCATAAAAATGAAATGGTTTGAAGAAGACACAAATAATAATGTTCATACCTGAGGAGATCATTTCTTCCCCGGTCCACAAAGAATTGATCGGTCATTTCAGGATTTTGTTGCAGATCAAACACAGTACATTAGTTTATCTTTCTTGATGTGCTAAATCTGCTATGCTCCTTTCCGGAGACAGACAAAGGACTAAAAGCTTTCTTCTTACAAAGATGTTTGTTGATTCAGAACAGTAAAGAAGGCGATGGATCATGGGACCAAGATTTGAAACTCCGGTTATTTGTAGTTTGCAGTTGGTGAAAGAATGCTTGTGGGTATGCTCCCCTTCCACACGTTATTCTCAAATAGACGTCATATATACATAGAGAGAGATTTATAAAGTGTTTATAATTATCGTTAAGTGATTAATTGACTTCAATCAGTGTCTATCAATTATATCACTCATAGAATTGATACACTACTATAGCCATAAATAGACAGACACAAATAAAACTAATAAACAACTATAGAAAGTTCGTCTAGTGTGATTAGGGTGTTTCTCAGCTTTCTTTTGACATAGTCTAACATTTTCTTTAGTTCCTAAGCTATTTTTGGACTCTTTTGATCTGAGTTGAAGATGGTTAATTAAGGATCTAGAAATTTGACAGATATACAACTCCACGGGAGTTAGACATTGAGGGAGGACTATGATTTTTGGAGGGAGGACTATTTATAGCTATTACTTTGAGAGGCGAAGGACTGTGAATCAGATCAAAGAATATTGAGTTTTTGAGAAAGAATGATCGTTGAGATCAGAAGCCATTTAAACGTACTTTTAATTATTAAAACTTATTTTGATAATAGAAAATATCATGTTTAAATATGTCTAGTGATTTCAAATCTTCAAAAGACTATCTTTAGAGTAATTTCGTAGATAAAAATAGTAGTTTTTAAATTTCAAGAATCACTCCCATAACATATTCAACCACATATATTGAACGGTAAATGTAACTAAAAACTATATATACATCATCTCATCATCAACGCTAAAAAATTTAAAATATTTTTAACCGTAAACAAATAATAAGAATTAGAATATTTTAATAAAAAAATACTTTTAATAATAAAAATTATGTATAGACAACAAATTATGATTTGACAATTTAAAAAAAGAAATGTGTGTTGGGAGATTGAAATAAATATTTATGTTAAAACAAAGTTGGTGGGTTGGAAGGGAGAAAAAGAAGAATGATTGCAGCTATTGTTAAGCAGTGGCAGTGTCCTATAAAAGGAATTGGCAATGCAAAATTTGTAGGGATTTGTATTATATTGTGACAGCTAAGTCTATCTCTATCCCCCACACTCTTTTTTTCACCCCCATCCAATCAAATTCTAACTTTCATATCATTTTCCCTCCTTAAAATTCTTTTTCATATGTTCTTTTATTTTATTTTAGGTCCACCTACAATACAATACAAAACTAAACTATATTACACGTTTAGAATTTGAGATAAAGAGTTATCTAAACACTATTTCAAAACTGTAAATCTTGATGTGGTATTTATTATTTTTTTATCAAATTAAAATAGTTTATACACAAAATAAATATAATTATAACTAAAACTAAAATAGTGTACAGTAAACATAGATTGTTGTAACTAAAGTGTAATAACTTAGGGTTGTAATGGAAGAGTTTTTGCTTAAATAATGCCCTTGCACTTTGTAGTAGAAAACATTTAATACGTGGATGAATCTTGTATTTAATAATGAACGATGTATCCAAGTGGCATGTTTATTTGCATATTTTTTAATATAATATGAGATGAAGAATTTGAACAATACAAATTTATTGATAACATCGGCTTGGGGATACAAGTTTACTTTAGCACTTGTTAATATATACGAGTGAAAAGTAGCTTATTAGAAACAATAATTCGTCGTGTTTATGAATACGTCATTCATCGTGTTAGCAACATTTAAAAAATCTAAAATCATTTCGTGAACCAAAACAAATACATGGTACTCGCTTTTGAGTAAAAGTTGAAGGTTGAAAAGCTTCTTTTTTCGAGGTTGGATATTTTAAAGAAAAATTACATTAGATGACAAAAGAATTTAGAAAAAAAAGTTCATAACGCATATTTTTTGCATATTGAAAATTTGACAAATACGACCGTTTTGAAAATTTGACAAATACGATAGTAATCAAATAGTAATTTGATGGTAATCTGCTTTTAAATTTGCTATTTTTGTAATTTTTCCAATTTTAAATATCTGCCTTTTGTTGTATTAAAATGGTTTGAAGTAAGTTTAATTTTTTTTCTTAAAAAAGAGATATAATTAGGAATTTTTAGTACATTAAAGGTAGATTTATGGAAGGAGTAAATTACAACAAACTAAAAGTCATTTGGTACTTTTTGTTTTCTATTTATTATGGCATTTAAGATTGATGTTTTTTTTTATAAAAAGAAATTAGGTAGAGTGATTTGTAAACATTTAATAGGCGAGTAAATATAGTGTTTTTTTTATCATAGAAAAAGGACTCTACAAATAGACTACATACAAAAAAATATACATGTAAGCTTCACAAAGCATTTACCATAAATCATATTGGCTATCTCAAAAGATATTTTCTCTCACCAATTTTAAGTTCTTAAGAACTTTTTATAAAAGTAATCATAGGTTCATATTTAATTAACAAAAAAATTGAGGTTGAAAACTTTAGAACTTGTTATACTCAAGAAAAATACTTTAGGAATATATGGGAGAGAGTATTGAATGTTTGACTTTAAGATTGATCCTACAAGTACTTTGTCAATTGAGTTAGGTTCATTTTAGGAAAGTTTGCAAAAATAGCAAAAAAAAAATTATAATAATAAAATTTATGTCACTTACATTTTCAAAATTGCAAAAATAGTAAATTTGAAAGCAGATTACCATTTAATTATGACTATATTTGCAAAACTTGCAATATAAAAAAAAAGTGTTATAAACTGTTTTTTTCTAATTTTTTTTTGTCATCTAATGCAATTTTCTTTTCTTTGAACAACTTGTAAATTTTAAAGTTTAAACAACTTCTAATAGTATAATAGTATACAAATAATAAGGGAGATTTCATAAAGCTTTTTGTATGTAACTCAATCAAAAACTTCCAAACTAGACACATAAAGGATTTATTAACTTCAAATCAGATTGAACCAATTCAAATCTGAACCAAGCCGTGAACTAAATACATGTCAATATTGGTATTGGAAGAAGAAACAAAGACTTATTAAAATGAGCATAGCTCATTAAAAAAAACTACTTCTACTTTGTTAGTTTATTTATTTTATACTTTGTTGAAAGATCTTGAATTCTTTATATACTACAATCGACCAACTAAGGAATTTTTTTTAATTAATGAAATTTAGATATAATTAAAATATTTAATTAAAAATGATGATAAACAAAGGTTCTTAGTAACAAAAAATCAAACACATGCTACAAAAAAAGCAAAAACTAGAAGGCAAATTGACAAGTTGGCCCTTAAAGACTCAATTTTGTCAAAGGTATCATACAAAGTTTATGTTTAAACTACACAAGGTAAATAAAATCAGCATAGATTGGTACTCCAACCAGAAGGAAATTTTCATGAAATAAATACAAAACAAAAAAGGGAAAAAAGGAACTAAATAAAAAAAGTGCAAAAAGCTCAGCTATTATTGATTAAACCAAGCTAGCCCAAACCAAATCTTAGATAAGATCTCAAGGAAAGCTATGGTCTAGAGCTTGCAAGATTAGGACAAGTCAAGAAGCTTAATATCTATATGTTCACTGATCCCAACATAACAACGTTGCCAATGCAGTCTATAAAAAGGAGAAGTTGGATGAGTACTAAAGTCCCGTCATCTCAACTCAGCATCCAGTAATCTCAACATAGTGAATCTTAGTTAAAAAACATCTATAAATGCCCTTGAAACAAGGCAGAGTGAGTTTTTAGGTTACCTATAATCTTTCAGAAACAAATAATGGCTTTAAACTGTGAGTAGTCTTCCTTCTTTCAATTCTACCTGGTGCTTTCGGCTCAACTCCTACAGTAGAAGATTGCTGGAAAATGGATTTCACCAACAGCTTGTGATGCTGATGAAATGGCAGTTGATGAAGAAGAAAAAGAAGAAGAAGAAGGGAATCCTGATGATGCTGCAGCAGAGAAGAGTGGCACAGAGGTTGTTCCACTTGGGTGGCCATGGATTTGCCACTCCCAGGACCCAACCCCCATCGTCATCTCTGTTGCTCTTCCCTGCATTCACCAATTTAGTTGTGAAATTACAAATAAAGAAAGCAAGAAGAGTGTGAACAACTAGAAACATCAACGCCATGATTTACATGGTTCACAAACATCGTATTAACTACACCCATGAACAACAAGATCAAATTATTATTAAAAATAGATATAAAAAAATAGAGACGATAGATGTGTCAAATAGTACTAAAGAGTTTATGCTTAGTCATTCAAAGCGTTAGATAATAGAGAAAATGTATTCCAACAAATTTTAGTGATGTTCCTAGTTTGTATGTAAAAAGATTAAAAAAGGACAACACTGTCGATTTGAACATATTCAACTAGTTTAAACATGTACCCTTGAAATAAAAAGTTAAAATCTTTAACTTTAACCCAACATCTTGAACTTTGAAAATACGAAAAAAGAAAAAAAGAGAGAGAGAGAAAAAAAAAGGCTAGAAAAAAGTGAGCCCCACGTAATAAAATGATGTATCTACTACTCTTATCTACTGAG
Source organism: Cucumis hystrix (assembly GCA_025688845.1). Taxonomy (NCBI): domain Eukaryota; kingdom Viridiplantae; phylum Streptophyta; class Magnoliopsida; order Cucurbitales; family Cucurbitaceae; genus Cucumis; species Cucumis hystrix. The sequence goes on from CM046886.1 coordinate 26,348,707, forward strand.
TAAGTGAGGGGGCTGAATGTAAACAGAAGACATCTGTACCCTTCAACTGAAATAAATGAGTTTTCTGGACCTCACATAATAAAACTATATATTTACCAAATTCATAGGTAAGCAAAACATGACTAGATGAAATATGTACTACAATAGTCCCTTAGACTAAAATAAATGAACAGTGTGGATCAAGAACAATATATCTACTGATTTTATCAAGGTTTTAGTGTACTATACAGTAGTTTCTACTACTAAAATAAATTAATGGTATAACCTTTGTATAATAACTCAGTATATCTACTGACTAATACAGATGCAGGATAATATGAAAAACAATATTTATTTTACCACAGTCAGATCATGCAGTTTAATGAACTTAGTTTTCAAAATGATGCATTATTACCCTGGAGACGGGAAAGAAACTGGAATTTGAAACATTCCAAGAAGAATGGTAATTAGAAGGCACTGCAGAGCTATATGGCTGAGATGATCTAATTGCTGTTGAAACAGAGTTCACAGGCTGCCAATGGAGCAAGATGTTAGCCAAACACGAAAAGAAAATTAAATGCAGTTTGACATAGTCAATGTAAAAACACAGGTGAAACCGAATGTTTAAGAATGTGTTTGGATTGATTTTAAGTGTTTTTGAACTCAACTTATTTAAACAATTAAAAATTAGATCCAAAGAGAATTAATGATGAGTTACTTTAAATTAAATTATATACCAAAACTTTAACAGTCATAGAAATAATTCCAGAAGGGAGTCTCGGGAATTACCATAGCTCTTCTGTCAACAAGCACGTCCTGTGAGCTGTGATGAATACCATTAGCAAACATGCCAATGCTCTCATTTCTGGCATCAGAAAGATTTGGGGGAGCAATTCCCAAGTTCAGATCAATAATTTGGTTGTTCTCTGCATAAAGGAAATAAAGAGAGTTTTCTATACCGATCATTACATGTAACCCGGTCGACCAAACGAGGTCGTTACGAACTAGAACGACAAAATGACAATGATCAAATAGCAAATTGTATAAACAGAGAAGGAATAGACCTCCTATGTCATTCTCAGAAGCCATCTCTGCCACATAAGAACTTGGTTCAAAGTTTGTAACAGCCTCCTTACCATTACATCTTAAGGCAGCCTTGTCATATGCCCTGATTAAGCAGGAAAATATGAAGTTAAAAAATAAAAATGCAAATTAGAAAGGCTAAACATGAATGATTTAAGAAGACCTTGCAGCCTCAATCTCACTATCAAAGAGTCCAAGATATATGTACCTACAAGTAATAAAAAGCCAACAAAAACAGCTCAATTGAAGACAAAATTCCAGAAACATAAGTCAACAAACACAGAAAACGAAGTCCCATGATGTTCTGTAAAAAAAGTTAAGGACATATAATGATTTAGACTCACTTCTTGCCCAAAAACTGGCCCATACGAGCTTCCCACCGCCCACATTTATGCAGAGTAACGCCTCTGTACTTCGAGCTTCCCCTTGAAAATCCAGTGCTATGGCGACGAAGAATGTGAACAAACTCCTCCTTGGTGAAATTACTCATCTGGGTTTATTAATAGCAGCCAGCGTAAAGCTCTTCATCAATGGCGTCAAAAGAGAATTTGACTTTCGGTTAGTAATAAGTATTATCTTAAACAAACCCACCTGCTTAATATCCTCATCATAATCACAGACATTGAAATTGATATCTGCATCGATCCCACGAAACTTGATCGCCGCTCGATCATATGCTCTGAGATAGAAAATACGAATCTTATGAGAAATCCAACGAAAAAAAATACACAAACAAATAAGAAGAGATGTGGTTTTTTGTTACCTAGCAGCAGCATGTGCAGTATCGAAGCCACCTGAAGGCAAAGAGAAACAGCCACAGCCATGATTATGAACAAGAGTATCCATAAGAAAGAATGAACAAAACAGAGTTTGGGAAAGGGAAAATTAAGAAATCATACCCAAATAAACCTGTTTACCGCAGTCCCTGTAACGAACAGAAAATGTGCTCAAGAATGGTATAAATGGCGGATTCAAATTCAAGCAACCTAATAATGAGAAGGAATTTTCAAAGAGAATAAATCCTCTTACCAAATATGCGATTCCCATCTTCCTGTTCGTCGATAAAAAGTAACCCCACGATACTGCGAACTTCGAGACCTTGGACCTCGTCGGTTCTTCCTCTGTTGCTGCGTTGGCGGTGCGGTTATTCGCCGGTCCGGCGCGCCACCACAATAACCAAATTCCGACGGAGAAACCTCCGGCCACCTTTTCAGCGGACTCGAACCAGAAGATAACCCGCCGGTTAACGGGAAGAGCACCATCGTCTGATCGCGGTGGTCATCAAAAACACAGAGTGATTTCGCCGTTAAGCTTTCTTGATCCGCGTAGTCTTTTCCAAAGGCAAACGGAAACGCCTCGTCAGCGTTAGAAGAAGAGTCCTCGTCGCCGGTGGTACTAGCGGAAAGATCGCCGTTAACGATAGAAGACGAGTTGAAGCTACCGGCGCTTTCCATTCTATTCGCCGGAAACTGCAGAAACCTGTCAGTAACCATCTCAACCGAATCGGAAGCCGACTCAGAGGTAACAACTTCGAGGTTAAGATCCAGCATTGGGTTTGAAGCTCCACCTTCTACAAAAACAATGAGGAAATCAAAGCATAATTGGGATTGTAAATGTAAAGAATCAATCAACCCATCACAACACTGCAACAGTAGTTACAGAATCAGAGAAGCGTTGTGAAAGAAACTGAGAGAATATGAAGAAAGAAGATGACCCAACAGTTGAGATTCTCAAAAAAATGGAAATGGGTCACCAGTAAACAAGCTCATAACTGTTTCAATTGGGTTTTGATGAGCAGAGAAGAGGAAACAAGGTAAAGAGAGAAAGTGGGAAAGGCTGTTCTTCTATAGGAGGTGAAAAAGCTCCATTTCCATGGCGGATGGGATAAAGAAGAAGAAGAGAAATAAGTGGGGGTGACAAATAAACTACACTTCTTCTTCTTCCTCAGTGAGTTGTTTGAAAGAAAACAAGGAAAACTGTGTGGAGGTTAAATCAATCAGACCAATGGACACCAATTTGTGACTGAGACCACTCTCTCCCTCTCTAGACTACTCTTCTCTCTTTTTTTCCCTTCTTAAAGTTGAATTTAAAATACATTATATACTTTAATATAGTACAACCTTTTTTAAGCAATTAATGGCATATTTGTTGGAAATAGAATATCTAAGGAACAAACAAAATAAACTTTAGTACATGATGATACAAATACCAGTTTTGAAAATACTCACATATCATACTAACAATCTTTAAGACGTATGCATAAATTGTAAATAGAAAAGAGAAAAGGTATTTTAGTGTATATTTAATATCTAGACACTAATATTCTCAAAACATTCTATTTTTTCTTCAATAAACAGTTGAGCAATATTTTGGCCGACTACCAAAAACAATGTACTTAAAATGTAACAAACCAAGGTTGATTTCTCCTTTGTATTTTTACACAATGCAAATCCCTAGAAAAAGAAAGGTCCACTTCAACATGGAGCTTGATTTCTTTTGCATTCATACTCCCCAGGGGGCACTAACTATTTCTAGATATTTTAATGAATAATTTCCTACTTCTTTTTTTGTCTAACTAATAATTAAAAATATCATTTTATTTTATTACACAACATGATAAGTAATTAGATATATAATAGGCTATCAAACAACTGTCCGTTTTTAAAATTGTTGCTTTTACAATTTAAAAAATGTAAAAAGCATAAAATAGAGAAGAATTGAATCCCTGAAACCATACTAAGTCTGCTAATAACGATACATTTATGAACCTCTACTAAGTTTGTGAATGAATCTAACGATGATGCATCAAATACTAGTTATAGTTATAGAATATGTAAATCAAAGTAATTTATGAAAAAAGATAATGTTGGAAAGTAAATGAAGACAATAAATTAGATATAAATTTTAGTGTGATAGTAATAAAATTAAGAAGAAGAAGAAGAAGGGAAAACGTGGTTTTTATGGAGACGAATGCAGAATCATGTACGGTACGGTCAATTGGAATTTAATGTTAAATAGCTTTTTGTGGTACAAAGAAAAATTATAAGATTGTCGTTGATAAGATGGACGTCAAAATACTTTAACTTTAAATCCAATATTTCACGAATTAAATTATCATAATTTAGGATGCATATTCAAACAAAATAATTTTCACATGTTTTTGCCTTTTGGTACCAAAATTCAGAAACTAATTTGGATTTAAATAATCATTCAAAAAAACATTTGATAGTATACTTGTAAACTTTAAACTTAATAGTTACAGGTTGGATATTAGGTTAAATATAAATTACTATTAGTTTGAAAAAATTTGAATCGGTCGTAAATTGTCATTTATTTTATAAATTAGTGATAATTTTAGAAATGGTCAAATATGAAAAGTTGAAAATTTTCGACAATTATATTCTAATTATAATAGTTGGATCAAATAAAATAAGTTGATCCAATTTGAGTTTAAGTCCAATTGAGTCGAAATAAGAGTTCTATTTGACTCAAACGCCAACCAATATCGTTGGACCTAAAAGTGAGTGTAATGAGCTCATGAAACTCTATATAAGCGAAAAACACAATACATTACACTTGCTATTCTTTACAAACATCTACTAACTTTAGCAACTCGATACAAATTTTTTCCCATTTTCGAACAATTGGTCAATTTTTCCAACCATAAAAATTTACAAATTGGTACGTATTTTCAAAACAACACTACAATTAAAATCCATATACTTGTAATTTAAAATATCAATAAAGTTGGTAGCCACTGCAAAGGTGAAAGCACCATTAGCAGTCACCTTGGCTATAGTCTAAACCTGTCCCAGTTGAAGTTGGAACCCCAACTTTCCACTTGTAATATCAAATTATGTAAACTTGCAATAGTTCCTCCCACAATACTCGTAAATGTAAATAATTGCACCATTCCACCTAAATTTTGTTGCAAAATCTTCCTAAATTTCCTAAAAAGGAAACAGACGTGTTAATTGATTATATTTTTTATCCTTATATAAGATTTTGAAATGTTTTCTTCCAAAAAGAAAAAACTTCAAAAAAATATACTCTCAGTCCCCAACGCTGGTGAGTTCTGAATTAGAGAAGATGATCTCATCATCTACAACAAATAAAATTCATCGATTTTGATGCTAAACTTTTTCTTGTATTTGGTTTCCTTTTAAGATTTTGTGTATGATAAAATCTAATGTAATAAAGTTAATTCCAAGTCCCCAGCCATTGGGGCTTGGAACAAGATAATATCTTGAACTGGGCTAATACTATGCCCAACTGGGTATGTGATATATTAAGATAAGAAAGATAACTTTTGTATCTTTTGTTTTGAATGAAAGATTTTATTCTTCCACCCAAGCGTTTACAGGTTGTAGACTTGAAAATCAAGGATGGAAGATGGAAAATGAAGATAGTGCTCTTCAAATGTTTATGTTTTTGAAAATGCATGATGATGAAGATGAAATTTAAACTTCCATTCAAATGAAAGCGGGTGGAGATTGGGGTTTGCCTGCTCGAACAAAATGAGATTAAAAAAAAAAATGGAAAGTAAAGAAGAAGGAAGATGAAGCTAAAACTCCAAATAAAAGAGGGTGGAGATTGAGGTTTGCCCGCTCGAAGAAGATGAGATTAAAAAAGAAAAATGAAAAGTGGGGATGAAGGAAGATTTTCAAAATAGAAGATGAATGTAAAAAAAAAATGAAGTAAAATGAACACGCTCAGATTTATAATTTTTAAAAATACTTTATATAATTAATTATTATTTTTAAAATTGACAACCATTATAATTACTTATTCTAAATAAAGAATTCATGGAAATTACGGTAAAACATCGTTATTTACTAAAAAAAAAAAAACACAAACTTTACTTGTAAAATTTCATTAAAATTACTTATTAAAGTGCTCAACAATCAAAAGTAATTCTAACCATTTCAAGTTAATGTTTTTTTATTACAACATGAACATATTTCTAATCTTTAAACAAACAACAACCATCAGACTTAGTCTAGGCCCCGATGGTATAGATAGACTATATATTCAGAAACGCTCAAATAGCATGAAAAATGGATTCAATGCAGTACAAAGTTATCAAAATAACAAAAAACAATGGATTGAAAGTGTAAACCTCAGTGCAAATTACTGATACCAAAAAAGTGAACTGATTTTCCTAAAGCTCTTGAGATGTTCAATTTCATTTCCAAAAGTAAATACTCTTCCACCACCAAGACAAGAAAGGAGGCAAGAAAGGAGGAAACGCTCAAGCTCAAGCTCATGATCCCAATCAGTATAATATTGACTACTACTTAACCTAATTTCCTCCATGACACAAAACAAGAAAAGGAGCAACAACAGCATACAAAATTTAATTAACTAAGGTCTAGGAAAATATCAAAGAGGAGAAAGGAAATCACTGTGAGACACCAAGCCACTTGGAGAAGTTATCGAACTCGGTGTAATCGCTATCTGAAATCATTGTCTGGTACCATGCTTTGCCTGCTGCCTTTACTGCTGCAGCGTCCTCCTGAAAACAAAATGCCCTCATAGGTCAATAGGGATCGCAATATCACATATCAAACAATAGAAAGAAGGTAACTACCCACGCTACTTAAAGCTATAGTACTAACTTTCCAGTGACACGCCAATATTTCCATGATTACATGGGTTTGACGTCCACGGAAGGTGTGAATCAACATTTCCATAAATTTAGGACCTGGATATCCCCAATATCAACATTTTAATCCTATCTTATTGCAGAAAGTTCAATTTAAAGTAAAAAATGAACCACCTTTTAAAAAATGGTTCCACAATGTCTATGAGAAACAGATGATATGTATCAATTAAAGGAGTGGGGTTTGCTAAGAAAAATCCGAAAAATGGAAACTAAAACCTTGGCAGGATCTATCTCTCTTCTATGACATACTATAGAATCTAACAAACAAAATAATATGGTTCCAAAACAGTTACAAAACGGTGCCACAAATGTAATAATGTATAAGCATCCAAGATTTCAAGCAATCTTAACATCTAACTACATCAGAATATTGAATCGCATTTCAAAACTGGTTTTAGTAACAATTATCATAAACTTCAATGATACTCCTAAAATCTCCTACAAATTGAAACCAACCACATAGTAATAAAAAAGTCAGAATTAACAAAGGCAAATTTGAGAGATACCTTCGGGATAATGCTCCTCTTCTTGTCAAGTTTTTCCTTCTTAGCTTTAACGCGCTGTGCCTCAGCCAATAAAGACATTCTCCTTGCAGTCTTAGCATATGGGTTAAGCTTCAACATAGCGTTAAGGTTCTTGAGGGGGTTCTTCTTCAATGAAGGTCTCTTCACACCCTTCTTGATGGGTTTAACAACGGATTGAACCTCGTCGGAATTGATGATCCTAGCCAAATCAGCATTGACCATTTTCGCCCTTGGAAGAACGTAACCCTTCTTCTTCTCAGAAGACTTCTCAAACGACCCATAAATTGAATCAAGCTTCTCAAAAGCAGTTTTGGTCCAGATAACAAATCTTCCAAGATGACCTCCAGGAGCCAACTTCAAAAGATTCAACCTCTCAACATTCACAATATCGATACCCGGAATGTTACGGAAGGCCTTGACAAGCTTGGCACCTTCAGCACCATAAACAATCAACGGACCCTTTCGTGAAATGTAACGACGGTTCCTCATCTTACCCTTTCCAGTACGAATGGAATGACTGTCCTTCGCTTTCTCAGCATCAGGCAAAGCACCGACCTGCTTCAACACCTTAATCGCAGAAGAGGTCTTCTCGATTCCCTCAGCGGAGTCGCTAATCACAAGCGGCAATTCCGGAACAGACTCGATCCGGTGGCCACGAGCCAAAACCAAAGAAGGAATTGCAGAAGCAGCAATGGCAGAAACAACAGCGTACCTCTTCTGATTCACGTTGATCTTTCGGTGCCATCGGCGCCAGATCTTCGTCGGAGCAAACATACGACCTCCACGACACATGTTTCCGAAAGCTCCTTGACCAGCACGGTGAGTACCGCCACCAGGAACACGAGGGATACGAGAAACAGCTCGTCCAGTACCCCATGACTCGGCGGAAGTTTGATGACCTGCGCGCTTGCTTACGGCATACGGTTGGCGACTGTTCTTCGAAATGTTGGAGTGGACGAAGCTGACGATGTCAGGACGTATAGAAGCTTTCATGACATCAGGAAGTGGCACCGTCGGAGAAGAATCGGTGGCCATGTCGCCTTCGAGAACTTGAACGGCGACCAAAGGGCGAGCGGCAGCGGCGGCGGCGGCCATTTTGGGGCGAGTGAATGTGGAGAAACTAGGGTTTTCACTCTGTAGGAAGGAGAAAGTGATATAAATGATGAATTTATAGATAGGTTTTTAAAATCCAGACTAATGCTTTTGGGCCCGGCCCATAAGAAATGGTCCGAGGGTTAGCCCTGGCCCGATAGTTAGCTGATCCAAGGTAACCATCGGAAGATATGTTATTTGGATCGTTTGATAATTGTATAGGTGTAGCTGTTAACCACTTTTTTTTGTTTCTTTTTCTTTGTTTTTTTAAATTCTATTTCTAATTTTTTTCTCTAATAAAAAAAAATTGTATTTTCATTTTCACTTTTCCAAAAAAAATTCTTATTTTTAAAATAATGAATTACTTATCAAACGCACACTTTTAAAAAACTAAAAATGAAAAACCAAAAATAGAAAATAAATAAGTTGCCAAATGGGGCTCTTTGTTTTTTTTTTTTTTTGTTATCTTAAATTAAGACTATAGATGCTGCCTTCTTCTATAAACTTTTATGTTTTGTTGTTCATTCTCTATCACGTTTTTAAAAAATCAGGGCAGATTTTTGTAAATTATAAGAAATAGATTTTATTTTATAATCATTTGGTTTTTTGTTAGCTTTTGAAATTATAAGAAATAGACCTAAATTTATTGCATTGTCACATACTTTTTAAGCAATCCAAATCAAAATTTGAAGGAATAAATTAGTTTTAAAAAACTTGTCTTTACTTTTAAAATTGGACTAAAAAGTTCATTGTAAAGAATTGAAACACAATAATCTTAATTTTTAAACCAAATAGTTACTTAACAAAGTGATTTCAAAAACATACTTTTGTTTTTAGTATTAATCGAAAAAAATCGAGTGTTTATTCAAGATACAAACAAATCAAAATAAGAAAAAGGAAGAAAAAACGGGTATATATTAAAAAAATAGAAATAAAAAAGCAAATAATTGTAAAACAAGATATGGTAATTAGTTTTTACGAATTAGTCTCAAATTTGGATAGATAAATATCATGATTAAGAAATTGTTACAAAACTAACACAATTAAAGATACATCATCAAAGATAAGCTAATTATTATTTTTTATTTTTAATTCACAATATTGTTTTGAGTACGAAAATTACAAGGACATGTATCAAATTTTTGATAAAAAAAAAGATAGATCATATCAATTACCGTTAAATTAAAATCATTCTAAATTTAATCAAAGCATGACGTATGCTGCATCACTTACACTCCATAAACGTTTTGAAAAACTGTTACTTTGTATTAAAAGACTTTTTGGCTTCATGTCGTATTACTCTCAGGCGAAATAATTCATGTAAACCAAAACTATAGCCTTCTAACGAAGTCACCCTTCTCCTAATTTTGTGCTAACCATCTTATTAACAACATATATACTAAAATGTCTATATGATTTCACAGTAGTTAGGTCAATTTAATTGGTTTTCATACGAGCTCTCATTCATCCGAACCACTTTTGATCCTACAATATTTGAATTTTTTTTAGAACAGCAAAGGGATAACAAAATAATTTACGAAACGAACAAAAAATTAAGCATGGCATAATCTGTTCAAGGAGGAAGATCTTCTAGGCAAATCACTCGAAAGAAGAAAAAAGAATCTTCAAGTGTATAATCACCTACTCCTTCGAATACGAATACACCTCCATAAAGTTCAGCTTTGGCAATGTTGTTGATCAATTCCATAGTCCAACCCCTCTAAATAGTCCTACTTTTCCTCTAGATCAATGACAGGTTTAGAGATTTCCTACTTTTAATATCTATTTCAAAAATCGACAATTTTGTATCTAATTTAAATATATAAAAGTGGGAGCAAATCTATGAACATAAAGAGATGTAAATGTCTACATGACCCAAATAAACAATCGACTCTCTTGAGGCTTTTTAAACACATTGAAAATTGAGCCAAAAGTATTTGAACTGAAGAACTAAATTGATAAAAGAGATTCTAACTATATTTCTTCTTGTTGGTGATATATAATTAAATTTGTCTTCAACCACTAGCTTAAGCTTTTGGATGAATTTGTGCTTTAATATGGTATCAGAGCAGGTGGTCTAGGGAGGTCATGTGTTCAGCCTCTGCATTGTTGTTTTCCTCCCCAATTAAAATCAATTTCCACTTATTGGGTTTTTCAAATATTTCAAGCCCACAAGTGTTAGTGATAATGATCTATCTCAAACTCTATTTTGGTCTAATGTATCTCATAAAGTAATGAAAACAAGAACATAATCAAAGAAAGTTAGTTGTTAAAAGGGAAGAAAGACTACCTAGAAACACGTTTCTTTTATATGTACTAATCCATTTCATTCTTTCTTGAAGAAAAAAAACCACTTACAAAGGAGGTGACGAACTTAAATAACAACAGCAATTTACACTCACTTTGAACGATACAAGCAGGAGAAGATCGCCTATCTGACCAATGCCACTCTGAGATCGAGCCACATTTTGGTTCGACAGCCCGATTAAGCACCCTCGCAAACAGTTAACATGGCTGTATTTTTATTAGTAAATGACAAAATTCATCAAACAGATCTTACAAAAATATACATTTTGGTTATAGGCCAAACCCGTGAGATATGAGCCTTGGTAAGGTGCCAAAGAGGAGGATCCAAAGAGCCTCAAAAGAATCAGTGGAGACCAATTTTAGATACAATCTTCTCTAACAGCCTTGGCTGGCAGCTGGCGTTAATCCGGCGTTCCAATGCTCTGACTTTGACAAGTAATAGTCAGAGTAGATAAGACGAGCTAATTTTAGGCAGTAAGTAATTCAACAGGATATATCATCAGCATGCTTCTTTGTAGGCATTCCTGCAGTGACTGCTACTGTTTTTGTATTGACATCATAGGTTGACAACACAGTTCTCTGAAACAAATCAGTTAAGACGACATAGAAACCGTTTAGAACGTTTTCAAATGCTTAACCATGCGAGGGAGAACAAGATACTATTCAATTCCAAAACTGAGTATCAACCAGAGCCTTCAGAATGCTTTCCTTCAATGTGGGAATTACAGAAAGTCAGTTTCTTAGAAATGTCTTTTCCATTAAATATATTACGCACAAGAACTTGTGCACATTCCAAGAAAGGCACAATAATGTTTATTAATTATTACTCTAGAGTAGCTAATAAAAAGCATATGAAATTTTCTATATAAGACTTTGGTAAATACCCTCAAGAAAATAGATTTTGTTTGATCCCTATGTTAACTAGCAGCAGTTGGCACTCTAGTTACACAATCCACTTTATCAATAAAATGGAAATTTATAATTGATTTTCAAGTCATAGAGGTTCACCCTACAATAACAACATCCATGAGACGTCGGGCGCAAGAAATAAGTATGGCAGCTGAGACTGAAAAGTACATGGTAGAAACAGAAAAATGCAGAAATATATGTACTTGGAGAGGAGTAAGTCTGACTTACGAGTGGTTCAAAGTCAGGACTGGTCAAGTTAAAACTGAGGTTTCTCATCAACAACAAAACCTGCAAGGCACCATTCGTAGTTATGAGTAAATGCTTGCGGTTATTTCCATCAGGGTGTCTAGGATGCATTAGTCTGGAGTCTTGGTGCATGTTTGAGAGTGATTTAAGTGTTTAATTCACTTTTTTCATGTCTTTAATCACTCAAAATTAATTTAATATTTAATTTTACACTTTTACACGTAATTTTATACCATCAAGATTGATTTTGAATGATTAAAAGTATGTTTAAAAATGGTTTTACATTTTAAAATCACTCCCAAATATGCACTAGTGACCAACACGGTTACTAAGAAAGCAATCAATATAAGCAAGCAGAATATGATTCATAATTGTGCACAAGAGTCCAGCCCAGCCAATTATTAATATACAATTACAGTCACTACTACAAGTCAAAGGTACAATCACAGATTCTCAAACTCACTGTTTCGAAGTTGATAGGATCCATCTCCTTGAGTTTATTCACATGTTCTTTACTGTCTGGTTCAAAAATACTACCAATGAAACCATAAACTTCAGCAAAGTCTGGTAGACCTGCAGGATAACCAATAAATAAAAATGTCAGATGACCATTTCACTTCCAAACACCCAACCTGAACGCCTGGTTTTTTACTGACTTGACTCTATGTTACATTCTTTTATATTTAATAATCTCTTTTAAATTATAATTTATTCTGAGTTGAAAAGGGAGTTCAATTATGTGACAACATACTTGAAATTTTGCTGTTAATTGTTATAATTTAATATTATGAATCTATAAATAGATTTTCTCACTCTCAAAACACACCAACAAATACTGGAAAACATCTCTCTTATTTTCTCACACGAGTTCTTTTAAGAGCATTTAACCAAAAGAAGGGTGTTCTAAGTTGTGTAACTTTGAGCTCAACCTTTTAATGCATAGTTCTTTAAGCTACACGACATTTCAATTGGGTTGTTGAACAAAAAAGAGAATATATGTAGCATTGATGGTTGGATATATAAGGAGAGACAATACATGTCGCTGAGAGGGCTTGAATATACTTAAAAGAGCGAGATATCAGCACCTTGACCTAACTGTTCACGTATTTGTTTCTCAATATTTGCACCATTTTTCTTTATATTTGTAACTCCCCCTCCCTAAATTATAACTTATAACCAATCTAGATTGTTACCGTGAAGCATGGGAGCTTGTTTCCCCTGCTTTCCCATATCAGGGCTTCCAATACCATTGAGGCTGCTACTACTGATCATTGGTGTCCCTTCTGATGCAATATCATCTGAATTGTAACACCATGTGATGAAGTAAGGGCTTAAGAGTCCAATATACAGTGCCAACAAATTTTACGGTTGAGGACATTTAAAATACGTACTTTCAGATCTGTGAAGATTTGTAAATTCGTCTTGTGGTTGCATGATTTTGCTCAAAGAAGGGTTAATCATTATCGATGCGTCGTCCCAAGGAGAATATCCAGGTGCTAGGGTATTAACTGAAGAAGGATAACCCATTGATGCTTGCAACGGTAACAAAACTGTTCAATACGAGTTATTGATTAAGACTCTTAATTTAAGAGCTTGGAAGTATTATGAAATAGATTTCCGTACCATTTTTTGATGCCTTTTGTGGATAAGGATGTGAAGCCTTGCGTTTGGGGCGAGGTGGAGGTACATGTGCTATAGTTCCATTTTTTTGGACTTTCAAAAAGTACTTTTGGGCGTGACTCCTAATCTGCAGCATCGACTGTAGAGTAAAGAACATGTTGTGGGAAGAAATCAAAGAGCAAAAGCTCCAACAAACAAACCGACCGTCTTTCACCTGAATAACTGTCTTTGAACCTACAAAATCTTCAATTTTCTTCCAGTCACGATCAAACCTGAAAATTTGACATACGTCTAAATTTGCAGAAATCGTAAATTTCCCCTCCAATTTTCTTAAGTTACTAAACTAGTGAACTTTTACACATCAACCTCGTAAAATTGACTCTCACACTTCAATTATAGGATAGAAAAACCACAACTACAGAGCTTTCAACACTATGATATCACGTCCATGAATTTCTAACCTACACAAAACACCGTTTACAGATCAATATCACAACTCCAATATTATGATACGAAGAGCTCCAAATGATACAAAATTAAACGACGTGGAATGACGAAGACCGGGAAACCAGAACTTCAACCATCACAGTTAAGATAACTCAAAGTTTAAATCCTCGAACCACACAGCCTCAACACCAGAGCCAGAAAAAGAAACAAAAACACGAAAACTACAATCCATAGGGAAGATGAAACTTCCTCCGGACGTTATAAAGCAATTCAGATTACAAAAACCAATAAATCGGACTTGGACGTTGGTTTCGGAAGGTAGAGTCAGACAACAAAATCAGTAACGAAATTTCTTAGAAAATTGCAAGTAAGAAACGTTATAAACTCACAGCTGAAGAGCTTCGAGGAATTTATCGTGTTCTTCTTCAGTCCAGCTCTCTCTGGACTTAGTAATGGTGTAGGGCTTGCGAACCTTCTTACCGGAGGAATCAGCAGCAGTGGAGGACGTCATGGAAGGATTTGGATTCGAAGCGTTGGAGTTCATGAGGTTAATCAGAGCATGATAAGGCTGAATCGGAGTAGAGACGGAGGAAGGTAGCAATGGCGGGCAAGGTGTGAAATGAGAACTTGTGGAGCGAAATTTGACGCCTTTCGTTTGGTTGGCCACTAGGGAGCGTTGGATTCAAACGATTTAATCGCCTGCCGTACATTCCCTTCCTCGTCGTAGACTCCATTTTAAATCTGATTTTTTTTTCATTTTATAATTCCTCAGTTTAGTTGTCCCAATTTATTTAATAAAATATTTTGGATTATGGATTGAAATTTTGATTTCTATTATTATTTGATTGCTTTCAATACTATTTTAGCCCTAAACTAAGCTTTTTAATCTTTTATTTTTTACTTTCTAATAAGGCTATGTAAACTTTGAACGAAGATTCGAACACATAACTTCATATAAGATATATATGTCACTTAAGTTTTAAGATTGGCTTTATTTTTAAAGATTGACTACTTTTATTTCTTTAAAAACAAATGAACAAAAATTATCACTTTTTAAAAGCACGTGGATCAAGTAAATAAATCAAAATGAACATTTGAAAATATAGATATGAAAATAAATAAAACAAAAAATTATAAGAATCAAAGTAGTATTTTAAATTATTTTATTTTACTAGTTACAAAACACGTGCAATACATATGAAATGTTGTAGTTATATATATATTTTTAAGTACTTCAATCATTTATATTCTAATGTTATTATATGTTTACGGTGAAGTTACATATAAAGATTCATTGTTTCATCGTAGAAATTATTACTTTCGTTCAATTTTTTTTTCTTTATAAACTTTGGATCTTGTGAAATTATCTTTTTAAGCCGATAAATGCCCGTTTTTATTTTATTTTTACCAGTATATCTAGCTCACATATACATTGAAAATCAACGCACCCTACTAATTTAATGTTGTGTCCTTCACCATGATCAAGTGAATCCAAAATAATACGTTCTATTCTATCCCTTAACATCAATTGCACTCGAAATGTCATAATGGACATCTACACTCAAAAACTACTCAAAGAACAACAATTGAATTCATACAAAATGTAAGGATAAAAGGAACATGTAAAGATTATTCCTACACAACCCATTTTAAAATGACAGAGACATACATTATAACCAGTAGTATAATATTTATGGTTGATTATTTAACCTATTGAAAAACAATACACATCAACTAGAACAACAATTGGAGTAGACTTCAATAATCTTTTTTGCAAGTTTGTATGGTACATTTGACATTAAAGGACCAACATTAAGTCCTTTGACATTTTTATTTCCCACTTGATAGATCTTTAATAATTTGATTTTTTTACTGAAATATGTGGAGATGAAAAATCACATTTATAACATCAATGTCAATAGTACACTTATTATTTAGTAGTTCGAGTTATTTTGTATTTTGTGTAATTTAAAAATTTATTAAAGTTATTACATCTATAAAACCAAACACAATCATACACAAATATGCCGGATAATGTATAAATTCACTAATTCAATACATATAAAATATATATTAACGAGCAAATAACACATTCAAACATAATCTTAACCTATCATTGAACACAACAAGAAAATCAACTTACAAAAAGAAAACAAAATTGAAAATATGGGTATATATCAAATTCAATAACAAAGTCAAGGGATGAACTATAAATTTAATAATCAATAGATACGATGTAATAGAAAAAAAAATCTAAATACAACTCTCTACGATTTTAATTGGTACGTGCAATAATAAAGCTTGTTATTAATATATTTTGTTATATTTAATTATTATTAATAGCTTTGTTTATCTCAAATCTCCCATGATTCAACAATTAAAAGGAAAAAAAACCAACTATTAAGTGTATATTTCATTTATTACACCCAAACACAAATAATTAAATGTGTCAATAATCAAATAGAGATTAGTTATAACAACGGCCAAGATTGATGTACTGACCAACTTGTTTTTTCGTGGTGCACATTTGATTTTGGGGGTGGGTAGGCCCAACGGCCAACTTTTCTTTTTCGCACGCCCTGCATTGGGAGACACGTGGCAAAATAACTCCCACATGTGAATAATTTTGTATTTTGTATTTTTTTTCTTTCTTTTCTCTTGAAACAACTATTTTACGTGCGAGACGCGACATTGGTGGTCTGGGCAGCAGCGGATGGCTAACGTACAATGATCAAAACGAACGAAAACGTGAGAGTGAAACGCAAGTGGCTCGTGTTTTTGCCAAACAGGGCAATGGAGGTAGGGTCACAATTGTCTTATTTCTTTGTTTATTTTATTTTCAAGATGTTCTCTTAATTTTCGGTCGATTGATTTATTTTTTCTTCTCTTCAATTAGTTTAGTCAATTTTAAAAAATGTATCCTGTATTTACTATTAGTTGTAATTATAAATGTGACTAAATCCCACATTGGTTAGATAAGATGATGATCGTTGATAAAACAAGGATAACTATCTCAATTGGTGTGAGACGCTTTGAGTGAAACAAAAAACTAAAACTAAGGGTGTATACTCGTAATGGAGAATATTATATTATTATCGTAATAACCAACTCGACTCTGTTTGTCGAGTTCATCAACTGTAGAAAAAATATCTTCTTTTTTTTTTTTTTGCGATTATGCTAGTTTGGATCATTTTGTGTATACTTGATATATGACATATTGTACATTTTGTAAATATCGTATATGAGACACTAAATCGAACATTTGATATTTTAATCCACGGATGCAAGTGTCTTACTTAACTAAATTATGTTTAGATTGTTATTTCATCGAATGTATCGTTCAACTTTAAATAGCATTTGAATTTGTAATTTTGGAACCAGTGGACCCATGCTATATTCAATGTTTTTTTTTTTCTTCACGATCATTCACCGATGCAAAATAAATGATATTATGTTTTGACCTTTTGATTTTATATTTAGTACTATTTGTTTAACAAATATTAAAATATAATAAAAGTAAACACAAAATTAAAAGTAAAGAGCATATGATTTTTTAATTTAAGTGAATTATTGAATACCACAGTTTCAAATAACCATCCATATAAAAAGGATGCATCACAAAATAATCAAAGTCAAAATATTAATAGATACGATGTAATGAAAAAATCTAAATACAACTCTAGAAGTTTCTAAGTGATATGTGCAAAGTTTGTTTTTAATATATTTTGCTATATTTAATTGTTCTAAGTTTTATTAGATGTTAATGGCTCTGTTTACCTCATATCTTCGATAGGAAAAAATTAAACTATTACACGTGTATTCCAGTTATTACACACAAATAATTAAATGTGTCAATAATCAATTATTGTGTGCACTGTGCCTACGTTTGTTTCAACTTAAGAAAATTACAACTCCATCAATACATTAAAACAAATGTTCCGACAATATATATTCAACAAATATTTCATTATGTCTCTATTTTTTTTTTCTCCCCAATATATTAAAAAACAAAGCAAGAATGTTTACATTATTTTTAATTTTACTAAAATATTAATTTTCTTGTCAAGACCATCTATGGGTCCTACGAAGGTCATTCACGAGCACTTGAAGCTTTCTCATGAGTCCTCGAAGCACCATCACTAAATTCTCTCGGGAGTCCTATAACTATGTTCAACCTCCTCATAGGATCTATATGCTACTTTTCTTTTACTTCTTTGTATTGGTTTTTTGAGCTATCTTTAGTATTCCTAAGGAGTTTTTTAAGTTGTCGTTTTTGGACCATGTGAGCTATCTTTAGGTTTACTCATGAGTCCTTTAAGCTATCTCTAAATTTCTGATGAGTCTTCCCAACTCACTGTCCTTTACATGTTTTTTTAAGCTACCACTAGGATCTCACCTGTGTCGTTTGAGTAGCTTTTCTACGCTTTTCCATGGGTTTCTAATGGTCACTCAAATTGATCTCCCGAAGATAAAAGTGGTTGTTGGTCGGATGCATGTTCCATTGGCTTTGGTCTATCATCTCGAACCTTTATCTTATTGATTCACAAATTTATTGTCTATGTAGTTTTTCAATCACAACTCATCTCAATAAATCTACCTATGACAGTAGTATACATTTTTATATACGATAAAGACAGTCGTAGTAAATAAACGTGTGTTTTTCTAATTTCATTATTTTAATTATTCTCCTAACTTCTTTCCTGCTTTGACTGCTTGTATATATTTTTCAGGGATGGCTATATAATTTACATTGTATGATGTTAGAGAAATGTTAGTTTTAACAAAAAGGTAAATACATGAAACCATACATGAATCAGAGTTTCATTTTTCATTTAACAGTGCAATTATACATTTTAAGAATGCAAAATTAAATTTTAGACATACTATTAATTAGTGAATTCACTGTTCCGTTTACGTAATAAAAATTAATTTTAAAGACATTTTGTAATAATCATAATATAGTAATATATATATAAACAAGACACAACTAGAATACAGAAACATAATAAATTATGAAAATGATTTTTCATAACGTTGATGCTAATGTAATAGACAATTTGACAAGTAGGATGTGACATTGATCACTACACATAGAAGAAGAAAGTGATCTTATTTAAACATTAAGTATCTACAAAAGTAAGATACATGTGACGTGGACATCCACACTATTATATTACTTATTTATAATATATATAACAAAAATTATAAAAACAGATCTCTTCCTTAGAAATTCTATAATTTGCCTTGATTAAGAAAATAAATGGAAGTTTTTTAAATGAGTAAAGAAAATAAAATTTGTTTTATATCTCACCGTTGAAAAAAAAATAGAGAAGCTGGACGAGGAAAGGGGGAGGGGACAGAGGTAGCCGATGTTTTGGCGATGTTGGGGGTTTAGGTGGCCTAATAAATCGGGAATCGGGGCACCAAGTGGGGCCCTCACAGATTTGGGATAGCAACTAGCGACTCATTCTGAACCACGAGTCCCCGATCACTCCACCTCCTCGTCTCTGTCCTTCTCCTTCTCGTACTTCTGTCGTTATGGGAAAACAGAAATTCTAATCTTATTTTAACTTAAACTGTTTTCTTTTAATTTTTTTTTTCCTTTTATTTGAAATTTGCAATTTTTTTTTTTTTTTACATTTTTGTTTCTAAATTTTTTATAATGTTTACTTTCATATTTTAATGGTCTAATTACAGATATTTTTAAAGAATTCAATTTTTAAATTAATTTTAGTAGACATAAGAAGTTATTGATAACCGATCAATGAATTAAGTAATATATATTGACAATAATAACTAGAGACGAGTACCAAGTACCAAAATGTAAGTTTTGAAACTTATAAATCAAGTGAAAAATAAAACTAAGAGCTTCGAGGTAAAATTATGACAATCTGAAACTTATGAACTGAATGAAAAAAACTGCTAACATTTTTCTTCGTCTGATGTCTTAAATCGTATGTGACAAAGGCTTGTGTAGTAGACAAAGTTCATACTTGTACTTAATAAATGTTGATTTTAAAAAATAATTTAAAATATTGAAGATTTACTAAACACAACATTTGTAATACGTGCATATCATCAATTTTGAATTTCACTAATCTATAACGTGGAAAGTACTAAATGTGAGACATTTATTAATTAGTTTCGAGTTGTTCATATAATTTTTTCATTTAATAATAACTATGTTTAAATTCATTCGATCTAACTCGAATTTTTAATTAGTGCACCAGTATGTCGTATCAAATAAAGTTAACAATCATTTTTGTTGGTTACCAATACAAATGTGATTCGATGAAAATAATTGACTAAACATTCACATCTACACAAATAACCTTTGTTGTGCTAAAAATAAAACCAACAATTTAACTATAGTGAATTGAACTAAAGTAATTGTTTAATCATGATTTTGCATAATACATTTTTGTCTGTAAGTTGTAAGCAGTTGTTTTGTAGTGCATTAATGAGAGAGATGAAATGTTGACTTTTTAGATAATAAAACTATATCAATTATTAATGAGCTAAATTCACTTTAACAATAATAATTTACATTAGGTTTAAAAATTTTGAAATGTTACATTTTACTAATGAGTTTGGAGAATAGTTTTCAATTTCTCATTCAAACAACAAGCCTTTTAACATCACGTTTTTCACTGAATTTTGAGTTCAACTTCAACATTGTTTCTAAATTCCATTATTTTATACTTTTGTCAATCATATTGATTTTTCGCTAGTTGATGTTTTTTAGTCATTTAATTTAAAATAATTATGGTATTGGTGCTTTTAATTAATATTTTTCTTTAAAATTAATTAATGTTAGAAAAATTGTTTTAAATAACAAAATTGTAGAAAACAGTTATAAAGAGATAAATCACATAAACCCATATAATCATCTAGTCATCATTAAAGTGAATATTGTTTATTGTATTTATGGTGGGTTTTTTTTATGAATAAGAAGTAAAATATTAATATTTTTGTAAATAAATGGGACGAGATTTCTTTCTTCTTTTTAAATGGATTGAAGAAAAATCACATAAATAACTAAACACTTGCAATAATGAAATCTAAGAAGTAAGAGGAAAATATAAAATAATTTCCTATTTTATATAATGACAAGCAAAAGGTTTCTTTTGTGTTAGAAAGTTTTTTAGAAAGAGGGAGCAAAAAACGAACAAGGATGGATTTACACGCTGGACACTATGGTGACCACGAGATCCAACGGCTGAGATTGATGTACTTACCAACTTGTTTTTTCGTGGTGCACATTTGATTTTGGGGGTGGATGGGCCCAACGACCAACTTTTCTTTTTCACACCCCCCTGCATTGGGAGACACGTGGCAAAATAACCCCCACATGTGAATAATTTTGTATTTTGTTTTGTATATTTTTTTTCCTCTCTTGAAACGACAACGTACGTGCGGGACGCGGCACCGGTGATTGGCAGCAGCGGATGGCTAACATACAATGGTCAAAGCGAACGGAGACGTGAGAGTGAAGCACGAGTGGCTCGTGTTTTGCCAAACAAGGCAATGGGGTAGGGTCACAATTGTCTTATTCCTTTGTTTTTCTTCTTTTTAAATAAAATGTTTCCTTAGTTTTTTGTTGATTTATTTATATACTTTTCCTTAAATTATAAATATAGCCGATTAAAAAAAAAAGTGTCTTGTATTTACTATTAATTGTATTTATAAGTTTATCTTACAAATGTGACTAAGGCTCAAAATGGTTAAGAAAGATGATGATCATGGGTAAATTGAAAATAATGACGGGTGAAACAAAAAACAAAGTCTAAGGGTATATGCTCAAAATGGATTATATTGTGTTAGTATTGAAATCACCAATCTGACTCTATGTTTATCAGTTCATCAACTATAGAAAAAAAATATATAATTTTGTTTTTCCACCGTTATGCTTATTTGGATCATTCCGTGTTTACCTGATATGTGACGTATTCAGCATTTTGTAAATATCACATGTATATTAGACACGAACCTTTAATCTTCTAATCGGATGCACGTATCATACCCAATTAAATAATGCTCGGGTTGTTGACAAACTTATAATCTAAATATTTAATGGAATATATCATTCAATTTTAAAGAGTGTCTAAATTTGTAATTTTGTAACTAATGGATCTATGTCATATTCAACTTTTTTTTTCAAGATCTCTCACCTGTTAGATACAAAACAAAACGTAATATTATATTTTGAACTTTCAACTTTATATCTAATACTAGTTTTTTTTTTTTTTTTTATAGAAAAACAACATTAAAATATAATAGAAGTAAACACAAATTTGAAAGTAAAGAACATATAATCTTTAAATTCAAGTTAATCATTAAATATCACGTTAAAGTTCATTGACTTGTTATGTACTCATTTAGTTTAAATTTAAATATTACTTCGATCCTTATACTTTTAACTTCAGTCCTATTTTAGATCTTGTACGGTTAATTTTAATTCATTTTAATTTTTGAAAAAATATTATGTTAAGTCTTGACGAGACTACACTCACAAACATCATCGATCAATTCACCCATGAGTTGATTAGGTGTAGCTTCAAAATTTCAAAATTTTAACTTTGGATGTCAAAGCAATCCATACGGATACATCACTGAAACTTTAGGACAAATAAATCCACCTTCATTCTCAAACTTCTAATATAACTTATCTTTGGTACACAGCCAGTTTATAACTATCTGGGCCAGAAACTAAAGATGCTGACGGCTCGGTCCAATTCACGACGACGCTAGAGAAAAGCCCAAATTAGTCGACGTGGGATATAACGGGCCCACAAAAGACGATGATTCGGATGACGTGGCAAATTTTGAGGCCTGTAAAGTTCGTCAGATACGAATATCTGAAGGAATGAACTGAGGGGTGGCCAGTGAAGTGAATCAGTGGATGCAGACCAGGGAACGAATTCTTGGTTTCAATCTGGAATTGGGATCTTTGCCGCGATGCTAGTCGGAACCATAATCGCACCTCGTAGCTTTTTCTCAAGAAATAAACAGAAAGCACCTTCGTCCTTATCGTCATCGTCTTCTTCTTCGCTGGTGATTCCTTTGTGTTCGGGGAGAAGGCCTAAAGATCCTCGAAAAGATGACGATAATGACGATCAGACACGTATGGCATCGGTATCCTTTTCTCTCTTTTGCAGATTTTAAGTTCTGCTTCGTTGATGACCTCTCTAGCTTCTTTGGATTTTAGTTTGAGCTGTGAGGGAGAGAGGCAAGAATCAAATGGTACTTTGTTCTAAGTAATTACTCAAAATGGCTTAGAGGCTCAAAGTAGATTAGTATTGAAAAATGTTTTTCGTTCTTTTCCCGCCATTTTGAGTCTGATCGGATGTATTTAGAACGGAGTTACATTTTGGTGCTGAGATCTAGATTTCTGTATTGTCTAAAATTAGGTTTAGGACTTCATTTCATCTGTTTTTAAGTACTAGTTTGTTGCCGATGAAGGTCTTTAACTTATCTCTTGTCCACAAAAGGATAAATGCGTCCAAATTACAGGGAAAACTCATTTGGCTTATAAAAACTGAAGAACATTTTTCTTCTTAATGTCTTGACTACGGGGATCGAAAAATGAATAGGTTTCCATCTCTGGAACGAAGAAAAATATGATAATGCTTTTGATCAAATTGCTTTTCATTGGGTTAAATATGCTTTAGCTTGATAATGCTCTTGATCGCACAGATAAAGGCATGTTGCTTTCAATTTGCCTGCTCTAACTTTAGAGAAGCTGCTGATTCTTCTTAATATAACTTAGCACGATGCAGAACAGCATTTCTTCTGTCCCCTTCGTTTTGGACACTTGCTTACTCAATGATTATGGAGGCATTTGCGGCACTGAGTTGATTAATATAGTTAAGGAGGCTTGTGGGTTATAATAACGTGTGTTTGAGGTGCAAACTATTTAGTATGAGTTGTAATAGTCCGCTAGGAAATAGTAAATAGAGTAACAAGGAGAGATTTCAAATGGTATTTTTATAGTTAATTGTGAGTTATAATAGTTGAAAACACAAACTATTATAATTGGAGGTTCAAGCACTGATTGAGCCTATAATAGTCTGCTCTGTCCAATTGAAGTCGGGGCGCAAGCGACCCCTAAGAGTTACATGTCCCAGTCCTAGCATCTCAAGCAAGATCTATTGGTTCCTAAAGAAAGATAAAATCAGGTATTATTTTTAGTATGACCAGCTCGGTTTTGAAGCACTAGATTCTCAAGAGAGTCTAGGATTCATCTACCAATTGTTAGTCTGTTAGCTATTTACCTAAGTGGGTAACTTGTTATTTATAGTAGTGTGTAGTCATATGTCCTAATTGGAGTTTTAACTCCTGAAATATAATAAGAATACTTTCCCCTTAGTGTTGGTTAGTAGTGCAGATAAAATCCCTTGTTGATGTTGGCTAGAAAAAAAAAAAAGAAATTGATGGAAAAAGTGTGAGTTCCATTGTTTAAAGTGGACAACATTATACCACTGTGAATATATGTAGAGGTTCGGTTGCCCTTAGTGTAAGTTGGTTTATACCTAGTTTGTAACATTGAGTCCTTTTCTTTTAAAAAAAATTGTAAAAAAGTTTTTGGCTTCTTTGTTCTCTCTAAGTTTTCAAGAGAGCATGGATTTTAAATTATGTTAAGTTATCAACTTAGAAAATTGAATTCAAGACTTGAAGGGTATGTTTGAACATCACAAGCGCTTGGATTAGGACACCAATGAGAGTAACTCAAGTGCTTCTATTTTGTAAGCTGATTACTTGAAAATTTTCAGTATCAAATGATGTAGGATCAGGTTTATATTTAGCATTTAGGCTAACAGTTATTGTTTGAATTACCAATGATGTGAATCAGGTGATAAGCTCTCAACAGACTGGGACAAGGCATGGTCCAAGTTCAAAAAGCGAGGAAAAAAGACGATGTTCTCTGATTTCTCTCCCAACAAATATGTAAGCTGGAATCCGCGAAGGTCAGAATATCCATTGTCTGAAGAAGTAGATCCCATAAAAAGATCAGAGAGATCAAACCTGATGCTGTGGACTAGTCCAAGATTTACTCTAGCAGGTGCAATTGTAATTATCACATTCTTGTTGGTCTACACCATTCTTGCACCAATTAATAAGTGATTTTTGTTGCTGTGTTGAACTTTCTTCTTATATTCTTCTTCTTCTTCTTCAAATGATGTTAATGATTGTAGAAAGGTCTGTAAATTTGTATGGAAATTCAATGGAATCTGTGCTTTCTGTTTTGCTTGCTTTCTATGGGAAGATGCCTTTCCTTGCACTAGCCAATGCATGTTATGATTTGCTTTCTAGTCTTCATAATTTAAAACTTATAACAATTAAATCCTTCTTGTGAAACATTCTATCAAATATGAGTGCCAGTTTTTATTTTCATTCAAGTCTAGAGATGAAGAGTTTTCTTTTTAAAATTTAAATTATAAATTATATAATATTCCTGAATTCAAGTTTGTTACTTAAAAAATAGCTTCAAGTTTATTCTATTTTTTTAATTAACTTTAAAAGGTTAATTTTAGTCTCTAAAATTTGCTTTTGTTTGATTTTAAATTTTTAAAAGGTTTATTTTTAGTTTTAAAATATATTCTTTAAAATTTAAAACCAGTTAATTTGGTCCTCATCTGTAATTTAATTATAATACATCAACACATAATTTCAAGTATGTATACCAGAACATTAAAAAAAGTGGATTTTCTTATGTAAGTAATGACTAAAATTATCATTTTGTAAGATTAAAACACACATTAAGTTTAAGTATATATAAAATATATATATAGATATATATATGGTTAAATTTAGAGAACGGAACAAAACATACTTTTAATTAAGGATTTTCAAGAATAAAAATAAAAATAAACTATTTACACCGCAAATTTTTTTTTCAAATGTTAAAATTTTTCATTCAATAATATTTAAATTCAGTCATTTACTTCATAAATATTTGATAATCAACTGGCCATAAAATCTAATTTTTCGAAACATATTCAAATAATGTATTTTTTTTTAATGAAAATTATAATAATTCAAATTTAACTAATTTCAATAAAAATTACTAATTTTAACGAGAATTAAATAAAAGTGATTGAATTTAAAATGGATTGAAAACCCCATTATAGTAAACTGAACTTAAACAAAGAAGACCAAAATAAAATCTTTCAAAAGAAAAAAAAAAAAAAACAGAAAAAACCAGAGGTAGAATTAAAGATGTGAAAGTATAAAAAGTAAATTTGAAGCAATTCAAAAGTGGAAAGAAAATTTCAAAATGAGATTTAACCCAATTTAACCACAACTTTATTACTGAAAAGTACTTTTCTCCCATCTGGGTATTATTGAAATAAATAATGTGCAGATTCTTACACAAAGCCATGCTGTAAACCTGGAAGCTCCACTTAACTAAAAATTTCATCATTCATTCTTCAGACTCCCTTTCCCTTCCGCTACAGCACGTGTATCTCCCAATTCAACTACCATTCTTTTCTGTAGAATTTCAGTTGGCGGGATTGGCGAGACGCTTCTCTTCATCTTCGTCCCCACCTCCAACTAACTAAAATCCCCCCAATAGTCTCCCATACCTTCAATCTCTTCTTCTCTAACGGTGAAAATGGCCACCACCCTTCTGTCCTTCACTCGTCTCGGTTTTCTGTTCTTTGTCTTTTTGATCTTCGCTTACACTTGAGTGATCCTTGGAGCAAATGGGGTTTCTTCTCATGTTCTGTTTTTGATTCATCTCTTGGTGAAAACCTAGTTTGAAATAATCCCATTGGAAGTGAAGAATCGAGAATCCATGGATGGGATTGAAGCAATTTGGTTTGTCTGTCCCCTGTTTTTCTCCTTTCTGAAGTTTGAATGTTTTGATTGTTTTAATTGGTTGGAGTTGGAGTTTTAGATTTTGATGACTTCATTTTGAAGTGGGGTTTGATGCATTTCTTTTAGTATGATTATATAGGTTTATGTTTTGGGTGTCTGAATTTTTCTGTTGTTTTAATGTTTATTGATTGTGTATTTCAGATAACGTGATTCATTATAGCGTTTAAGGGACAGCTGTTACTGTGATCTTCATCATACTGATATATTTGGCAAATTGTTTCAAGTATTGAGATATCCTTTGTTGGGAGCTTTTTGAACTATTCTTTCAGGCCAGGAAGCTTTCAGCAAGTGTTTATTATTTGACTGGTGGGCTGTGATCTTCATCAATGAAAAGAATCCAATCTGAAGCAATTATCAAACTCTCTGCATTACTTTTAGTTGGATGAAGATGATAAGCATCATAAGCTTACTTGATTGAAATCGATTAGCTGCTTTATGAATCATTTTGCATTACAAGCAACATGTTTGCTAGGGGTGTCACACTAAGCCTACATTGGGTAGAGGTGGAAAATTTGAAGTTATGAGACTATTTGGATATTAATTAATAATAAATGTATATGGACTTAGACTAGAAATGATCAACATCATAATGTGGATTGTCCTATTGGTGTTTGTGCTCTAGTTTCAATATATGATGCAGCGATAGATGTTTGGAAGATTATAATTGGATACTTTTTGTGTGGTGATCTAGTTCACTGGGACAATAACTTTTCACATCTTCTTCAATTATTTGTCATCTTATACAAAAATTCATATTTTTTAGGCTTTGTTATGCTTTGTATAATCCAAAGTGCTGGAATGTTTTGTAATGCTTGACGAACTTCACAAATAGCGCAGACCCACTTTCATTTGTTTTTAACCGATCAATCCTTCTTCACGCTACAGTAAAATTACATTTCTCGTGTATTATAGGTATGCAGTCTCTTTGATGAAAAACAATGTAGAAAAGCCATTGCTTAAGCATCCAGCATGATTTTTTCCTGGGATCTTTCAAGCTCGTAATTCCGAATGCTATTGGATACAACATTCCCAGAAACAATTATTTGGTCATCAAAGGTTTCTTGAATATTTATAGGCGTACCATTTCAGAGTTCTTGCACATAATGGACAATAAAGCAACAGAGAGAGTTGTTATTGCCCGACCAGTAGCTTCAAGGCCAACATGTTCCAGTTTCAAGTCGTTCTCTGATATTCTTACGTGTGCGTTCGATACTTCTTCTCCATCGAATATGTCATCCGAAACCAGGGTTGCTGCCATTAGACCAAAGACAGTGAGGTTTAAGGTAAGGATAATCCTGGTCCATCATCCGGGTGATTTATTCCTCTGATATTTTACTTCTACAGTTCTCATTCTTGTTTAAAAAATTTTTACTTCATGATGTGATTCAACATTTTCAGGGAAAAATATCAGAAACGATCCCTGGAACGAACCCTCAAAGTTCATCTGATACTCTCGCTGTATCAGAGAGCAAAACCACTGTTTTATTCAAACCTTTGGCGAAGCATGTATCAAAAAGGACTATCTCTCAGCTGTCACTCATGGCAAGTGGCTTCATAATTAGAACTGTTTATACATGTACTTCTATTCCGTTGTACGTACTCTGTCAAAGATGCTAGGATATTGAGTTTGGTTCAGATTATCTGTTTGATGTTCTCTAATGGTATTTAATGAAAGAAGAGAAGGTTTGAGCACTTGAAAGTCTACTGACTTTGCTGGATTATCTTTTAACCAGGGGAACACCAATTTGCAAAACTGTTTACCACCTCCACCAGTTGAGGTCTGTATTCAATGTCCGAATCAAGATGATGGCAATTTCCAATCTGCACTGACCTCAAATCTCTGTATTCAATGTTCAAATCAAGATAATGACAACTTCCAATCTGCGCCGACATCAGATCTTCCTCAGATCATCACATCCACTGTTGAAAACAGTCAATCTATTGGAAGCTCAAGGGTGACTTTAAGTTATAGCAAAAAAGATCCAACATTGCTTCGTCCTCAAATTAGTGGTGCTCAGCCTTCTTATGACGGATATAATTGGCGGAAATATGGGCAAAAGCAAGTAAAAGGAAGTGAGTATCCACGGAGTTATTACAAGTGCACACATCCAAGTTGTCCTGTCAAAAAGAAGGTTGAGAGATCATTGGATGGGAAGGTTGCTGAAATTGTTTACAAAGGTGAGCACAACCACCCAAAGCCTCAGCCTCTAAAGCAGAACTCATCCGGGACACAAAGGGAAGGGTCAATATCAAATGGAACTACACGAGATACAAATCCGGAGTTATGGCTCAATTACCTCAATGGGCGGATAGAAGGTTGTGAAAGTAGGATTGAGAATCACATTGAAAAAACTTGTCAAGGCAGAGTTACAATACCCTTTGATCCGTTTTCAAATCAAGAAGTCAATGCTAGATGTGGAATCTCCGATAATAATTCATGCGGTCTAAGTGTAGAATGTGAAGAAGGAAGCAAAGGACTCGAGTCCATGGATGATAAATTGCGAAGTAAAAGAAGGTAAGAAAAAACTATTTCAACTATGGTCATTTTATACTAAATTTGACTGCTTTCTGCTCCTATAGTTTTAAGAAGAGCTTTGCATCTTAAATAAACAAATCTTTTATATGTTCAATTTCTAGGGGTGGAAAAAATCCAACAAATGAAGGTGAGACATCAATTGAAGGTGTTAAGGAGCACCATGCAATGGCTCGAGATTCCACTGGTATCGAGATTTCTGGAAAAGGCGTTCGCTGGAGAAAATATGGGCAGAAAGTTGTGAAGGGTAATCTATACCCTCGGTATGGAGTTAAAAATCTGCATTGATTTGTTCTAACTCGATTTCATTTTGGTTTTTTTTCCATCACCCTTACCAAGTTGCCTAATATTATTGGATGAATCGTTTAATGCTAGTTGCAAAAGAGACCCTTCTGATCTTTCTTTTCTTGTCTCTACAAATTCTAGATTTTAAGAACTCCCCATTGAAAGTTGTCGGTCAAAAGAACTAACCCCATTCAATTTAATAACAGAACGAGCATCTCACCAACCTTGTGGCTTGTATTTTGTATATCACCCACAAGTTCTGCTGTTGAATTTTTTTTGGTTGCTTATATATTTTTTCCGGGTTGATCTCACTTAAGCTTTCACCTTGCAGAAGTTACTATAGATGTACCGGCCTCAAATGCAAAGCACGCAAGTATGTCGAACGAGCATCTGAGGATCCGGATTCCTTCATCACAACTTATGAAGGAAAACACAATCATGGTATTTCACTTGGAACTTCAATTTCTGTAGCTCCTGAAATGGAATAAACCAAAAAATAGAAGCAAATGAATGGAGAGCAAACCAAAGCTAGAATGTAGAATGGAGACATTCAAGAGCTTTGGTTCAACGTAGCATCGGCATGTCATTTCGTCTACAACAGGCAGTTCCTTTGGACTGCTCTTCATTTGCTGCTTTTAGTTTTTATGCTTCCAAGTCTTTCAACTTCCACTTTTTCATATTTTGTTCCTCATCAATAATACATTCTGTCCATTGTGATACTCATACAAAAGTTTTGAGTAAAGTTTCAAGCATTTTCATTGAGTTTGTTACATCTTATAGACATCAAGCCAACATAACAGCTTTGTTTTTCTTTCCTTCTCTTCTTTTAATTATAGAACTCAATGTACTTTTCTGAAGCAAAGAAGTTTCTGTCTGAGCTTTTTATACATATACTTATATGCTACATATGTCCTTTCTCATAAAAAAAAAAAAAAAAAAAAGTCAACTAAATTATTGCTGACATCAAACTTGTCCTGGCCAGCTTTTGGAATTTTGAATATTTATCATCTCATAGGTCCACTAAAATCAAACAAAATAATACAAGTTCATCGTGTTCTGCTCTCTCCTATAGATTGAATGATTCAATAAAGAGAGAGAAGAAAAAAACAAAAATTCCTTTCTGGGGAATCTTGATTTGAAGGAAGAACTCATCTTCCTTTGAATCATGTCAAATTACATTTTTTAACAAGAAAATTGTCTAATCTTCACGCGTATTCTTGAATAATGAAATTAAAAATAATCAATATTTGAATATTTAAAATGTTGTCACTAACGAAAATTGAAAATAAATTCCATTTCACATATTTATACTTTAATATTCCCGTCCACATGTTTTTCCCCAACTTTCTTTGGTTCTTCAATAAGATATTTTTGACATCCCCTCATATTGAAGTACGTGTCACGTTTGTTTCAAAAAGAAAAAAAAAAAATTAAAATATAATTCCTAGATTATTTTTTAAAAAAGTTTCATTAACAATCATCATTTTCACTAAAAAAAATTTAAAAATATATTGATATGTCAATAAATTTATTTGTATAAAAACTAGGATAATTATTGGACCATTTTTAAAAATAGTATAATAAATTAAAATATTTAACAACTATAACAAAATTTTGAATTATAATAAAGACTTCTAAGTTAGTGTTTATCAATGTCGGTATATAATATGAAATTTTGTTATCTGTTAAAAATATTTTGACAATTCCTAGTAATTATTTAACAAATTGTAATAACAATAAAAATTTAAGACATTTTTTTGGGAGTGTATAAACAAAAATTGGACTTTGCATAGTGTAAAAGACTAATTCAACACTACGCAGTATGATATTTTAAAGAAACAAATCAATAGATGCCACGTAGGTTATCAAAGGAAGGTTCTAAACAATATTTTAATCCAACGTGATCTCAACTACTCCAACAAAATGGAAATGACCCGTACGACACGTCGGTTGATGCAGGTCAGCCCAACAAAGTGCAAAACGGGCCCAACAAAATAAGAAAGGCCCAATCGAAAATGAGCCCATCACTAAATTTATTTTTTATGTTCGAATTTCAATCTATAACTAAATTTCTTACGTGGGAAAATGGGTAGAAAAAGGAAAGTTAGAATACAAATATGACATTAAATTTAAATTATAAGAAAAATATCATCATGTGTTTTTAAAATCCGAGACTAAAATATATAGTTATGATACTCAAGAGCGTTTGAGATTCAAATTATGGATATGCAAGCACGATAATTTAGATGGTGTTTGATACTGCCAAATGCACTATTCATAAAATTTCTTGGCTAAACATAGACATTAGAAAAATGATAATTATATAATTAATAGCAAAATCATGAATAATAACTAGAAGTATAACAAAATTTATAAACTCTTATGATATATTGTTGATATACCAATATTTATAATATAACAAAACATATATTGTTTTATAAGTTAATACTATAAATTTAATGGTTATATTTGTAGCTGTAGATTTAAAAAACTTAACTCTAGAAGTTGAAAATTCAATTATTCACTCTATAATTATACTTAAAAAAATGTGTTTATTACTAAAATTTTGATGACGAAAAAAATATATTTTATAAAAATGGAAAATTTAATTTTTTAATTTTCGAGGGAAAGTAGAGTAATTTTTGGAAGAAATATATTGAGGAGAGAAAGAGAGAGAGAGAGAGAGAGAGAGAACGGGAAAAGACAAAGTAAACATTTCAAGGAGACAGCTGAAGGCCATTTCTGATTTTCAAGTTCTGCGGAGCTTTCTAAAGAAACTGCTGCCTTTTAAATTCGTTTTCGATTTCCACAATTTATTTTTTCAAAAGATTTATATATACTTTTTTTTTGTTTTTCCAATCTGTTTTCTTCCTCTTTTTGATTTGATGCTGCTGTTGAAGTTCATCAAACACTGCGATAAAAGGAGATTGTATTCAGCATGATTTGGATTCCTTGTTCTGGAAATTCAAACAGGAAGCTCAAGTCCAAGAAATTGAACACGTTGGAATCTCAGAACACTCGAGTTGATCTGATCAACGGTAACGCCTATCACTTCCGTTGTTGTTTCTTTCATTCAATCTCTAATTTATTCACTGCTTGTTTTTTCAATTCACTTCGTTCCGATGGATTCGGTTGAGTTTTCGATTTCTTTCTTTGACTTTAGTTTCCGTAGATTTTTTGTTTATCGATGTAGGTAGTTCGTTCTTTGAGTTCAAACGAACTGCGTTTCTCTAGAGTTATAACTAAACCAGGTTCATGTTTAGTGCGAATCGTTGGACGTCTGATTTGCATTGAGCGATTTTTGTCTGATAAACGTCCTTTTAGGCTGTACTTCAATCAGCTATCTGGTTTTCGAAATCTACTTTGAATTTTGCTCTGCATTGAAGCTGTATGATAAACTTCTTCGGTACAATAGCGATTTCAAGACTGACGGTTTGAATATAGCTAAAAAAAACTATATCGGATTGATCCAGAATACACAATCGGATCCTGACATACTTACTAATTGAGTCAGGCAGCGAGATGTTTATCTATTTGTTAATCTGGAGTTCATCATGTCCTTGAGTTTCCTTGATTCTGTTTCTCATTTGTTTTTTGTTCGGTCTTAAGATAAGTTCTTACAGAGACTTTTGGGTTACTGTTTCAAAGTTTTTGGAGTTTTCTTGTGTGATCTGTTTTTCATTTTGTAGGGAAACTAAAGACAAGTTCCTCCTTCAGTGAAACCTCCAAAGGTGGAGGATCTGAACCTATCAAGGCACAGATATTTTCCTTCCGGGAGTTGGCAGCTGCTACCAGGAATTTTAGGGCAGACTGTCTTTTAGGAGAAGGAGGTTTTGGTAGAGTTTACAAAGGAAAGTTGGAAAGCATCAATCAGGTTGGTCTTGTTTTAGGGGAGAAAAAGAAGATTAGTTCTATAATTATCAAGCATACATACAAATTTTGGTTACCAAATATTGAATCCTTTTAGTTTGTGGTACTTCGAACTGAAGTTGGACGTACGTCTTAAAATCACTCTTTTCATTCATTGTAGGTTGTGGCAATCAAACAACTCGATCGCAATGGGTTGCAAGGGAACAGAGAATTTCTTGTTGAAGTGTTGATGTTAAGCCTACTTCATCACCCAAATTTAGTTAACCTGATTGGTTATTGTGCTGATGGAGATCAAAGGCTTCTGATATATGAATATATGCCTCTAGGATCTTTAGATGACCATTTACATGGTATAGAAATTTCTACATACTCTATAATTTAACTGCATAGAAAAATTCCTTAGCTTACTCTTTGTTATTCTTTTTCTGCAGACATTTCACCTGGTACAAAAGTTCTGGATTGGAATACAAGAATGAGAATAGCTGCTGGGGCAGCTCGAGGATTGGAATACTTGCACGACAAAGCTAGCCCGCCAGTTATTTATCGAGATTTAAAAAGTTCCAACATTCTGCTTGACAGAGGTTATCATCCCAAGCTGTCTGATTTTGGATTAGCTAAACTTGGGCCTGTTGGGGATAATACACATGTATCTACCAGAGTTATGGGTACTTATGGATATTGTGCTCCCGAATATGCAATGACTGGTCAGTTAACTCTCAAGTCAGATGTTTATAGCTTTGGCGTTGTTCTTCTAGAAATCATAACAGGCAGGAAAGCAATTGATGATTCCAAAGCTGCAGGGGAGCAAAATCTGGTTTCATGGGTAAGAGATCTCATGTTTACTCATCTCTACATCACTTTTTGGCTTAAAAGATCTGATGATTCTAGGGCTCACCGTTTTTCGTTTTTATATAACTTCATAGGTAGAAACAATTTATCATCTTTCTTATATCTGGAAAAAGTTGTCCTAGAAAGTAAAGGGTATAAATAGGTTGTGTGTTTGATAATCTTTTAATACTTTTATCATTTTCGTCCGTTCAAGTCACGTACTTCTATGAAGATGACAGTATAACAAGAAAATTAATGACATGTTAGTTTTTATGGTACATAACATTAGTCTTTCCTTATAATTTAACTATAATATCGGGAACATTCGCAAAAGTACAAGAACCGAAATATAATGAAGTATAACAAAACAAATTACATAGACTACTTCATTAGGAATTATATCTATACGTATACGACTTATCATTCATACTAATTAGGACCCTAATCTTATAGCACCATTACAAATGTTTTTCAGTATGTAGTAAATTTTAGTTTGTTGTTGAAGCTTATCTTCTAATAGATTAGTACCGCAAACCGTAAAACTGAAAATATATTTTATATTTATTATACAAATTCTTTTATTGCAGGCAAGACCATTGTTTAAAGACCGTCTGAGATTTGCGCAAATGGCCGATCCAATGCTTAGAGGCCAATACCCTTCAAGGGGTTTATATCAAGCTCTTGCAATTGCAGCAATGTGTGTTCAAGAGCAGCCAAATATGCGACCTGTGATTGCCGATGTCGTCACAGCTTTATCTTATCTTGCTTCTCAAAGATACGACCCTGGTATTATTTTACCCAACGACTCCCCTGGATCTGCCTATACTCCTCCAAGAACCAACAGAGATTCTGATAGGAAACTTAATGGAGGTAGAAGATACGACAGAAATCCAACTAAACGACTATAATGATGCTTGTCTTCACTCTATCGCACGTTTTTCCAGCCATACGGTTGGATATACTACGAGAAGTACCAAAGGTGATTCAAAAGCTTGATTGAATGCACTGGATGGTACCTGCTCGAATATTTACTCGAACATCATCAAATCAGGTGCATTTCTCTGCTCCATTTTGCATTTGTTTATAGAATATAGAGATAGGGTATATATATACACACACTTGGTTTTTGTATGATGATTGTTATATATATATATATATGTTATTCCCTTTGATATTAGTTAGGTATAATTACTTGAAAAATGAACTGAGGTTTTCTAAGTTATAGGAATCGCGACGGGTTACTTTTGCGCTTTTTTTTCCTCTTTAATTGAAGAGTTCTTTTGTGTATTCAGGTATGAGAGATCTGTAAAAGTGAAGTGTGAAACTAAAACAAAATTTTACATATTGGGTTGGTTTCAATGATTTGTTATTTTATATTGAAATGTGGTATATGCTCTTCCTATCTCCATGTTTTTTTTAGTGCAATAAGGTCTAGAGAAAATCAAACCAAAGACTTAGGTACGTTCCCTCTCTTCACTTAATTGCAAAAGAGTTTATTTAATTAATAAAGTCAATCATTCATTAAATTGAAGGTATAAATAAGTCGTATTTCATAGACCTAAAATTCAAGTTGTAGGCATAGCTAATTATTTTCGGCAAAGCCTTTCTTTCTACGAATACTTTGGAATTATTATCAAACAAAGAAGAAAAGAAAAAAGCTATGGATTTAGTTTCCGAGAAGAGGAAAAAAGAGGAATTTTGGATTTATATGTAAACTCAGGGGTGTCGTTTGTATCTAAGGCGTGAAGATCTATGACGTATCATTTTTAGGATAAACACATTATTGTAGAAGAAATAGTACTCATTCTCTTTCAGAAATAATAATAATGACAACAATAACAATAGAGAGTATTCATTCCCTTTTAAAAAAATAATAACAACCACAATAGAATTCATTCCATAAAATGAATTTCGGATTACACTTTTAACTAGTAAAGAGGGTTTGATTCGTTTCAAAATCATGTCTTAAAAAATATGTTTGTTTGTTTTTATTTAATATATCAAAACATTATTTGATAATTTTAGAAACTAAAATAGTGCGTATAACATTTTAATGATATTTTAGTGTTTCATTGAATTTATTGTTGCCTATTAAAACATGACTTAATGACAGTAACTTAAATAATAAAAAAGGCCGTGGAAAGAAAAGAAAAAAAAAATGATGTAATAAAAAACAAGAAATCAAAATGTAAATCATTTTTTTTTTTTATCAATTTTGCTATTTTTTGACAATTCTCCTTAATTATAAGCAATTTAATTCTTCAAAAGTACTTAAAAGATTGATTGGGGAAACTAAATTGGGCGTAAAAACGTAAACTTTGAAATCAAGGGACCAAAGAAATAAAATTCACAATTTGTAAAAAAAAAGAAACAAAATAAAACGTTTTAAAATTTGAACTAAATAAAACTTGAGCTGACTAAGGCATAGAAACCAAAACAAAAGCGGTTAGAAAAAAGCAATTTTCACAAAAGTCAGGAGAGAAAAGTGAGAGTAGTGAGTGATAATAGAAGTAAAAGTAGTAGTTGTACTTGGATTGATGGAGGTTAATGGGATTTTTAAGGTTGAATTTGAATCCAGCATTCTTTTAGTGGGTTTTCCTGTATAGATAGAGAAAGTACACTTCTTCACCTAAGTATAATTTGTTCATCAACCATTAATAGAAAACTTATAATTGAAAGTAAATAATTTACATCATTACATTGAATAATCCTCACCTGTCCCCATACCGCTAAGAAAAAGGAGAAGGAAACAAAAATGAAAAAAAAAAACACCATATTCTAACTTTAAACTACCTGAAGCCTCATTGTGGGTTGTTGAACTTCACTCTGAAATTTGGTTCTTCACCTAAAGAAAGAAAAAACCTTTCCCTTCTTCTCAATGCGAAGAAAACAAAAAGAAAGATCCTCTAGGCTATGCCTGTCGACCCATTTGAGAACAGAAATTCAAGCTGGAAAAAAGAAAAAAAAACCCAACAAATCGAGTTTGCTTCAGTTTTTTTAAAATGTCACAATAAGTGGTTTGAATTTTTGACCTCTTAGTTGAGATATACACACATCGGATGTATGTATGTAAGTTGTTTGACAAAATACAAAAATTAAAATAAATATAGCTTTGTCAAGAGGTTGATGATTTGATTTTTAAAAAGTTGATTTCAACCACAAAATTTGGTGGGAATCCAACATGAACCTTCCCACTTTAATCACGGATTTGGGAATGACACACGTCCATTTTGACCCTAAACTTGAAGGATGAACTTCTACTAAATAATTTTCGGTTGAAATTATAGCCAACGCAATTTAGACAGAACTTCTTAGAAGGAAAAGATTGAAAGTGATGTAAATGCGTGTTGTTCGGTTACCACTACTGTATATGAGTTTCATGGCTTGGAAACTAACCTTTAATTGCTGTTCACCATCTTCTATTCAGAAGGTTCCTCGGTCGATTTACCCTGCCAAGTACATTGTAATTCATAATTAGGGAAGAATGAGTTGTAATGAACAAAAACGCACAAGAGTTTTTTGCTGCGCAATCTGCTTCCTAAGAGACATGGGTAAAAGAGCGTCTACGAGCACATTAATAATTCAAAACAGTTCAATTAATCAAATACTACTAGTAGCGGCAAAAAACACAGACAGCATTTGTTGCTTAGTTCATTCTTTATGCTTTCAAGTATATAAGGTAACGTGTTTGAAATTGCGACCGATTGATAATTCTTGTTTTTGGAAAGTGGTTAAACTAAAATTATTAAACCACCAATTCACCCAAAAGCTTAAGCTAGTGGTTGAAGGCAAATTTAATTATATATCACCAACACTCCCCCTCACTTGTGGGCTTGAAATATTTAAAAGGCCCAACAAGTGGAATCAATTTTACCTCACTAGAGGGCTTGAAATATTTGAAAGGCCCAACAAGTGGAAATCGATTTTAATTGGGGAGGAAACGACAATGAGGCTTGAACACAGTACCTTCCTGGACCACCTACTCTGATACCATATTAAACCACCAATTCACCCAAAAGCTTAAGCTAGTGGTTGAAGGCAAATTTAATTATATATCACCAACAAAAATAATACCTTGTTTCGATCTCGCCAGCCCAATGCAAATGGCAGCAAACTAATCTTTCTTTGATTTTCCTGTGCTGATCCTTGATTACGTGACCTAAAGAGCAGGAAATCCTCATGAAAATGAAATTCATCGCAAAATGAAACATTCCTGGCATTTATAAATTCTTCATACACTATCAAAGAACACATTAAAATTTTCTTTTAAAAGTGAAATTATTTTCTTTTAAAAGTTAAGAAGGGAAATTATTTTAAAGGATAAAATTGTTGAAAATATTTACATGATGCTTGAAATCTACCATAGATAGACTAATATTTTTGCAATATTTGAAAAGAGTCCAATCAAGAATCAATCTAATGCATAGAAAATCAAATATTCTTTTAAATATTTTTTATACCGAGGAGATGACGTTGCTTTAACTTGACCAGATTCATATTGTAATGTAGCTTCCAACATGGATTCGGCCATCACCACCCTCTTCTCCATCTCAGCAAGTGAAGCCATTGCTTTCTCATATTTATCCTGTATTTGAATTATAGAGAACACATGATCACAGAAGGAGAAAATCAACATGATCATGGCGACGGTTGGAAGAGCTTCAGAATTTATGCAGGGAAGTATTTGTTTCTATCTTGTAGTACCTAGATAACAATCAGCAGAAACCAGTAGCATATACTTCATCCTTATCATACATATGCACTAATAGGAGACTTTTTAGTATAAATACCTATTGGTGTTAGGTTTATCCCTTTATTTCATTCATCAACTAAATGTTTATTTTTGAAACAAAAACCCTTTAAACAAACTCAAGCAATCTAGGGTACCAAAAAAGTTGAACTTTGCTTCATATATCAGACTCCAGCACAGTAATATCAGAGATCCAAAAGTAACCTGAATAAAAGCCAAACCTGAAGCATATGAACAGCATATTTCTGAGCTGCTACGTCTTGCTCTGCATGTATTCTAGCTTCCTCGGTTACTCTTTGCTCTTGTTCAACACGCATCAACAACTACAATGTAAAACAATCGATAACAATTGTTTATAGAAGCAATTCAACTGGTGGTTCAAAACTTAAGACTCAGTTAATTATTGATTTAGGATCAGGCTACTCTATCGGAATGTGACTATGATGCCAGCTAACACACCTGAAGCATTGCAACTTCTTGTTCTTTCTTCTCTGCTAGAGTTTTCTTCAGCTCAGCAACCTCTATCTCCAGTTGTTCAACCTGGAGAATATAAGCAAAATCGTTACTGTGGACAAGAAACCTAACGTAGAGTTTTGGAAGCAAGTTCAGTATTCACACTTCCACAGAGTCTCCACTTATGTTATATGTACCTAAAAGATTATAAGCAAGGGTGCAGGAGAAAACACTTTTTGCGTAGTTCTAATGAAAAAATCACCGATTTCATGGGTAACCCCAAAGGATGTAGGACATTGCAAATTAAAAATGCAGTATATTCAAAAGAGATGCAACTTAGGTTTGAATTTTTACTTAATATTTGTGACTCAAGTTCTTTTTGCAGCAAGAAAAAACGGCTATATTAAAAATTTAGACACAAGATGCCTCAGGTTTTCTTTTTCATTGTAACTAAAGTTGGCTCATCTTGAATTGTAGTTTTCAAAATGCAACCACGACAACAACAAGCATTAGGAAGCTTTCCTCACAAACAAGAGATTTGTACCCTGGCACTTAATAGACGTCGATTATCTTGGGTGACCATTTCCATGAGTGCCGTTTCTAGCTCCTCAGCTCTGGAAAAAATTATAGAAAAGAAACAAAAGTTTCAAGAACCATTTTCTTTAAACAATCACACGAAGAGTTAGTTCATCAGAAGAAGCAGGCTTGTTTCTGCCAATAAGTCGTAGACCATGCAATTCACATTAAAGAAGGGAAAAAAATCTTGAAAAGCACTCAAGGAAGCAATAATGTAGTAGTCGTGCTGATCAGATATAATGAGTAGAAGGCGAATAAACATGACTGGAACTCAATAACAGTAGGTGGTGCAAACTGCCAAGAAATCAAAATCATTGGATCTTTTTCTTAACAAATTTTTTCCTAAAGTGAATATCGTCACTCCATCATTGATGGAGTCTGTGGCAATCACCCAGTAACCAATATAAATTATCAGATAAGAAGAAAAGCCAAGCCCAATAAAATATAGTATTAACCTCAGAACCGCAGATCTTTTCTCCTCCAGCAACCTGCACAACTCAACCTTCAACCATACTACCTGCACAAAAGCCGCTTATATTAAAATAAACTCAAACAAGGGAAACCCTTAAATATCAAGTACCATTTTATAAGTATTGCTATTGGAAATCACACTCAAGTGAACTAAATAGAATAAATGATGATGATCTTCCTGCTTTATGGTTATAAGGGGAAAAATTAAAGAAGGCCTTTCAAATTGAAAAATACACCTATAGTAACATAGAAACTCGAAGCAGAACCTCCAGGTAAATATAAATCCTACATGGAAAAGAGATGCACCAAAGATCAATGGATAACATTTTAACTTGACAAGTCCTTGTCAAATAAATATCACGACAACGATAAATAATAAAAACTCTAGTAGTTCCTACAAATGTTCCTTTACAGGATCCACATTCTAAAGCTATAAGGGATGAGATTCTCCTCGAGTGCAGCTTGCATGCCAATCACTAACAATCACAACCAAATTATTTATTGAAGGACACATCCTTTTTGTTGTGTCATTGACCTTCAGAATGAAGAAAGCTTCAAATAAATATTGGCGAACAAATATTTGGTGACACCAAATTACCCATGGGAAAGATAGTTACTTGTTCTTGAAGGTCTGGGAGCGACTCTGTTTCTGAATCACCGGCTAATCCACTAAGGAAGTCATCAAGATTAGGGGTACAGGGTCCTTCCTCAGCTCCGGCAGCTGTCTTTTTCTTCTCTACAGGTGATCCAGGATCATGCTTGAAGCTATAAAGCTTGGAAGCTAGCCCTTTGGAATCCTTCCAAACCCGACCCTTCTTTGTTCTTTCTTCAATTACAGCTAGCACAGATGGCCGGAGCTTTTCTCTCAACTCTACTAGTCTTACTTCAGTTACTGTCAGAAAGCCCATGCAAGCTGTCAACACAAGCTGGCTACTATCAAATGTGGAACCAGCAAGGGATTGTAACAGAGTTATGGCGTCCCCTGCATCTTTTGTAGTAACTAGTGCAGGACCTAAAGAAAGAGAAATATGATAGAAGTATTATGCTACACCCTGTTATCATGCATCTATGAACTGATAAAGATTGCAGCCAACACTCTTTTACAATACCAAAGTACCATATAATTCCATCAGTGCAAGTGCTGTCCGAAACAGCATGACCCTGTTGCCTTCAAACAGAAGCACATCCCAAACTCGGAGTACTGTCACAAGATCCACACTATGAACATAAGTTACGCAAAACCATGAAATCATAGGATCAACCTAGAATCCAAATATTAATAGAAAATAAACACCAATCTTGAAAACAATAGTAAGAGAAACCCACCACTCTCCCACGGAAGCATATTCACAAAGATGGAAAGGAACCAAGGACCTGAGAACCATGCCACTTGCACTCCCAAGTAATCCAAATGTTTAACTGCACCAGAAGCATAAACAAATGAGCAATTGATCCAGACGTCTCATAGTGAAAATACATGCCAAAGAAATATGAAAGATGTGAAAAAGATCAAAGGTATGACCCAATTTAGGAAATCTTTCACGCATCAATTCCTCAAAAACAAGCTGGTCCACCTGACAAGAGAAACAATATTGAGAAAAATAGAAGGATAGCTGATAATCACACATACACAACTAACTGAAGCCTAAAGACTTCAAAGCTGCTTATAGACGCAAAGTAATGAAAAGATTATGAATTCCTAAGCAATACCTGTGATTCTATCATTTCCTCGGTGTAATATCCATCAAAATAGTCATCTATTATTCCAACCAAAGTCCTGGAAATTTTTTGTAATCAGTTCACGCTAATATCTTTAGGCACCTAACATTAGCATGTAAGTGAAGAGATGATCTTAGAGGGCCATAGACATTCAATTGTAGTAGCCTCCTAAAATCAGACAAAGAACGTGTGCCTTTGGTTGAAACTACTCTTGGGGCATTATTTGCAAGTTCTACTAAAAACAAATATAATATTGAATTTATATTTAAACAGCATCAATTTACATCAGTTGATTAAGAAGGGAGTCTAGCTAACAAAAATAAATAAAAAAAGTCATAACACAGAAGAAAAGATTCTGCATCTGAAACACCTTAAACAAGTACACTCAAACAGACAAAAGAGAATTAATCCAGAGGAAACAATTTTAAAAGTAATGCGAAAAGAAAGTTTACGGCATCAGTTACCAAAAGGCATTCTCCTCAGGCATCAGGAGTAGCAACAAGCCTGCAAAGAAATTCATTGCCTGCATCATTTTGGCAAGTAGAAAATATTAGGTAAAAAAATTAATCACAAATTGCATTCAAGAAATACATATTATAGAATAAACTTCTCAACATATACAGCAATTAAAAATAAATAAAGCAAACGAACATCTAAAACACTGAAATTGGTTCAAACAATATATAACTTCAACAAAATACATATTGTTTCAGACATTTTTGGGTTTATTACTCGAGTTTTCTATCTTGTTCAAGGATCACCATGTGTTACCAAAAGCTTAATGGTAACACTTACAAAGACTAGTCATATCTTGTAGACATCTTCAATTTTATTTCGTAAATGTACATTGATGAAGATCAATATGCTAAGCTTTTCTTTGCTTGCTAAGTAGAATTTGTAACACAGAAATTACCTGACAGTAACCAACAGAAGGATTGTGCAGAGCATATGCTAAAAGTAAACGCCTCAAGGAGTCTCTACCATTCTCATCCAGGGCAGGATGACCAGGAAATGTTCGTGGTATATCCTGTACGCAAAAAGACAAGAATTACAGCACTGTCTTTGACAAAATGCAAAACAAGGAAAAAGAAGTAGCACCTACAAATTAAAAAGATTGAATGATAAAGTCCAAGGCGCGCATCTAATGACCTTCTCAATCTGCTTTTTCAATTTTATCGGTACACCAGATGGAATATTGTTCTCATTATCTGCACTACAATTAGTTTCTCGATCCAACAAATCTTGGTAATATTTCTCAATTCGACGGGTCTTTACACCTACAAAGGCTTGCCACACCTGTAAGGTATTATTAGAGCTACAAAAAGCATCCTAAGAAAGGAGCTTGAGATGATTCAAAATTTCAACTTTACCTCTCCCCTCAGATCTTTTGGCAACCCCCCACGAACAAGGCATTCTAATTCTTCTTTCCATGTAAACAACTGATCATGTGAAACTCGTTCGGCCACAACGCCATCCCTCTTGGAGGGCTTCACACTGTTAGACATGCATTCACCCATCCTACTTTCTGCTCCAGTAGCAGATGTACTACGATTAAGTGATCCACTAATGCAAGCTTCATCCTCTTCAGAATTTGCCACAGATGTTCCATCCAAAGTTTCTGCCTCCTCTGGTGGTGGAGGATGATCTCCACCATTAATTGTCTTTTCATCTTTCATAATCTTCTTTTTAACACGAGAGCTCATCATAATCTCAATGGCATTTAGAGATGGCCTAATTTGACACCAAGTTTGGACAACACGTTTTTGTGTTTCAATTGGGCACTCTAATAGTTTTGTAGGACTACTTTCTGTTGTGTCAACAGATTCAGAGTTTGAGCCAGTTGAGTCATCCCCTGTGCTACTCCTCCTCGATCTGATTTCTTCTTTATGCTCGCTAGTTTCAGCCTGCAGTATATATGTATTTGCCTCCTCAAGAGGACACACTTGAAATGATGTAGCTACTTGAGCAAGAAAATTCTT
This sequence comes from Cucumis hystrix, assembly GCA_025688845.1. Lineage (NCBI taxonomy): Eukaryota > Viridiplantae > Streptophyta > Magnoliopsida > Cucurbitales > Cucurbitaceae > Cucumis > Cucumis hystrix. The sequence continues at coordinate 26,392,925 of CM046886.1, forward strand.
CCACTTACAGCACCTTTCCTCTTCTTCCTCCTGATATCATAAATATTAAAATTTAAAACTGCAAGCTTAGATAAAAATATTGGAGAACTTCTTGAGCTTATGTGATCACCACCAGTGTGTATATATAGCTATAAATACATATATAGCTTTCTATAGCACATGCTGCAGTCGCCCAGACCCAAACAAAACATAGATTTAGCAAGCTGTCTATTACTGCATCCTCAAGCTCATTTTCATCGAAAAAAATTTCTGGCAGAAACTAATTATTCATAAGAATAATTCTAACATATGCCTCTTAACCAAAAGATCGAAGGAAAGAACTAAGATGTTGAAATAATACCTTGTAAATGTTAGCATACTCTCTATATCTATGCGTGTGTTGAGGTCTCAGAGCAAATCCATAGGCATCCCTGCTCCCATCAAAATTTCGTTGTTACGACAAACACCCAACAAGCGAGCAAATGTAAATTATACACCCGGTTCAAATCTCAAGGAATACAGACAATGTTTTTCAAAGAAGAAAAATAGAAAAAATAATCATCGCTGAAATTGAATTGGGAAAATATTTACAAAATGCTAGTTTGAAGGATCATAAGCAAAATCCTACCCAATATACTAACCCACCTGGAATCTACATCCAATAAGCGCTTGCTCAACAAGGACAACAACATACTTCAAAAAAACTTGCAGTTCCACTACCCATAGCTATAGGATGCATCACGCCGGATTCAGAATCATTCTATTCCATTCCTCAGTGCATCCCTAACACTAGCATTTACTCAACAATGTACATTCTCACTGAATCTAACGTCACTAGTAACTACTCCCAACTGAAGAACCAATAAATTCGAACCAAAACACACACACACACACACACCAATCCTAATCCATCTTAACCAACAATGTCACTGACACAGAAGAAACAATAAAATCTAAGACGGTAAGACCTAGAATTCGTCAAACTTGGATTGTACGAAACTTCCGCAATCGAGGACACGTATAGGCAGTGCATGAAATGGAAATAAATTAAACCCTCTAGAAGTAACACACCCGCTTCGTTTTTAATTTCAATATTACCTTCTATGGAGCATAATGCTCCTCTCCGCCATTAGCGGGTGGGAGAAGGTCTGCGAGATTTGGGGATTTTCTCAACGAATATGGAGGATCCTCAAATGAAAACTTGATCTTCGCTAACAGATCCTTTTCTTCGGTCTCTCCTTCTCTTTCTCTCTCTCTCTCTTCTGGAAATTTTCGTGGCGCGAAGATGAAAGAAATGAACGGCGTTACAGCGTTCATCTAGAGGAACGTTACTGTGGTAACGGAGGGTTTTGCTAACCTTACACCACCGTACCCTTAAACGAGACATAGAACACACAAATCAAAAGCCTTACTTTCATGGAATGCCACGTGTCGGGCTTTGGTGCTTAGAAAATCTTTGACCCATTAATGAACTTTATTTCCACATCTCAGCTACCATTATAACACATTTAGTTCTCAAATAAATATTAAAATTTGAGACGTTCATAAATGCATCCAAATACTTACTATGATTGGTAATGTTGTATGATCCTCTTACTTTTTTTTTTTTCAATCTTGAATGACATTTTCTCCTCGAGTCTCTGCTAATTTATTAAATATTTATTTAAACAATAAATCTACTTAAAGGGTCTTAATATTTTCAATGCAATAGAAGTTGTTAAAAAATTAAAAATTATTAAAACAATACGAACTAATTAAATTAAATTATATATATATATATAAAGTATTTTTAAAAATATAAAAATAAATTAAAATATTTACCGGCAACAAAATTCTAAATTTTATCAATGATAGTCTAGTGACTATCAATGTAACAACCCAACTTTCCTATAAGTTGAAGTCATTAATATTTAAATAAAGGTAGTTTTTTTTTTTAAAAAAAGGAAAATTAATTTATAAGTTGAGAAAAATTTAAATAATAAGAAAATAAATAAGTAACTAAAGTGGTAAAACAAAATACAGTTTGGGCCCTTAAAATAAAAGAAATACTTTAAAATAATTAAGTTCTGAAATTCTAAAAATAGTTCTTGAAACATAAATGCGGAAAAACTGAACTATTCCCTATGGCGAACCACGGTCACTTCTTGTCATTCGCCAGCTTGCCCTTGCCTTTACCTTTACCTGAAAATTAAACATTAGAGAGGATGAGTATATAAAGTTATACTCAGTAAGAGACCCATACTTAGTCTCCCTATGTGTTGTTAGTCCCTTTGTTAGAGTCCTGTAATAAAGTACCACGCTCTATGGTGCACACTATCCAGTAGTCCCACCGGGACTGAACTGGGCTCTCGGTGAACCCGAAGGAATCACCCTAAAGGAGAGTCGGGCTGTAAGTGATCTCGTCGAATCACGTCTCTGTAATATTCAAACATATATATGGGAGGACCTTAATGGACCCCTCGTGGTACGACTCTAACCAGCAGACCAACAGAACACTATAGGCTATACATGCTCATCACAAAATTAACATTCAGCTCAACATACATACATATAATCACATTATGCATCAATAATATGCATCTCAGGCAACATGGGGAAAATCCTCTTACTAGGAGATCTGTTAAAAGAAATTCACAGGTTGGCAGTCAGTTCCTCACAATACTCAGTCCTAAACACAAACAAAACTAACATTAATAATCTTGTCAACCATCACCCTACTGTTTAATTAAGCAACCGAACTTATCAAAGCTTACCCCAAGATTAGGGTTGAATCCAACACAACCCTAAGTGGAACAATTCACAATCTCAGTTCCTCCAATATATTAGTTCCTTCAAGAAAACATAAATCCACTTAAATCCATAACTTAATTCATTTGGAACAAAATAGGCAATTAATGGGAGTACCATCACAATCAACAATAGCCAAAACTCACCAAAGGGACCCAAAACAAGGAACGGTAGAGGGAAAACGCTGACGGACCTCAAAGGCAGCTCACGCGGCTTGGTGAAGCCGGACGCTAGCGGCTGGAGCGTGGACCCGTGCGGCTGGCTTCGACAATGAGGAGAAGACGTGCGGCTGCCGGCTTGCAACTCGAAGAAAACGTGCGGCTGCCGGCTTGCAACTCGGAGAAGACGTGCGGCTGCGGCTGCGGTGTCGTTCGACGTGCGGCTGCCGGCGGAAGGGACGGTCGAAGATGAGAACGGTAGAGATTCCTTGCGCTAGGGTTCTTTGTGAGGAAGAAGATGAATTTTAACTATGACAAGCATCCCGAGGGTGTATTTAAATATGTAAAATACCAATAATAATAATAACATTAATACCATTATTATTATTATTTAATTTTCCCCAAATAACTCCTATTTTCCTTCCTCTCTTCTTATTCCCATTTAATTTTCCCTCTCTCTTCATTAATAACCCCTATATCACCTCTTTTATATTTCTCCTTAATAATTATAATAATGATAATAATAGTATTGCCAATTTTTTTCACAAAATAACACCCAATATTATTTAATGGATGAAAACAGGGGGATTTTTAATTTCGATCCATGCATTAACATCGTTTTCTATACATTTAATCTGAATTGGCATTTTCTTCGAAATAATTATCACTCCGGATTGATTGACTAGATCTTGTAGATCACTGACTGAGTTGACTGATTGACCTTCTTTAACTGTCCTCCGTCTGTTAGCGACACTTGTACTTGATCTAAGTTTGTGTGGCTCCTGGCACAACAAGTTTAGTTGATGTTTCAGATTATGCATGATATTTTTTATTTCACTCCTTATCGTTTGTTATGCTTAGAAGACCTATTTATAGGAAATTTAAGTTTTTCTCTCTATTAAATAGGTATGTGTGTGTTTATTGTTGTCGTTTAATGTTCAAATAAGTTTGTGTGTGCTCGTTGTTATTGTTAAGTATGTGTTTAAATGATTTGATTATTGATGTTTATGTGTGTTCCAGCTTGTTGTCTTTAAGCAATGTTTAAGTCATTTTAATTATATGTTCGCTATTGTTTATTACTAAATCAGAAAAATAGTCTCCAACGTCCCACATTTGTAAGGTTAAATTTTAGTAATTTAATTTGTATTTTTTTTTATTATCTAACATATTTATTTTACTAATCTATATCTCATCTAAAAATACTGTCTAAACATAAACGAATGATTCTTAAATAAATTAAAGATCAAATATTTTAAACAAAAATGAATTATTTCTATAAATAGTTAGATGGATATTCGAATTACAATTTTTGATAGCCTCTCCAAGCTACTAATGTTTGTAATTATAATATTAAAATTTAGTATGCCATTAATATCAAAATCAAGCACATTAATTAGACCATAATCATTATTTGCATTATTGGCTCACCATTCTTCACGCTACTCTTAAAACTAATTTACACTATATATATTCTTTTCTTTTCTTTTCTTGGCCATAACCATTTCCTTTATTTTCAATATTTCCCTCTCTTACCTCTGTTTGAACATATATAATACCCAACACACCATCATTCTAATTACATTTTAACCTTTTCTCTATTAATCACACGATAACAATAATGGTGGTTGTTTATGACGTTGTGATTCACATTCTATCCAAGCTTCCACCAGAATCTCTTCTCCGATTTAAGTCGGTTTGCAAAACTTGGTATGCTTTTATCAACGACCCTGAATTTGTAACTAAACATCTCTTAGATTCTTTTCCCCACAAGCATGTTCTCCTTAAACGTGTCATCACCAACAACTTTGTCAAAAAAGAACACGTGTTCTCCATCCTCAAATTTTCTCTTGATCGATCTGTGTCTTCTGTTTTCGATGTCCTTTTACCATTTCATAAGAATCTTCCAGACGTCCCTTTACCATTTCGTGAGGATCTTCCATTTTTACAAATTAACGGCCATTCTCATGGCTTAATTTGTCTAAGCTGTGATTATGCTCGTGATATTTTTCTATGTAATCCCATGACGAGGAAGTTTCGTAAACTTCCGCCAACGTCAATTCTTGTGGTCCATGAACCTCAAGATGTTTATTTGCAACCGCGGACGATCGGATTTGGGTATGATGTGAAGTGTGGGGATTTCAAAGTGGTTAGAGTTGTATGTTTTTCAAGAGGAATTGTAGATTATCCTTCCAGAGTTGAAATTTATGATTTGAGAAAAGATAGATGGAGAGAAATTAAAACCCATGTTGATGCCTGCTTAATATGCATGCATTCGTTTGACATGTATCACGAAGGAACATTTTACTGGATGGGGTTAAATGGGTCAAGTGAAGAAGAAGCTATACTAACGTTTGACATTAGCAAAGAGGTTTTTGGAAAAATTTCAATCCCAGAGAGTTCTCACTTTCCCAATTATATGGATGATTGTAGAAGTTTAATGGTTTTGAATGGATCATTACATTTATTTTCTTATCCAGCATTTAGAAGAAATGAAAAAGTTTTTGAGATTTGGGAGACGAAGATGGATGGATATGATGTTGTTTCGTGGTCAAAGCTATGGACGATTGGCCCTCTTTTTGGAATTCAATTTCCATTATTTTTTTTAAGTTCGAATGAACTTTTAATGGAGGCAGAAGAAGGACAAGTGATTTTGTACAATTGTAAAACTCAACAAATCAAGGAGCTGCAAGTAAGAAGTGAAGCTGTATGGGCAGGCGATAGTACAAAGCGATTTGAAGGTACTAATTTGTTCGTTAAAAGTTTGGTATCTGTGGAAGGAGGAAATAATATGAGTTATGAATTTTAATATTTTTTCAAACATAGTTTAATTTAAATAAAGTCTAGATGGAGCAAATGCATGTTGGTTTTGCTTTGAGAGACCATTTAACTTTCACACAAAAAAAATATATTGTATTACTTTTGAGGCCAATAATGATTCTAAACACAAATTATTTTACAATTTCACTTTTTTTTTTTCTTGCTGTTTTATGCTATTTTTCTCGTAATTGTAACAATAATTTCGGTCATTTCCAACCATTTTCTTGCTATTAACTTTCCAACTTGTAATATTTTATTTTTATTAATTAGCTTACTTTATTTAATATATATATGTGTAAAAATTATTTTATTATTACAATTTCAAAGCTCATCAAAATTAATTATTAATTATAATTAAAAGTCCATATATAATTATGTGTGTGAGAAAGTTATGAACTTTTAATTCAAAGATTCTATATATTCAAATAACTTCTTCACATCACATTTGTGTCACTTTTGTATGTGAGGGATCGAAGTATGAAAGATTAACACAACTTTGAGTGGAAGAAAAGTTGTCAAAGAGATTTTTAGGGTAACATTAATTAACATGGTTCACTATTTTATTTTCATTTTGGTATGCACTTGAAAATAAACTATTATATTCTAGAAAGTAATAAATAATCTTTTTCTTATTGTTATTATGATAGTTGATTTTTTATACTTAAAAGAGAACCAAATATTAATCAAACCCATATTGGGTTCAATCTGATCTTGGTAAAACTTTGTATGAACTATTATAATTGACGATTGGCACAACTCTTTTTGCAATTGAATATTTGTTGTCGTTTGTGTAGTACTTCGAATGAACTTTTATATGGAGTCCAAAGGAGGACAAGTGAATCATACAATCATGATATATGAACTTTGATTAATTTGGAACAATATAAGATAGACAAGAGGGATCGGGAGGTACATCGAGTGACATCTTAACTAGAGTTTGATACATATGTGACACGAACCCTCATCACATCTCAAGGCCACAAGCTATGTACTATTGATACATAAAAGATATACAGTACAAAATGCAAGCTAGAGATCATAAGTTCAATACAGAAAAGAGTAGCAAAAAACCTTCCAATTAAGAGCGATGTTAGTGATATCATAATTATAAAGTAACAAATATTTTTTGGAAGATCGATCAAAGGGAATGCATAAGTTTAAGATGTCCTTCCAAAGATGACTTGAAAGTCTTGCCACTATTACAAAAAAGTACTTTGAAAATATTGATTGTTCTTGTTCAATATCTTAATTGCAACATAAGAGAATGGACTACGAGAAAAGAAAATATTTATTGTTTTTTAATTATCATTATCCGAATTATAAAACAACATAAAAGAGAATGAGTTATTATGATATTTTCTTTACCATTATTTCAAGTGAAACACAACACAAAGAGACAATAGAGAGAAGGCAATGAAGAGTGGTTGGGGAATATAAGTAATAGAAAAGAAAAAAGAAAGAAAAGGGTTGTGGAAGTTTTGGGAGAAAAAGGGAAAAAATTAGAGGGAAAAGGAAGTCGAAGACATAAGAGAATGGAGAAAAAGGAAGAATGGAGAAAATGGTAAGTAGAAAAATATCAAAATTTAATTTAACCGAATAATAAAAATACTCTCTAATTAATTTGATCAATTATTACTATCCTTATTTACAAAAATTAAGCTCTTTTAATTGGGCTAATCCTAATTTTCTTTTGTTTTATGGAATAATAATTCATAATTTTTACATAATAAATAAGCATAATTTACTTAAAAATAGGACTAACATCTCTTCTCACCTTTGATATATTATTGATAAAAAAAATGAAAATATAAATTTATCAAAAACTATATCTTGAATAAAAAATTATACATATGTTTTTTTCTTTCTTAAATTAATAAATAAAAATAATTTTCACACACTTTCACTTTTTATTTATTATCTAAAAAAAAATCTTATCTTTTAACTTTAGAAATCGACCTATGTCTAAAGAAGGGGTATTTTTAAAAATAGCAAAATAAATCAAAATATTTACGAGCTATAACAATATTTTGAATTATATGAATGATTATCAATGATAGAATTTGTTATAAGTGGTACATACTTTGTAAAATTTGCTATTTTTTAAAATTCTCATAAAATGAACTCAAAGAAAAAAAAAAAGTTGTATTATAGAGATACTTGCAAAGGATCAAGATGCCTATATATAAAGAAGGGTTCTCTTCTTTAATCTCTCATTCTCCACTTCCATACTCCTCTTCTTCATACTCAGTTTAGTGTTCATTTCTCCATGGCTCAATATATTTTCATTTTATATCTTTTAAGTTTGTTGTTGTTTGTGAATGGCGTTCCATTCGACTTCTTCCAACTAGTTCAACAATGGGGTCCAAACACATGTAGTCGTGGTGGCATCAAGTGTTATGCTCAACCTCAACCCATGTTCACTATTCATGGGCTATGGCCGACTAACTTTTCCACTGTCCCAATTTCGTGTGCAACTAAAAAACAATTTCCAAAGAGCCAGGTTTCCATATTCTTCAATTTTTTTGGGTGCTTTTTCTTTCTTTCTATCTTTAGCATTCTATTCATTGTTTCAACACTTTCTTTTATTTTATTTTAGGTTACAAATATTCAACAAGATCTAAATAAGTACTGGCCAGATGTAATAAATGGGAAACAACTTCAACTTCTGGGACATGAATGGAAGAAGCACGGGGCATGTATAGACCCTCCTTTTACCACATTTTGGTATTTCGATATTTCTTTGAAACACCGAATGAATAAAACGTATGATCTGTTAGCAATCTTAAATGATGCTGGACTCAGTCATCAAATGCCTAAAGATCTCATATCTCAAGACGTTCTAGACCCCATTAAAAATGCAACAGAAATGGAACCAGGCATCCGTTGCAACATAAATGGTATAACTGGAAAGTTGCAATTGCATGAAATCGTACTGTGTTTTGACAATGGTGGTACTACCCTCATAGATTGCCCTTCGTTTGTTAGCAACACTGGTAGAAATCAACCTAAATTTGTGTGGCTCCTCCCACAACAGAGTTCAGTTGGTGTTCCAGATTATCCATGATCATTTATATTTCACTCCTTATCGTTTGTTATGTTTAGAAGACATATTTATAGGAAATTTAAGTTTTTCTATTTATTAAATCGGTATGTGTGTGTTTTCTATTTCGTTTAATGTTTAAATAAGTTTGTGTGTTCGTCGTTGTTGTTATTATGTGTTTAAATGATGATCAGCTATTGATGTTTATGTGTGTTCCAACTTGTTGTCTAAGCAATGTTTAAATCATTTTAATTATATGTTTGCTATTGTTTATTGGTTAAATCAGAAAAACAGTCTCCAAGGTCCCACATTTGTAGGGGTAATTTAATTTAATTTAATTTTTTTTTTAGTTTTAACACATTTTATCTAACATATTTATTTTACTAACTATATCTCATCTAAAATAGTTTCTAAACATAAATGAATGATTCTTAAAAAAAAATTAACATCAACTATCCTAAACATAAATTATATCCATAAATTGTTGGATGGAGAATCCAATCAACAAATTTTGATCGTTACCTACCCATTAATAAATTTGAAAATTTTGTCTAAGTGATACTAGTCTTGATATTTTTCTTTGTAATCCCATGACGAGGCAGTTTCGTAAACTTCCGCCAACAATTATTGTGGACCGTGAATCTCAAGATGTTGATTTAATGCAAGAGGATGTTGATTTAATGCCAGAGGCTATCGGATTTGGGTACGATGTGAAATGTGGAGATTTCAAAGTGGTTAGAGTTGTAAGTCATTGGAGAGGATTTGTTTGTTATCCTTCGAGAGTGGAAATTTATGATTTGGGAAAAGATAGATGGAGAGAAATTAAAACCCTGGTTGATGCAAAAGTATTTTGGCAGCCTTCATTTGACATGTATCACGAAGGAACATTTTAAAAAAAAAAAAACAAACAGAAAATCCAGTCATGAGTTTGAGCATAACTTAAAACAACATTGAACCGGCTAGCTTTCCTAAAATTCCTATGATAACATGAATCTTGAGATTGGAAAATACAAAGGAAACGAAACCAGGGCAGGCTCGTGGAAGGTCAAGTTACCAGACTGATCTCTCCAAGGAGGAAGGGGCCATCAAATTTTTGCAAAGCATTTTCCAAGTAATCAAATTGAGCACCTTGAATTTTGTAGTATAATCAGCCCATTTTCATAAATCATAACCAAACCAAAAGGCTGTATGAAGATCAGATAGATTGAGTTGAAAACTAAAGAGTTTTACCTGCTTCCTTTGTAGTGTCACCTTTAAACGAAGAGATCATGGCACCGTTAAATGTATCGCTGTAGGATAGCAACTCTTCAGCATACTCCCTTTTAGCAGGATCCTACATTTTGTTTTGGATAACAAAAATGAGCAATAGAGCGATTCAAGCAGCAAGTAGAACGGAACACTATTTTCTACTTACATTTGGGAGAAGAGAGGGTCCTTCAAAGTGGCTATCAACATATTTCATCAGATCAAGACTTTCTCCAATAACTTTCCCGTTGTGTTCTAGAGATGGCACCTGCAGATGAGAAGAAATTCAACTGCATACTCAATTAATAAATTAACAATCAATTCAACGAATAGAAACCGATATTAATTAGAGACACAATGACATTACAAAGGTGCAACCGTACAAACAACTTCTTGCTCGGATTCCATATTAAATTACCAATTAACTCAAACGCTTAAGCATACGGATTACAATAAATTTAATAATTTCAATAGCTTTCACCTTGTCAAATTTATAATCACCAAGGACCAATCAATTTGAACAAAGAACAAGAATACAATTCTTTAACATGAATCATCACCTTGTTTGGAGAGTACACTTTCTCCTTATACCAGTCAGGCCTGTTAAAAAGACTGAGAGGAACTAGCTTAATTTTATCTTGTAGTCCCTGCACCCAACGAAAAAGCAGTAAATGACCATTTTTTTAGAATGCATGGTACGAAATTCAAAAACAAAAACAAAACCAAGAACCAAAAAGAATTCAACGAACTAAAGTACTTCAGAGTGGAATTAGATCCGTGGGTAGAGACAAGCACGTGTTGAAATTAATTAAGCGTTGAAGAGAATGGTCAGCTACCATACCACTAAATCCAAAACAATTAAGTTGATACCACAAGGCATATTTAATTTTATATGCATGAAGATGAAATTGAGAGGATCCAGCTGATGTAACCGCAAATAACAAGACAGTGCACAAACTGACAAATAATAAATTAACCTCGTTCTTCTAAATCAAGTTGTTTAATACCTTAAACAAATTTCAAAATACAAAACTAACTGTTTTCCGATAAAGACACAAAATTCATAATAATAAACTCAAATTTCCCATGTGACCAATTTACAAATGAACCAGAAACCTATTTTTGTAGAAAATAATAGGTCCCTCTAACCTGTGGATAATCAGGAATCCACGTGTGATAACCTCTATTCTCATACTAATTAAACTATCACTAAGCCATAAAACTATAAATTACAAGTTCCGTTCCTATATTTTCATGATTGAATCTAACAAACCTTTAAACTATAAAAAAAGTATTCAGTTACTCCCTCAACGTTCAATTTTGTGTCTAATAAGTAAGTTCAGTATGTATTCAACATCATTAAAAACACCAAATCTATAATACACAAAGCTAAATTTGGTGTCCAATAAACATTAAAACCTTGATTTGGCGTTCGACAAATTAGTGAATCTTAATAAAAGTAGAAACAAACTAGAAAGTTTAGAAATCCATTATGAAATTTAGAGACCAATTCGCCACAAATCTGAAACTCGGGACTAAATATAGGCAAGAAAACAAGATCTCGGAACCCAGAAATGAAGAAGCAAACCTTGTAATTCCGGGTGATCCACACACGTTGAGCATAGGGGCAAATGTAAGCAGTATACAACCTTCAAATAAGAGATGAAGAAGTCTTAAAATGCGAGTGTATTTAGCGATAAAAAGAAGCTCAATCAGCGAGACTCGGAGATTTCAACGGATAAACAAGGCAAAACAAAGCAAACCTAGTAGTTCCGTCGAACAGAGGAGGTTGTTCGGCAGTAGCATCCAACGACGGAGGTAAAATCTCTTCCACACTGCAACAAGAATCAAATTCATGAGCGGAAAAAACAAAAACAAAAAAAAACAAAAAAAACAAAAAAAAGTTGAAAAATCATTCACTAAACTTGCAGTACTTACAGAGCAGCCATGAAAATTGTTCAAGAGATGATTGTAGAAAACTTGGGTCTCAGAATGCGAAACTTGGAGAAGATTTTCCAAGACAGGCGGGAATATGAGGGATACAGTGAGATTGAAGATTATTTATGTGAAATCAAAGAAGGCGGGTAGTGAGATTCACATGAATGCGCTCTCAGTATCAACCACTAGGAGAAGTTTGTTATGAGACTTTTCTTTCGGAGAAACGCAAGCACTGACGTGTAAGGATATGTTATATTTTGTAAATGATTTTCATCCTAAAATTTCCCTTTTTCTTCTTTTAACAATAATTGCAAATATAGTCATTAAATTTAAATTAATTAGTATATAACAAAGTTTTAAAAAAATTGAGAATATAGCAAAAATTTATTACATGGATATCTATGACGGTTAAATCATATTACAAATATTGGTATAGACTATAAGAGGCCGTTTAGGGAAAGGGTTATCACTATTGGGTTAGAGTTATGGTAACTCAACCCTTGTTTGGAGGAAGGATTATCATAACCATTGTTTTAGGTTTATCATAACCCCTATTCCTTCTCTTTCTTCTTTCTCAACTCCTCTTCCCTCTCTTTCTTCTTTCTCAATCCCTCTTCATCTCCCCATAAACCTACCTTTTCAACTCCTCATAATCCTATATTTTCAACTTCCATAATTTTATTATTTCATTTTTTAAAAAAAAAATTACTATTTTATTTATCAAATGTCATTTATTTTTAATTAATTTAATAATTTTAAAAGAATATTATTTTTAATTTATTTTATTTACGAAATTAATTGTAATTAAATACTAATTATGATTAGTTTACGCATTTAGCCCTCGTATTAAACTTTTTTTTAACTTTATTATTTCATGTCTTTTATTCGTTTTTCACCTTTCAAATATTTGTCTAAATTATTTCTGATAAATTTAAGTTAAATAAATTTCTAAAAAAATGAATTTTATTAAATTTATAAAAAAATCAAAATAAAATCAAATTAGACGATTTAATATTAAATTAAATAACTTTTAAATTCTTAAATAACCTAAAAAAATGTATAACAAATATATATATTTTTTGAAAGTATATAAACTTTAAATGTATAAGAATTTTCTTTTTAAAAAATCAATTTAATGGTGAAATTTGATTTAAGATTTATTTGAATTAAATTTTGAATCTAAATTTTTTACCAAATTATTCTCCTACTTTTCAAAATGTACTTTTTTTTTTCTCTTTCTTCTTCCTTATTTTTATATCTTTCGTTGATTCATTATAATTTTTTATCATTTTTTGTTGCTCCTTGGAACCACAATCCTCTAATTTAAAAAAAGAAAAAAAAATATAATGTTTAGGTAAGAAGAAAACTAAGATTGTTTTATCTTTAAAAGAAAAATAGTAATTTATTCAACTGTAACTATTACTTAAAAAAAAGGTTGAAAATTTCATGTCGTATTTAAAGAAATTAAGGGCAAATTGTTTTGCAAAAACTAGAACGATTTGGTAAATTAAATATACAAAAATTGTGTATTGGAGTTAGAATATGAATTTTTTTAAAAAAAATAATAATTTATTTGTACGTAACAATTACGTCAAAAAGTTAAAAATTGACGTCGTATTTAAAAATGACTGAAAAATGTTTTACGAAAATAGGACATTTCGAAAAATTAATTATACGAAATCTATGTATTGAATTTATAATACAAATTTCTTTAAAAAATCAATAAATTATTCGCACGTAACGATTAAGTAAAAAAATGTTGGAAATTGACGCACATTTAAAGAAACTACTTAAAATTATTTTAAGAAAATATGATAATTTGGTAAATTAAATATACAAAATTTGTGTTGGATTTAGAATACGAATTTTAAAAAAAAATGTATAAGAAAATAAATTTCATAACACTTCCTACATAACTCTTCTCTCAAACACATCTTATCATAACCACTACCTTTCATACATAAACCTTCCCCCAAACACATTTTATTATAATCACCTCATAACTCTTCCTACATAACTCGTACCCCAAACACATATTATCATAACACTAGTTTTATCATAATACTAGTTTTATCGTAATACTAACCCTCCATAACCCAACCCTTCCCCCAAAGACACTCTAAGAGTTTATCAGTTATAGAAAAAAAAATTTGTTAAATTTGTAATTTTTTTAAATGGTGCAAATTTCTAAGATTGTCGACAATTATAATTACTTTTTTCTTTACGTGAATGGCGCGAAGTAGATATAAAAATCGATGTATCTTAGAATATACCTAAGTATTGGTCTATCCAAAATTTCAATTTTTAGGTTAAGTTAATTTTAGAATTATAAAATTAATAAAAGAGTAGGGTATATTAATAGAGAATGAAAAAGATTAAAGGATAGAAATTTAGAAAAAAGATTGTTTTTAAAAATAGCAAAATGAACTAAAATATTTACAAATACACGATAGAAAGTCTATCAAAATCTACTGATAGTGATATTTTGTTATATTTATAAATATTTTGTAGTAATTCTGTAATTTAAAACGATTATCTAGCAAACTTAATAGAGATGACAACATGAAGATTGAGAAATAAAACGAGAGATATACTTAATTGGAAAAATGACAAAAAAAAAAAAAACTATGGATATATGCTAATCTATCCTTGAAAGATAATTGTTTTAAACGATAAAATTGTTGAAAAACATTTATATAGAAAAATGACCATTAGTATCAAAATCAAGCACATTAGTTAGTACTTAAAAAAAAAAAGGCATTTTTGAACAATTTTATGTTCAATATGATGCATGAAAGGAAAGGGATGAGTGGAGAGAGAAAAAAAGAAGAAGAAGAAGAAGAAGAGAGATTTAATTTAGAAATTTGTGCCTAACCACTACTACGAACTATCTATCCCTCTTTTGAAGTTTGAATGAAAAAAAAAGGGGATTCAATTCGCCCAATATGGCATTGGGAACCCCCAAACCAAATATGGAAAAAGAAAAAAATCCTAATTAAAGACATTATTGTGATGATGGATCTTCTCCATCTCCACGGCAGAGATCACATAGAGAGACCATAACCATTATTTGCATTGGCTCACCATTCTTCACGCTACCCTACAACTAATTTACACTATATATATTCTTTTCTTTTCTTGGCCATGACCATTTCCTTTATTTTATCAATTTTTCCCTCTCTTAGCTCTGTTTAAACGTATATAAAACCAACACACACACCATCATTCTAATTACATTTTTTAATTACATTTTAACCTTTTCTCTATTAAACACACAATAACAATAATGCTGGTTGTTTATGACATTGTGATTCACATTCTATCCAAGCTTCCACCAGAATCTCTTCTTCGATTCAAGTCTGTTTGCAAATCTTGGTATGCTCTTATCAACCACCCTAAATTTGTAACTAAACATCTCTTAGATTCTTTTCCCCACAAGCATGTTCTCCTTAAGCGTGTCATCATCAACAACTCTGGCAAAAAAGAACATGTGTTCTCCATCCTCAAATTTTCTCTTGATCAATCTGTGTCGTCTGTTCTCGACGTCCCTTTACCATTTCATGAGAATCCTCCAAACGTCCCTTTACCATTTCGTGAGAATCTTCCAGATTTACAAATTAATGGCCATTCTCATGGCTTAATTTGTATAGGTTGTGATAATAATCGTGATATTTTTCTTTGTAATCCCATGACGAGGCAGTTTCGTAAACTTCCGCCAACTTCAATTCTTGTGGTCCATGAACCTCATGATGTTTATTTAAAGCCGAGGACTGTCGGATTTGGGTACGATGTGAAATGTGGGGATTTCAAAGTGGTTAGAGTTGTGAGTTTTTCAAGAGGAGTTGTATATTATCCTTCCAGAGTGGAAATTTATGATTTGAAAAAAGATAGATGGAGAGAAATTAAAACCTTTGTGGATGCATGTTTAATATGCATGTCTTCGTTTGACATATATCACGAAGGAACATTTTACTGGATGGGGATAAATGGGTTAAGTGAAGAAGAGGTTATACTAACGTTCAACATGAGTAGAGAGGTTTTTGAAAAAATTTCAATCCCAGATAGTTTTCACTTTTCCAATAATATGGAGGATTATAGAAGTTTAGTGGTTTTGAATGGATTTTTACGTCTATTTTCTTATACAGCATTTCAAAGAAATGAAAAAGTTTTTGAGATTTGGGAGACAGAGATGGATGGATCTAATGTTGTTTCGTGGTCAAAGCTATGGACGATTGGCCCTCTTTTTGGAATTGAACATCCATTGTTGTTTTTAAGCTCAAATGAACTTTTAATAGAGGCAAAAGAAGGACAAGTGATTTTGTACAATTGTAAAACTCAACAAGTCAAAGAGCTGCAAGTAAGAAGTGAAGTTATATGTGTAGGCGATACTTCGAACCGATTTGAAGGTACTAATTTGTTCGTTAAAAGTTTGATATCGGTGGAAGGAGGAAATAATGAGTTATGAGTTATAGTATTTTTCCAAACTTAGTTTAATTTAATTAAATAAAGTCTAGATGGAGCAAATGCATGTAATTATTTAACTTTCACATAAAAAATTATATATTGTATTACTTTCGAGGCCAATAATGATTCTAAACACAATTATTTTACAATTTCACTTTATTTTTTCTTTGTTGTTTTATGAAATCTTAAAAAATATAACAAAATAATAAAATATTTACACTATGCCAAACAATTTCGAAAACGAAAAAAGTTCACAAACCCACAATGGAAAATACAAAAAATGTCTTACGATCAATTGTCATCCAACGTGGGTAATATATTTGTAAAACGATAATTTACATTTGACTATTCTTTCATACACAATCGTTTAGATTTGATTATTACCCAAATCTAAACAAACAATTTTTTTCACAGTCGTTTAGATTTGGCACACTATCGTTTATATTTGGCACATGATCGTTTAGATTTAATTGTTTAAATTTTGGTCGCCAAATCTCAAATTTTTTCAAGATTTTGGTACTTGATCGTTTAGATTTGTTAGTACACGATCGTTTATATTTGATCGAGAATCATTTAGATTTAGCTATTTTTGGTACGTTTACATTTGGCAATCAATAACCCAACGATTTTTTTTCACAATGTTTTATATTTGACACACGATCTTAATAGACCAAATAACAATTTGGAAAAAAAAATTGTAGAAGAAGAGAGAAGAGAAAAAAAATGAAAATTTGCCGAAGAAGAGAAAAAAGCGATGGATAGAAAAAAAATTTCAAAATAGGAAAATTAAGAAAAAAAAAATTGTAGAAGAGGAAAGGAGAAAGACGATAATAAGAAAGAGCAAACTTGGAATTGTTTAAAAAAATTATGAGTTTCATAGGTTTTTCATTTTATTACCCAATTCTAAATATTTTGGCTGTTTGTTATATTTATGGAAATTTTCTTTTGCTATTTTTCTTGTAATTGAAACAATAATTTCGGTCATTTCTAACCATTTTCTGACTATTATTTTTCCAACTTATAATATTTTATATATTTTTATTAATTAACTTACTTTATTTAATATATATGTGTAAAAATTATTTTATTATTACAGTTTCAAAGCTCATCAAAATTAATTATTAGTTATAATTAAAATTTCATGTATAATAATGAGTTAATTTTCAAAGATGTGACAAAACACACAAGTATTTACAGCCCAAGTAATAAAAACAAAAAGCTCGTGAAGCTGGTAAAATATTTTCATAATTTCCAAATTTATCCTTGATATTGTGAACGTGTCACTTTTCTTTATTTTTCTTTGCGATTTATTCATCTTCTCTTACAAATTTCTTCAGCTCATCTTCTATATTTTATTTTCTTTATTTTTAAACGTTTTAAATCTCCTATCTCATCTTCACCATTTTTCGACAAGATTCTTTGAGGCTACTTCATCTTCCTCCTATCCAAGAATATTAAGATAGTTTAAATATCATTTTGATGTGATATAAACGATCGTTTACCATTGTAAACATGATCGTTTAGTATGATCAGTTTAAATTTGGAGTAATTTTTTTAAATACGACGTCCATTTTCAACCTCTTTTACGTAACGTTACGTGCAAGTAAATTATTAATTTTTTTTAAAAAAATCATATTCTAACTCCAATACACAATTTTTGTATATTTAGTTTACCAAATCATCCTAGTTTTCGTAAAACGATTTACAGTAATTTCTTTAAATACGACATCCATTTTCAACATTTTTTAAGTAATCGTTACACATGATTAAATTATTAATTGTTTTAAAATTCATATTTTAAATCTAATACCCAAATTTCGTATATTTAATTTACCAAATCGTTTTAGTTTTCGTAATGCAAGAGCAAAAAGAAAGAAAAAACAGGTCAAGCGGTGTAATCACAATAAATTACCTAATTCAAGAGTAAAAGAATAAATTAAAATTTTAAATTCATGTAATTGTAACAATTCATAACTTAAAATTAAGCTATGTTTTTTATATAAAAAGATTAAAATTAATAAAACTCCTAAATATAGAAATTATAAATGAGAAAAAAATGGATTAAATAGTATTTAAACTTAAATTTATTAATTATAAATAAGGAACGATTAAGGAGGAATGGAGGAAGAATTGGATAACGATTGTGGAAGGATCGAGGGTTGAGGAAGGGTTATTCATAACCCTTCTCATTAACAAGGAAAAAATTATATAACCCTTTTCCCTGTAATCCTTTCCCTCTCCTAAACACATCCTAAATGTATTACACTTTTTCCTTCAAATATGTATCAATATTGGAAAAAAAATTGTATGTCTTTTTTTCGAGGAATCAATTTAAGTATATGTGATTCGATTTCGGTTCGGTTTTGTATCATCTCATATCATAGACGTCTGTATCTACAACCTTCTAAACGATTGTTTAGCCTTGATTGTTCAATCTCTTACCCGATCGTTTTAACTCTCTATATGATTGTTCAACCTCTTACATGATTGTTTACCTCTTACAATTCGGTTTGGTTTTAGAATTGATTTGATGTCTTAAATCAAACCAAATCGTATAAGAAGTTATTTTCAATTTAAACGAAATCGCAATTAACCAAATGAATTTGGTTTTGGTTCAATTTTCCAACTATTTTTGAACACCCCTACTAATTAATAACAATACCCTTTGCAAAAACAATAACCAAATGTACCCACATAAAATGATATCAGCCATTTTATCTATTAAACCACATTCAAATGAAAAATTACATAAAAATCAAATGCAAATGGTTGGAGTAATACTCTACAACATTATTGATTGTCATCGATCACCGATGGTTGGATCTCTTAAATTAAAAATACACACAAAAATGCAAATAAACTTTGCAATTTTGAAATTCTCAAGCCTACCCATGCTTATCGACAATATGATAATGTTGAAGCTCTGATTTCTGTTGTGAGTTTAAGCCTAGGAATTGACATAAAAACAACATTTATGAGCATCATAAGGTGATTAAGCAAAAAACTTATAATTGATAGTAAGAAATTTGTGTTTTCCCATAAAGTATATATACCATAAAGCGCTTCTTGTAAAGTTCAACAATCGCTGTAGGGTCATATTTTGTTTGCTTGTAAGCATCAATCTTCTCGAATTCCTGCAATGATATATGCTAATACTGCTATCATACTACATATTATTTTCATGTTAAATGACATGTTATATCTTAATCTTTTTCTAATCGTGCACGTTTGAGAGTTTGTTTGAGAGTTTGTTTGAGAGTTTATCTGAGAATATGTTTGTTTGACCCCAAAATGTTTATAAATACTCATACAGAAAATTGATATCACGTGAATATAAATATGTATACGTTTACTTCTATTAGATATGATGTGATGTGGATCTATAGTTGTAACTTGGAAGGACCAGAATGAAACTATGAACCCAATATAAAACAAAGACGAAAGAATTATACAAAAATTAAAGAAGAAAGATAGTTAGGTGCAGTTTAATTTGATTATCAATCTCAGTATAAACTCTTTTTTTCCTATTTTTGATTTTTTTTTTATTATGCGATTAGAGTTGAATGCACAAATATAAATGTAGATGATCAGATACACTTAACGTATTGTTAAAATTCATTCAAAACGAGAACAAAGGTACACGTTCGAGTTTCGATTATTACCTCAATCCATGTAGCTAGATGAGGTCTTCCTTCTGTGATATCATACTTGAAAACCTCGTTTAAAAATACATGAAATCTTTCGATCAATGTGATGTATGCAATGTCCACCTAAACAAACAAAAGAGACTCTCGGTTATAAAAGGTGTATCTCGAAGTATCTCACCTTGAATTTCCAAGGTTGTTTTAAGGTTAACTTAGAGAAGACCATTTCAAACAAACTCGACGAAGTATAAAAACAACAAAAGAGTAAACTTACCCCACTGAATTGACCCAAAAGGAATGGGCCATCATCAAATTTTTGCAGAGCATTCTCCAAGTAATCAAACTGAGGACCTAATATTAAAGAAAGAAAACTCATTAAAATCAGCAATTGTTTCTAACCAAAAAGAAAAGAACTTGAGAATTAAGAGAGAAGAATGAAGGTCATTTGCCTGCTTCCTTAGCTGGGTCACCCTTAAATGAAGGGTACACTGCCCCAGTGAATGTATCAGTATAAGCTATCAACTCTTCATCGAATTGTCTTTTAGCAGCATCCTATCATTTAAATATGATGTAATGGTTAAAATCATTCTTAAACATACTTTTCGAAACTTAAAATTTAAATTTTGATGTGTATAGAAATCACGTCTAAATGTCTAAAACTAAAATCCATCCTTCGTATGACCAATATATCAAAAGTGAAAAGCTTAAAAACACTACTTTTTACACTAAATTTTTCTATGTTTTGTTTATCAAGTTTCAATAATCAACGTTTCCAACGACTTTTGAGATAAAACAAACATAAATTTCTAAAATGAAACATCACCAAATAAAAAGAAAACGTTGAAATTGAGTATGGATTTATTAACCGTGTGCTTGCGACAATTAATTTTTTTAACTTGATAAAAGTGATTATCAAAAGATATTAATCCTGTGGAAAAACAGATAAATTTTTGGTATGTAAACTCACGTCTGGGAAAAGAGAAGGGCCTTCAAAGTTGCTATCTATGTATTTGATCAAATCAAGGCTTTCACCAATTACTTTCCCATTGTGTTCCAACGCTGGCACCTGAAATCAAGGAGGAATTCTCATTTTTGGTCCTCAAATTAACATGTAACCCAGATCAGCATTGTTTCCCCATGCACCAGGAAATTAAACTACATATATTTAGCACATTAAAGTCGTTCTATGTGGGTCTCCAAGTTCTTTGTCAATTGTTTTTGGATAAAAATGAAGTTTAGGATTGACTCTTCCAAAGGGTGGAGATTGAGAATGTTCGAGTACAAAATTATAAAAATACAGGACAATTTAAAACACGTTCTACAATGTTACGTTCACACTCCATTAAGTATCAACACATGTTAAAGTAAACACTAACAGTAATAAAAACAAAAATATGTAAAATACAACCCTACCTTGTTTGTAGGGTTCACTTTTTCCTTATACCAAGCAGGCCTGTTTTGAAGGTTTAGAGGCACTAATTTTATTTTATCTTGTAATCCCTGAAAAAACACATACACACACATATATATAGAAACAATTCAGAAGTTTTGCAAATAAAAATTGTTAGAGATATTAATGAAGAAGTGAAGAGATGAATTAAGGAGGACCTTGTAATTTCTTGTGATCCAAGCACGCTGTGCAAATGGGCAATAGTAAGCCATATATAACCTTCATAAACAAAAGCCCCGAATGGCAAAGTTTAGGCTTACACAATTTAAATCAAACGCACATACGAATTAGCTAACTTGCATAGAAACCCACTTTTGGGTCCCAACCAACCTTTGCTCTCATTCTAAACTTTTCTTCGTAGTGTCTAATTAAAATACTATATTTTGACTTTGGAATTGGTATTGTCATGATAACCAACCTTTCAAATATATCTATGATATTGTCTAGGTTGGATAACCTTTCATGAATCTTTTTTTTTTTTTTTTTTTTCATATCTAACCGGCAAGTGGCTTTGGTCGCATTCTCAAATATGATATTATAGTCAAATTTTATTAGTGAATTTTGGAGTCTCATCCCACGTCTAAAATAAGAGAGAAGTCTTATCGACTCTTATGTCTCCCATATTCTTTTCCTCTTTCTCTTTCTTGTCTCTATCGTATCTTATCTTATTAGATAATCATCAGATCTTCTTCTTCTTTCTGGGAGCCCTCCCCTCCTCATGAGTTTTTAGTGGAATTCATTACTGATCCTCCAGACATGCCTTAAGAATGGAGTTGAACCTTCACTTCAATAATTCTTTGAGCACATAGTTAGGAGCAAAGAATTTACGAAGGCGAAAGACTTTTTTTTATCCATATTCATGAGCAGATCCCCATATTCATTAGACAAAGGACTATCAATCTATTATTTTAAATTGAACGAGCCTTTGCATTCATTTTGTGCGGACTTCGACGCCTACGAGACAGATGCTTTTCCTTCGAGATGGAAGAAAGGAAGACCGGTCCTTGATTCATACCTCTCCAATACCTCTCCAATCCCTCACCTTCCGGACCTTTATTATCGATAGACCATGTTTATACTATCGAATAATAGAACATTAGAGAAGAAACAAAATATATTCTTTAAAAAATAATGATTTAAATTGCCACGCATTAATAAACTCGGGCTAGTTCGGACAACTACAGAGTATGATCACTCATCTCTTGTACTTGAAAAGAAATTACCAAGGAGGAAAAGAAAATTAAGTATAGTGGTGAACGAACATACCTGGTGGTTCCGTCGAAGAGCGGAGGTTGTTCGGCGTCGGCTTCCAATGACGGGGGACGAACTTCCGGTACGACAGTTCTGTAGGACAGTAAGAAAATCAAACAGAAACAACAAAACTAAATAAAAAACAAATCATCCTTCAAAATAAAAGATCAACACACTCGAATTTTAGTGATGAACATAAACGATAAACTTGTTTTTGCTTCATTAGCGAAATACTCACGCAGTAGCCATTTAATTTCTTAAGGCCGGAACTCTACGGCGGTTTTCGGGGACTGGTGACGATAATAAATGGCCGGCGAGAGCCGCGTTTATATAGGCCATCCTCGGAGCAAAGTCCAAAATGTGGACTTCGCAAGCAGTGACGTGGCCGTCAGGTGGCGGCTGAGTTGGGTAATTATAATTTCAAGAGACCAATTTCGAGCAAAAGAGTAGAACTTTATTATTATTTTATCATAAAGATTTGGTTTCATGATCTTTACTTGATTCTGTTACGTCCTTCGTGACATAATTTCCTTTGGGTTAAATACATAGAATATGGAAGATAAATTAAAAACCAAAATATCATCTTAGATTAGAATAGTCAATTAAATTAAGGAAAATTGGATTGAATGACAAAAAAAAACATTTAGAAAAAAAAAACAGTTTATAACATCAATTTTTTTTTTTGCATATTGCAAATATGACAAAATTAGTTATATCATACGCTTATTCGACGGTAATCATATGGCTATGAGACGGTCATCACTTTTGAATTTGCTACTTTTACAAATTTAGAAAATGTTGTGACATGGGCTCTATTATCATAATTTTTTTTTATATTTTTGCAAAAGTCTCTCTCTCATGAAAAAGAAAATTGCATCCGATAATAATCTTTTTTAAAAAAAAAACAACACGTAGCACATCTTTTTCGCATATTGCAAATATGACAAGTAATTATATATCTATAAGAGGGTTACCTGCTTTTAAATTTGCTACTTTTACAATTTATAAAATGGAGTGACATCGGCCTCATTATTGTAAAATTTTTTTATATTTTTACAAGCGCCGAAAAAATTCATTAATTTTAGACTAATTTTCATAAATGTAACAAAACCAAAAAAATATTTACAAACAAAAAAACAAAAGCAAGTTGGTAAAATATTTTCATAATTTTCATATTTGACTTTGATATTATAAATGATTCGTTCAGATTTCTTTCCTTGTATTTTCAAACACAATATCGTGTATCATTGTCAACATGTTCGTTTACCATGGTCAAAACGATCATTTAAATTTGAAATATTTTTTCTATCGTTTAAAATAACTACACGACTGTGTTGATATGATCTAAACAACTGTATATCAATATATAAACAATCATGTATCCAACATCGTCTATAAAAAATCATTTAGATTTTTGATACAAGATCGTTTAACTATTCACACACAACTGTGTATCATGATCATTTAGAAGAAGACTACTCTAACGTATCACTAATTAATCGAGATATTTCAGATTGTGAGCGTGTGTAAATATTTTACCAATTTGTTACCTTCTTCGAAAGATTCCTAAATTTTATTGCGTTTTTATAGTATTAAAATTGAATTTCCTAAACTAAAATCCAACGCTGGGTTAACGCCGTTATCATATCTGAAAATGAAAAACGCCGTTATTTCTCTGCCGCGCAATACAAGCCGCGAAAAAGAAAAGTAACGAACCGCCAAAATGGATCACAAACTGCTAAACCGGTCAGCGTTGAGAAATATAAAGATGACCCAAACGAAAAAAAACCCGCTACTGCATCGAAAAGCTCACCCTCTTTATATTATCGATTCTAAATTTCGCGCAGGTCTCGATCTTCCTTCTCCAATGGCGACCGATTTCACAAAAGAACTGAGCAAAAACACTCTTCCTGGATTGAAGCAAACTCTACCCCTAGATTTTGGAATCGCAGCCGCTGGTAATGGCCACGTAGATCAACACCAAAATCGTCGTTCTTACGGTACAAAGGAAGGTATTGAATCTCAAAGTTCCGCAGTGGGGAGAATACCAGAGTCTCATGCTTCTGTTTTTGATATCTTTAAGAAGATCCGTCGGGCGGAGCGATTTGGGATCCCCGTACGTTTATCGGAGGCAGAAAAGCGATTCTCTCGAGCTGAGAGGTGATTTTGCGGTTTTATGGCATTGTTTCCTTTATCGTAAGAATTTGTTGTGTGTTCGTATGTCTAGGATTCCAGGAATGGGTGAAGCGTAGAGTTTGTATTGAATCTTATGTCGTTTCATGGATCGATAATGAATTTTTTCAACTGATTAATGCATTTATTCAAGAACAAGATATTCTGTCTTCTCGTTTTTCGATGTGAATGCAGACGATAGTTTTGAACTTCTTGTTTCATCCTCTTTTCTTTATTCTTCTTTGTTGTGCCGGAAATTTTATAGTGCCATTTCGGTTATGAACCGGAAACTTTGCAGGTTCGGCATTGATTCAGTACGTGGACCGGATGAAATGGCCAAAGCAGAGGAGCTGAAGAGAAAGGCAAGAGCAGAGAGGTTTTTCTATCTGCTTTATGGTATCGCGTTAGAGAAAATTGTATAATTATTTTTTCCTCAGTTCGATTATCTTTTCTGTTTTTCAGATTTGAGCTCTTAACTCTGTCTGTGGCTACGGACGAAGAGGCAAAGAAGAAAGCTCGGCTTGCCAGATTTGCCCCGTGTTTATAGAATTCCCTTTTGGTTTAACAACAAAGCAACATCAACAATTCTTATGCACAGCCAAACTATTATTCATTTGATTGACCAATTGAACAAGCCGAGCTTACCTATAATAACCAACTCCTTGTCTCTGATACCCCTTAGTTATTCGTATCCTGAATAGTTTAAGGATGCGGAAATTATTTGTATGAACCCTATAGAATTGAACTCCATTAGACGGAGGTGAAGTTTTAATTTCTAGAACTGCACCCTCTTGATGGGTACTTTCATTCAATTTTCTACATGCGCATTTTTGTTTTCAAAATTAAATTATATAATACTACTATAATCATCGTTCTTTTAATGTTCAAGAGAGTCCTTCGAGTTTGATCTAAGTAAATGGCAAGGGAGATGTTCTTGTTAGTTCTTTTTAGTAGTTTTAGCGAATTGTTTGGTGAAGGCTTTCAATGCTCAATCGTTATACAGTCTATAGCTTACAGTTTCGCATTCTGTTTTCTGAAAGTGCCACGGTTTTATGGAAGGCAGAACAATGGCCTAAAAGAAGTTTTTCCATCTGTTTCATCCATTTATGATCAACATACGTCTGATTTGCACCTTATCTTACAGATCTTATTCAACTTTATTAACACGGGAGAGGTTATCTAATTGCTTCTTTTATCCTTTGCAGGTCTCACTTAATCTTCATGGGTCTTCATGATTTAGTTTTTTCTCCACATTTTGCACACGGAAATCCTGATGCATAGCGTTATTGCTGTCACCCAGGTGCCTTTTCTCGAGTCGTTGGATAAGATGTGATGGCATGAGGCTCTTAGTCATTCTTTTCTACAGCCCAAGTGTTTTCTTTTTTGTTTCTATTACTTTTGAGGATCTGTAAGAGGAAAAAACAAAAAAAAATTGTTGATTGACACAGGCGATGGATTGAATTCAGAATCTTCCTTCAGTTTGATAACACATTTAAATCACCTTTAGTTTTTTTTCCCTATCTCCTTAGCAACTGCCTGCATCATTTTTCTGCTCTGATAGTCGTAGTTCAAAAGGTAGCAAATGGCTTGGGTCTTTGGTCTTAATCATTATTGAGAATGGCAGATAGAGCTCAGAAGCATTTAGGATTTGCTTCAAAAGTCTTGAGACTGCTTTTCACTCTGTTTGACTTGCCCATATCAAGGGTCTTGGAAAATCTTCAGTAGCCCGTATGGCTTGGTCTGTGTTTCAGGCTTGCTTTTCTTGGGGAACAGAAATGCAATTGTACATCTTGGTGAAGGATATGATATCATACAAACCCCCCACCCCCACCCCACACACACTCACACACAAAAAAGAAGAAGAAGAAGAGGAAACTCCATTTGACCATCCAACAGTGGCATCAGCCATTTTTTATGCCTGGTAATCTACATACAACAACTCAACAACTCATAAAACGGGAAACTATTTTACGCTGATGATGATGGTAAAGAACTGGACAATGTTGACATTTCTCATAGAATAACAAGATTTACAAAGATGAAGGACGTTGTTTCATTTTGTTACATTAAGAAACAATTTACGAACTTTGTACATTTACATCCTGTCATCTTCTATTTTACTTGCTACTAGAAGATCTTACAAATAGATCTTTCTAAGAAGCCTAAAGTTTCTAGTTTTGTTTGTGAAGAAATTGAAAAGGGTATAAAGACATTAACAAAGTTTACCAGCTAGGAGTTTGCCGATGAGGGGAGACCTTCTCCTCCTTTGATTGACAAGGAGGAAGGGGAGGGCCTACCATTGATCAAATGAGGATCTAAGAACACAACTACAACAGAAATGTCATCGTGGAAATGCCTTCTCACACCTCTATCTATCTTTTTCAGGTCTGAATATCTCATCTCTCTTTTTTTAGCTGCTTCTCGAAGTGCAGCCTTGACAAGTCTCCTTGCTATTCCCTGCAGTTGTCACCAAGTGGAACCATTAATTCAAGAAAACTTCAGTCACCAATATGAAAGTAGGTTGTCGTCAATTCAATGTCATGTCAGCAATCAACAAGATGGATTCTTACATTTCGGGGATAGCTGTTGACGATGTCAACAGCCTTCTGGTTGCTAAGGTGCTCCCACAGACCATCAGAAGCAAATATGAGATATTGATCATCTGGGCGGAGTTTGTGTACTAATATTGACGGTTCTGCACTGAGGATCGATTTGTAAAATGGCTCGGGCAGTTGAAATTTAGGGGGGAGAGGTGGTCTGTTGAACTTTGCTTTTTTCAAATATGCATCACCAATGGATCTTGAAACCTGCAGAAGGTAAGCTATTGAAGATTCAGAACTCTAGAGGCTTTCTAGATTGCTTCACTTAACAATTAACATCTAAACCTCAGATTTCAAAAAAGTTTCCGGAGCATTTACCTGTATGAGACCTTTAACACGCCAAACATTGTGTTTTAGGATCACAATCTGGGGATCTTCTGGATGAACCATCCGAAGTTCATCTCTCACAGACTCTATGCTTGCGTTGTGTTCTGTGGACAATTGAATGGCAATCACTTCTCTAGTGGCTCTCTCAGTTCTCCCAAGCACTACTCGTGAATCGCCTGCATTTGCAATATATAGTTGTCCATTGCAGATGATCCCTACCAAACAACATGATCCAGCAGATGCAATCTTTGGTTCATTAAGCCACTGTTTCTGGACAAGAGAGAGAAACCCTTCTTCTGTTGCTGCAAAAGCCTTCCTGATAACATTTTCTGATATGTCTTGGTGTAAAGACGCATATCCTGCAGTTGGAAACACCACAAAAGAAACATCAAAAGCAGCTCGTGAGGACTTAAACTTCCTGCAAATTTTAAGACCCAGAAAAACCAATAAACAAAAATCAGATTGAACAATGTTTACAATGAAGATGAAAACCAACTTTTGAGATTGCTGAAGAGATTGTCGTTGACAAACCGTGAAGCTTCGGTTCCGCCATGGCCGTCATAGACTCCGACAAAGGTTCCCAGCGGACCTGGATTGGTCATACTCAATGCCCCAGATTCAAGCTGGCTTTGATCTTCCACCACATTATTAGCTTGGATTACTGCCATGGAGAATTGTCCATAAACATGGTGCCCCAGATCCTTAGACCACAACAATCCATCCACTCGTCCGTTTGAATCACCATCATCATGAGGCTTCCAGCAGGGTTTAACCATTTTTTTTCTATAAGGCCAATCACTGGACACAAAATTACAGGAGTTTCTGATTCATATGTATCATCCAAATGAGCCGGCAATCAAAAAATTCATCATCCCAGATCAAGAACACGACCTAGACCCACTCTCAGCTCCAGGTTTTGTTTATACTCAACACTTACAATCTCTATTCCTGAAACTACATCGACATCCCCCCCAATATATCCAGACACCATTAATATGAACAAAAGAAGAAAATTCAGATAAAGACCAGACAGGAATGGGCTAAAATAACTGCAAAATGTCCCTTTGAGACAAGAAAGCAACAGTCTTAATACAAGTTCAGAGAATATGGAGGTGATGCTGGTCCTGTGTACCTTGAATCTGGGATTTATGGGTTTGGCCTTTGCTTCTGTGCCATCTTCCAGGAACAGACTGAGCTGTAAAAGCACATAACGGTTAAGAAAGTGGCAGCGTTTGGTCTCAGATCAAAATAGGAGAGCCAGCCGATTGAATCACTCACTCAGGGTTTTTGGAAGCTTTTCCACAGAGGATCCACCAGGTTAGTTTCTCTTTCTCTCTCTCTTTCTTTCTCTGTTTTTCTTTTCTTTTCTTTTTTTTTTCTTATGCGATCTAGCATGGGGATAATAAAAACACACTAAACAAACTACAAATCTGACATTGCTGTCCCTCCCCAATCCCCAATCCTCAATCTCCCTCCTTTTTACTTGTTCTCTTCCTCTGCCCTTTTTCTTTCTTTTTTTTTCCCCCTTTTCTTTTTTCTTTATTTTTATAGACAAGTGGTGGGCTTTTTATGGGTTTGGGGCCTTTGGCCACTTCATGTCTGCACTCCAATTATAAAAAGCTCCAACTGAAATTTATGAGCAAAACCCACCATTTCTAATCACCTTATCATCATCAACCATAACCCACCACTTCAGGCAAATTTTCCTAATCTTAAATCAGAAAAAAAAAAGAAAAAGAAAAAAAAAAGCCCTCTTTTTTTTCTTTTCTACACTATTACATTTCCGATCTTCAATTGGGATTTCATTCCTTGTAAATTCAGCAATCTATTATTTCTAGGTAGAGTTTTGAAGTGAGATTCAGCATTGGTTTCTTCCTTAATCCTTCCACCTCTTCTCCTTTAGCATGGTAGAGAAGACATGAGTAATGAGCTAAACTAAGCCTTCTTAATTA
Organism: Cucumis hystrix; assembly: GCA_025688845.1. NCBI lineage: Eukaryota > Viridiplantae > Streptophyta > Magnoliopsida > Cucurbitales > Cucurbitaceae > Cucumis > Cucumis hystrix. The sequence continues at coordinate 26,422,749 of CM046886.1, forward strand.
GCAAAAGCCTTCTTAATTAACAAAATAAAAGGAATTGATTAAGTGAACTTTTTGGTTCAATAAATAAAAAAGATCGAATAAAACTACAAAAAAAAAAAATTCTAAAAACTGTATCTCCATTACAAAGCAACAATAAAGTGGTTGTGAAATTAAATCTGAAATGGAATTGCATAGCTGTCAGCATGGCCAAGCAATTATGAAAGAGAGAGAGAAAGAGAAAATAAGTTAAAAGGGAAAAGGATAAGAGTGGGGAATTATATTCTGTCAAATACAAAGCTCATAATTTGTCAATCAAAAGTCATACTCCAGATTCCAGTGTCGTTATCATACTACTTATAAATTTTAGATCTTATAAATTTATAAACTTCTATTAATTACAATTTTTTATAGTAATTAGTTACCCAAAAAAATCTTTCAAAATAATCCTTCATTCTCATTTGTACATTTTTTAAAAAAGAAAAAGTTCTAATGTCCAATTAACAAAATCTAACACACATCGATATATTCTTTCATGTTTCATGTAGCCTTTGTTTTTTATTCCAAGTGGTGAATTGTCGAATAAATTAAGGTTGAAGTAGAAATTTTATTAGATTAGAGTTCAAATTAAACGGTATTCCAGACATTTTGAGACTAATTCTTCTTAACTATTTTTCTACTATTTTTCTAAAAAAATAAACATTGTTTTTTTTTATCTATTAACCGAAAAAATAACGGCAACTTGCAATTAAAAAGGAACAAAAAAACCTTTAGTATGGTGGTATTTTGGTGATTATGCTCTTAAGCTTTCCATTGTAAAAATTAAGCCTTTAAAACTTATATTATAAGTGTTAAAGTTTAGACTTTCAAAATTTGTATAATTTTGTAGAAATTGTATCTATTAGGGCTCAATTTTTATTATTTGGAAGTTTAATTTTTACCACTATTTAATCAGCTATTAGTTCATTTTTGCAAATTGTCCAAAAATAAAAATAGAACAACACAGTTGCCACTTTTGGGGGAAAAAAAATCTTGATTTCAGTTCAATCAAAAAGTCTTCAGTGCAGCCAATAAGAACTTTTGGTATAGTTTGAGTTCACTGTTATTTATTTTAGGATTTCTTTCAATCGTACTTGTAAGTTGTTAACCGACATAAAGTAGTCCTTTCACACTAATTTTTCAATATTAGTCACTGTGGATTTCCCCTTTATTCATAATATTTTTTTCCCTCTCCTCTCTTCTTTATTTTTCTTATTATTAGAGATTAAAAAAACAGTTCTTTCATCTCCCAAATTCTAAGAATTTGACATAAATTTGATGTTACCTTTTTCAGTGGCCTAATTCTTCCATAACTTTTATGCTATCTAGCCAAGTATATGCCTTATAAGTTAATTATTAGTCACCTATAACACTGATCTAAACTAAATTGAAAAAAGAAATCAAACATTAGAGACTACAGCATATGTCTAGCCTTTCTAAATATAATGCCAAACGAATATTATGAAATTTTTAAATATAATCAACTAAAAAATTCTCACCAAACCCACGAAGATGAAAAGTTTGTCTTAACATATTATGAAATGGAAAATTTTACCATCGTAATTTGGAAAAGTAAAGCCATAGCAGTTTCAACAAAAAGGATAGGAAATTATTGGCTCTAAGGAAAATCCTCTTTTTTCTTTCTAATCTTCTCTTATAAAGGATAGAAGAGAACACATTCAAATGCCTTTGCATTTATTTGGAAAGTTCCTGAATTCTTTTTTTTTTTTAAATTGAATATTTTATAGAAAAAGTTTCAAATATATATATATATATATATCTTTTGAAGTGATGTGAACACTACACCAACCAAAATGAGTGGTACATGCACAAGACCCTGTTTCTGAGATCAACTGATAGATGTTCCCTAGCATAATGTCTGGATCTGATTGATCATATTGTCCTGTTAGACCCCCCCTCCTCCTCCATTTTTTCCATATATGTAAAATACATAGCTTTTTTTGTACACGTGTTCACTTTCGGTAGAGTAGCAGAGTCATCTTTCGGTATTGGAAAGAGTCGTCTTTTATACACGTTATCTGGTCCGAATTTGGATGAAATATGCTGAGGTGATCAAGGTTTTACTTTACTAATAATCTTGATTTGGTCTAGAAGAGAAGTGCATTCATTAGCTATAACATGAAGATTTCATCAATTATTGCAAATTTATTGTTATTGCATGGTGATCTAATACACATAAAACATAACAAAGCATCACCTATTAACCTCAAATAAATATGAATATTAAAAGTAATAACTATAACTTTGTTTACATAGGAAAAATTGTCAAAAATAATAAAATAATCGAAATATTTACGCTTCGTAAAAAGATCAAGTATATTAAATTTGTTTTTTTAATGAAGTTTTACGTATTGTTTGTTTATTTAGTTGGTATACCCATAAAAAAGTTAAGTCCTTGATCCCTAGTCTAAAGGCACCTTCTTGGAGGAAAAGAATGTTTCCATTAGCCTTCATTTTGTAAAATTTTTAGATGAATTTAATTATAAAAATTAATAGAGGAAGTGGGATGTTAAAAGAATTATAATTAAACATTTTAACTTTGATATAGCAATCTTGATTTAAATTAATATAAATGTGTTACAAATAAGATGGTGTGAGACTGAGGCATGATGATTTTGGTTTCCATGTCTGAAAGGAAGCTTGGTTTCTTAAGGCAATATGGGATGTTTCACCCTCTTTTCTAAAAGCCTCAAAGGCATAAAGATGTTTCTTTTAAAATAATAATATTAAATAAACAAAAACAATTATGAGTTTGAAATGACCCCAAAGCTCTCTCTTCTTCCATAGTTGTTTGGTGGATGTTTTGCTTTGAGCTCACAAGTAGTCATGTTGGTGCCCTCTCCTCTTTGCATTGCCTTTCACATCCCACTTTGAACCTTCTATACTTATAAAACCATTAGTCCAAAAAGAAAATATAAAAGTATTAAGGATTCTAATTCAACTTGATTTAATATCACTAGACATGCCACAAGATTTGGTTTGTCAAATTAATTAATTAAATTAAAACTTTAGTCCTTCAATTCTTTTATTGCTTTTAGCTTTCCTCCAACTTTGTCTCTTTATGGAGTAGTTCAACTGAATGCTTATGTGAAAAATTTATCGCTTCATGCATGTTTTTGGTTGCGATTGAGACCTAATGGAAACATATGCTTGTGAGTCAACATTTCCTTTATGTTGATGATAGGACCAAATCTAATTAACTGGTTTTGTCGATTTCAATAAGATCTGATCCTAGTTTCAAGTTCAGATGTTGTAATGCTACCATTTTGGAAAAAGAGAAGGTTGTGAAACTCTACCAAGAAGCCAAGGTTACTTGCTAACTCTTAGCTATATGTTAGAAGGGAGTGAATGTTTGTTTAATAAGTCATTGTACAATTTGTGTTTAATGAGCCTTATTTAACATAAAATTAAAAGTATTAAAATCTATAAAAGTACGTTTATAGTTTATTAAAATAAATACAAAATTTAAAATGTATGATTTTATTAGATACATTTTAACTTAAAATGTCTTAGATACCATCTTGAAATTTTAGAGTACATTTATCCATAAAAAGCATATATAAAAGTATAAATAATAAAATAAAAATATAAAACAAACAAAGGTTGAGAAATTACGATTTAATTATTTATTCTTTCTCAAAGGCAAAGAAACATGTATATTAAAAATATCATTTTAATTCTTATAGTACGTTAAAATATCTATTTCATTTATCTCTATACTTTAAAATATTCAAACTTTTTCTAATCATTTTAATAAATCTTAAATAATTTCTTATTGTGAGCCGTTATTTTTTGTCCAAAATTATTTAATAAAAATATTTTTCACATGAAAAAAAAGAAGAGGAAAATATCAATATATTTTAAAAGTTTATAGGTGTAGAGAAATGACTGATGATATTTTTTAAAAAACAATAAACTAATAGTAGAGAACAAGACTATGAAAAATACAAATATTAAAAAAAAGTATTATAGGAACTTGAACGAAGATCTGATGGGCTTTATCTGATGTGGGCTGAGTCTGATGGTCGTTTCTCGGCCCATTTCCAAGTCCAATCCCTTTCTTTCACACACATTTGAGTTCAAACTGGGCTGACTTCAATCATGTGATCACAAATTTTCATTGAGCTTTGAATTCTCTCTCGGGCGCGCTTCAGATCATTGAGAACTTCAATGATCCTTTCACTGATCACCGGCTTCAATCGTTTTTGAAGGTTCGTCGGAGTGAATTTTAGAAGCAGAGATGTTCGAGCTTGTAGAACCACGAGTATTTCGATTCTCTTCTTCCGAATGAGAGATTTCACTAATGCCCTTGGAGTTGCTTGGGAGAGGCTGAATTTCGATTGGGGTTTTCGGTTCATTTTCGTTGCAAATTTCCGACGAAATTGAAGCCTCTGAGTTCACCATCGTGGAAGAAAGGTTAAGTGATTCGAGCTTTTTCTTGAGTAATTGAAGCTTCTTTTCTGCTCGTGCTTTCATTTGAATCTGTTTTGTGATCTGCTTCTCTAATTCTGATGTCTGCAACATGTTCGATAAAATGCTTGAAAGAAACACAATAGGGAAAATGGACGAAGTCCAAATTAAAACCTAAAGCCAATTAGGGTAAGAATGAGGGGAGTTTTAGCATTGGTGATATACCCTTTTGTCCATGAGCTCTGCCTCATCTTTAGCAAGTAATGATGCGTGCCTCTCTGCTAGTAATCTCCTTCTTAGGCACTCCATTGTTTTAGAAACTTCACCACCTTCCACCATTTTGTTGCCACTGCCACACAAAACCCACATCAAAATTTAGAAAGAGAGATAGATAGAACAAACCCACTTCATATCCGAGAGTGAAAGAGTGAGAGAGGCACCTCCATTTGATGTCCATCTTGGTATTGGGTGCCATTTCTTGGCCTTTGCACAATTGTCTGGATTAGAAGACAAATAGTCAGAAAAAGTGGAAAGATGAACTTTTTTAACAATTTTATTTTTTCGGTAAGGAACTTTTGTGAAAAACTGTCTTCTTCAATGCTGGAAATATTTTGCAAAAGTGGCAGCAGTTTGGTAATTGTAATTCTGACCTGATTCATCTACCTCCATGTTTAAACCTTCTCATTTATTACATCCATTTATTGCTCTTTAAATATCAAACCCAACTCAACCCAGAATTTCAATCATAGACATTCATTCTTTCAATAATACCAGAAGGCAGTGATGTATTAAATACTCTTCATTGGCGTTGGTTCCTGTTTTTTGTCACAGCTTGGATTGAAAGGGAATTCAAGCTCAAATTGGACCAGAAAAGTAGTTAACACCCATTTCATTTATCTGACCTTGGATAAGAGATATTTGAAGTATAAAATATGATTGGATATATTATAGAGTGATAATTCAAGTTTGCAAGTTTAGTTCAGCAGGAATTTAACCTTTTTTTTTTTTAATAATTTGGAATTTGATTTCGTAGGATGAAATGAATTTTGAAATATGAACCCTTATACAAGCAAAAGAAAAACTAAAGATTGGCAAATAATTACCTAATGGGGTAAGGGTTAAGTTGAGAATGGTGGCGGCCCACTTGGCTCGTTGTGGGGCTTTGACCTTAGGAGAGACCTTGAGCCCTTAAGGTTAGTGGAAGGTTACTGGAGAGGTTGGTTATCCAAAATAACAAGCTCCATTCTTTGTCAACAAAATTTCTAACCACTAATTAGTGAAGTTGATAAAGGAACTTAAAGCATGTTAAAGGTCTCAGATTACATTTTAATCAAGTTTTAATCAATGCTAAGATTGATTAAGGAGTTTAATGGTTGCTTCAGAGTTGGATAAGCATTTCCTATTTCAGTTAGAAAATAAAAAATTTATATATACAAGACGCCATAACTTGTTAAACCAGGTATGCTGAAATCTACTTAGTACTTACAAATCTATCAAACTATTTTCCAAACCCCATTCTCTAGTGCTCTACTGGAGCTATTTTACCATTTTTCACTTGATCCATTTCTTGGCATCAACGAAAATAATAGACAAACAGGGACTTGGAAATGTGATGTAATCATATAGTTAAAGTTGATCATAATACTTTGAACTTTAAGATCTACCAATTGATTTAAAAAGATTAAAAAAAAAACTTGGAATTGAATGCTTTAGTGGTCTGGTGGAGCTACTCTACTTCTGGCTGTGGCTGCTTAAGGCAAGCGATGCCCTCTTCAATCAGCTACTTTAATAAAAGAGGAATTTTCGTGTCCTCAAAAGGCAAAATAGTTGCCTTAAAGGCAGAAAATTGTTGATATTGAGGAAGGCTTGAAATAATTATACATAAGGAATAGAATGAAATGTGGGAAAAGAAGATGATTATAGAACTTTGATTTTTTTAATTGTTAATTGGACTAAACAAGTATTAATCCTTTTATCGATAACTTGGTGGATAAGATATGGTTCTAACTCTGTTTTACCGGTTTGGGTGTGTTTGAGACGCAGAATATTATAGTAGGGTTATATCATGTTATTTTTCTTAACTATTATTTTTTGACATATATATTAGGTACATGAAATTCTATCTTTTGAAAATATAGTTTGGATTGTACCTCCCACTA